>CM060264.1:17543994-17973221 GCA_030684275.1 Acipenser oxyrinchus oxyrinchus | reverse complement strand
TAATATCAGTCACAGTGCTCTTTAGAATTCCAAAATATAGTGCTCTTTATCCCTGGTAATTACCTTTTCTAGAAGTGAAAGTATTTCCAACTTTTTTTCAATTGTAAGCTTTTGCGGTGTACAGTGGGTGATGTTTGTCTCTTTTTTTTCAAACCATATAATTTTGGGCAAAGTTACTTATAACAAAAAAAACTACAAAAAAATGTAATAGGTTCCTGTTTTATTGTTGTTAAATGAACCTTTAAGAAACACACTATTCTAAAAACATTATACAATCCGAAAATGTGTTTAAAATGTATATAGTATATAGTTATATCTTCACTAGCAACTTTAATTACAACCATAAATATAAACTTTTCAATATATACTTTGATGTGTACGTGTTATTTATTTATTTATTTATTTTTTACTTTGTAGCTAAGTCTTTGCAATGTTAAAACATTATTTGCTTATTTAGGGGTTATTTGCTTAGAAAATACTAACCAGGGCTGTCAATATCAGAATGTAATATAAAGAGTGTATGTACTGTAGATATGGTTTAAACGTTTAAACGCTGACATTACAAAGAGTTTAAACATTAATAAAAATTTACCAAAAGCACATCCCTAGCAAATAGCTTGTGATTTTCTATTCTTAGAGACTGAGAAAACAATACACTGAATATTCACGAATAAGTGACAACTGAAACCAAACAATTTTATCAACACCATAATCATTAATTTACAGTTTTACCTTTAAAAATGTGGGTTGCAGCAATGATGGCTCCACATAAGGCTTGTAATGCCCTCTGTTGGTAAAATAATTTTGCGAGCAGCTTGGACCCGAATTGGAGTCTTCTACCAGGCGATTACATGCAATATCTGTTGAGGCCAATTTTCTGGCATTTCTTTTAACGGTGTATATTATTTCTTTTACAATTAGTATAAGTATTAAGAGTCATACACCAAAATACTACACATTCCTGTATAATAATATCCTATAGGGATCTTGCAGATGGGTTATAAGCCACACAATCCGACCCAATTGAACTGTTTGGTCCGGATATTGGATTGGCCTGTCACATACACATTATGTTGCAGTGAGAGATTAATTTGGTAATGTTTGAATCAATGACTAAACAATGTATGGATTTAATGATTAGCCTGTTATGTAGACTGCACATGTTATGTAATATATAGCTACATTAAGACACCCAGTGGTCAGTTATTACATTTTAATTTCATATACTTGTACTAGTGGGTGAGACCGTGAGCATCAGAACAAAAATAGTTTACACTTTGTACAACAGGAAGGGTTAAATGTAGCTGGACTCATGACATGCAACACAGGGTTACATATTATAATCCTATTACATTCCCTTATTGTAACTCCCACCCACCCAATGTATAAATATAAATTTAGATTATACACACAAAAAATAGCAAAAGCTTGCTTGAATTACAGAGCCCATTTAAAGAAGTCTGGAGATACAGTACATACCATTAGTGACTATTCGAGGGCTGAACACCATATTTGTTCCCCCAATTCCTTCCATGCTTTCAATGTTCATTGTTGATTGGACTTTAATTTCGGGAGTGGTTCAATAAGTATTCAGACGCGATCCACCACCCAAGCACAGTATTTCGCTTTAAGTCAGTCCATCTCTTTTTTTGTTTGTTTGCTCAGTCAGTTCTTTTTGTTTGACCAACAGCATTTGTTTTCTGGAATATTTATTTCTAAATGGTGTCTCTACTTGACTGGCTGTGTTTTGTTCCTTGACTTCCAAATATAACTTTATTAGTAATCTCTTCAACTGAATGCAGTTCAGCTATAGCAGCACATATGTTTTAATGGGAGTGTTTGAAAGCTGCATGAAGACAAAACTTCCCAGACTGGGCACTATAACAATGCAAAACCTATGCAAAACCTACGCCACATGATTACTCTAGTCTATATATTAAAATAATTTGAATTATAGTTTTTTAGTGCCCTGTCCGGATAGTTTTGTGTCAGTCTGGCTTTCACCCACTCCCTTTTTTAATATACTGTACAGGTAGTATAACTAAAACAATATTAATTGTAGTGTGATGTCAGATTCCACGTACTTCTTTATATAGATGCTTTGAGCACACTCTTAAAATCACACAAACTCTTTTAAGTTTTAACGAATCAGAGCAGTATTAGTACTCCTTTGTTTTATTAAATGCTTAATAATGGATCACCAGCTAATGTGTCATTAAAAATACTTTTTAGAACTTAGCTGTTTGGTACCTGCATTTTGATAGTACTAGTATATAGTATTAAAATGTATTTTCTGATAATTCATATTTACCGTGCTTTAAAAAAATTCTGAATCCCACACATTGGATTTTGCCTTTTTATTATCCTGGTTGCTATTCCACAGTTGCTATGGCACACCATCTGTATAACTATCTTTTTATTATCCCGGTTGCTATTCCACAGTTGCTATGGTACACCATCTGTATAACTATCTTTTTATTATCCTGGTTGCTATTCCACAGTTGCTATGGCACACCATCTGTATAACTATCTTTTTATTATCCTGGTTGCTATTCCACAGTTGCTATGGTACACCATCTGTATAACTATCTTTTTATTATCCTGGTTGCTGTTCCACAGTTGCTATGGCACACCATCTGTATAACTATCTTTTTATTATCCCGGTTGCTATTCCACAGTTGCTATGGTACACCATCTGTATAACTATCTTTTTATTATCCCGGTTGCTATTCCACAGTTGCTATGGTACACCGTTGCTATTCCACAGTTGCTATGGCACACCATCTGTATAACTATCTTTTTATTATCATGGTTGCTATTCCACAGTTGCTATGGCACACCATCTGTATAACTATATTTTTATTATCCCGGTTGCTATTCCACAGTTGCTATGGCACACCATCTGTATAACTATCTTTTTATTATCTTGGTTGCTATTCCACAGTTGCTATGGCACACCATCTGTATAACTATCTTTTTATTATCCTGGTTGCTATTCCACAGCTGCTATGGCACACTATCTGTATAACTATCTTTTTATTATACCGGTTGCTATTCCACAGTTGCTATGGCACACCATCTGTATAACTATCTTTTTATTATCCTGGTTGCTATTCCACAGTTGCTATGGTACACCATCTGTATAACTATGTAGGGCTTTTTTATTATTATTAAATCTGTTTTTCTACAACAAATTCATTTTTTTGTAAATTGAGATTTTTGCATGTTAATCCTTCGAGTGTATGTGAAATCTCTACTGCAAAGATCTGGTAAAAAAAATAAACTACAATTACCAGATTCCCGTCACACCTGAGACTGTTTCGCTGGTCTGCTGTACAGAATGCCTCCACATACACTGCTATGCAGAAGTCTTAGACATGTTGCATTTTTCTACTCGGATGCATTATGATGATCAACAATTTACTCAAAGCCTCCACTAGTGTTTTCTACTATTATTACAACCTTGATATATCAACAGTACGAAGGACACTCTTGAAATCAGGACTTAAAGGATGTGTTGCAGTAAGAATACCTCTGTTAAGAAATGGGAACAAGACTAAAAGGCTAAAATATGCACAAGAATACAGAAATTGGAACAATGGTCAAAGGTGCTTTGGACTGTTGATGGATGGACAACGACACCTGTGCCTTCTGCCAGTTCTGTTGTCAACTCAATGCTTGTCTTCTTTCTATTCCTTAAGGATATTATCTTCAAGTATTGCTCATCCTTGTTAGACAAGTTGTTGGGTCTTCCAGTCCTGAGTTTGTCAATTACAGATGATGCATCTCTGTACTTGTTGATTATGGTTTGGATACCACACCTTGAAAATCGAAGTGATACGAGCTATTTCACTCAGTGTTTTTCCTTCTTTATGCAAGTCAAGGTTGTTATAATAGTAGAAAACACTGGTGGAGGCTTTGAGTAAATTTTTGATGCTCATAATGCATCCGAGTAGAAAAATGCAACAAGTCTAAGACTTCTGCACAGCCGTGTATGTAGTTACTGTACACTGACAATAACACAGGAATGCTTACTGTGAGACAGACATGCTGAAAATAAATGTGTTTAAAGTCAAATGTCACATTGTAAGCAAATATTACAGTTCCCGGAATACTTGCTGTGACCTCAGAGTTTAAAAAGTTATATTTTATTTGAATGAAGTGTTAAAAAATCTTCATTATACAATATGGGTTCACTCTCATTGCCTTTGTGTGGCCATGGAGGTGGTGCATTGAAAACATTTTTTGGATAAGTCTGCAGTATGTGATTTTGTGCTTCAAGTTTACATACTAAGGGGAAATGTAAAAGTTAAATGAAAATCTGCATGCGACCATTCCCTAATAATAACTTCTTGTAATTCCTTCAGGAATGTGGGAGTGAAAGTCAGCCAGTTTGTTCTTCTGAATGTCTTTCTTTAGATCCTTGTAAAACATGAGCCATTTGTACAGTCTGCATATGGAAGCACCTACCTACAAACCATGCACCTATAATCCTGTCAAATCTGTTGTCTTGCCTAGCATGACTACATCTGTAAACAGGAGCTTTCATACTTAAAGAAATACATATCAGTATATGCATTCGTTTCTAATTTTGTTTTGGCTTGAGCCAAAATTGGGATTCTAGGTGTTGCACATGTATTTGATCCTTTTAACGAAACAAGCTTACATAGGCCCATAGCACATAACCAATTTAAAATCCACATTTCCAAATATGTTTTCACTTAAATCAAAACCTGGTGACCTTCTCTGTAAACTGTAACCTAGATACATAATAGATTTTGAATTGCATTTCCGTGAAAACAAGCAGAGGAAATTGGTAAGATTGAACAAGCATCGGGATATGCACATTTCAAAAGCCAATCAAATTGCATGAAAGTCGCCAAAAGGCTTCTACATTCACAGCGTTTTAAAAGTCACAGTACAGCAACTTCCCTGTATGGGGCTCATCAGTGTGGTTCCCTTTGTTGGGTTTGGAGCCCAGCTGTTATTGTCTCCAGTCTACATTGTCTTAGTACAGCAGTCCATTGTGTATCTGACTGCGGTGGGACCAGAGTAAGGACGGATTTGTAAAAAGTTGGATAAATAAATCCTGTTTCAAATACCATTATACACAGCTGTAACAATTACTATATTCACTCAGTTATTGTTTTGAGATTCAGCTTTTATTAGGGAACTATTCAATAATAAATGAACTCCGGCTACTCGCCCAGCTGCTGGTGGTTTCGACTTGCTTACTCACTCTTCGGCATCCAACCCTGGTTCTGGTTCTCACTCACTCTCCCTCACATACACACACACACACACACACACTGTGCTGAAGAGCTTGGTGGATAAACGGTGAGGGCGGATATGTGATGGGCGGATAAACGACAGATTACTATACTTGATATTGGTGCTTTTTAGGAGGACAAAATTAGCTGACAGCTTACTGCTACTTGATTACCAATCTACTAAGTTTTAGAGTGAAGTATTGACTTCTCATTTTATTTCTCTCTCGCTTTTGCTCATTTCATGTATGGGACCTCAACATACCCTTTCAGACCTGGTGGGACCTCAAGGTCCTGCCTTATCTTAGCACTGTATGTTAACATATGCTGTCAGAAATCACATTGGAACCTCACAGGACTCCTAGGTCTCAGTCTGAGGTAGTGAAGATATATATATATATAGAGGCCATTTGGTTTGGTCTCACCTCCGCGAGGGTGGCTTTCCACAAGAAATCCTGTACTCCTTCCTAAGTCACAAAGCACTCCTATTCTCAATTCCCGAGGTTCTTTCTCCATGCAGCCATTGTGTGACTTGCTCAAGGTCACACAATGAGTCAATGGCTAAGGTGGGATTTGAACCAGGGACCTCCTGGTTACAAGCCCTTTTCTTTAACCACTGGACCAAACAGCCTCCTATTAAATTATATTAAATGTATAATTTTGTCCTGTTCTCATGTATACTCAATAAAGGAGTTCTTTCTTCAGGACTGAAAGGGTTAAAGTGGAAACTAAATTGCTCCTGAAAAAAAAGTCAGTGAAATCTTGGAAATGGATGTAAAAACACTTGATTAGGTACTTCCTTTATTTCCGTTTACAAATGCACTGAACATACAAATCTGCAAGTATCTGTATCTGTAAATTGTTTGGTTGTGTACACGCAGCATTTACTCATAGCTATGTAGGTCAGCAAAAGAGAGAGCTGAACGAGCAAGCATGTAAAACAGTGGCAGCTAAAACTGTGTGAGCTGTTTTCTGTAAAGACAAAAGAACAAATACATTAGAGAGCAGAAGTTTACCAACTTATGAAGGCTTTTTTTACAACATGCTGTTTGTTTCAGAATCGTGGAAAACTCTTTAAAGCCTGGTTTACTTCTGTTGCAGATGAATGTGAAACATCAGACACAGACAGCTAAAAGCTGTGCAGCTTCTCTATTTGCTGTACAGGACGCATCATGTCGCAGCCCTTTTGACTGCGCAACGTGGTTGCAGCTGTTCATACTTTAAATACAGACTGCATTCGCAAAATTGAATACATTTGCATTTAAGTAGATGTGCTGAGTTTGTACCTCTTTACAACAGGATTAAAAAAATGTAAAGCAACGTCTTTGGTACATCCATCCTCTCAACCAACAGAGAACCCGAAAGCAAGAATTTCAAACATTATTTAGAGAGATGCGAGTATGTGACATTCAGAGATATTTTAGAATGACAGGTGAAAGGTTTGACAATCTGTTAAGGCTGTATGCCTTTCCAAAAAAGACGCACGTAACAAGATTGTAGATGACGTAATTCCGACTTCAGACCAGAAATGATGTCGGAGTCTAAAGTATGTACTGTAAGTTTTGTACTCTAAAGTAACATTTACACTTGTCAGTAGTCCAAAGAAATAGTCTTTATATTATTAGTTTTGGTGTGCTATTTAAAAGCTCCTGATGTAGCTAAAACTACATTATTTGGTGAACTTTCCATGAATTTGTTTTTTTGCCACACCTCACTCGTGAAATCTACTAAATATTATCGTGCCAAAATTGTAGCCTTACCTATGATTGTATTTGCTACTTAAATTATCTTCTTAAATTATATAATGGAGATTTGAGTGTGGTCTTGCCATGGTGTGTTATTTTTTAACTAACTACTTTAGTGTTGCTAATTATATGCATTTCAATCCCAGCCATTTCAATGAAATATATACTACTTAATCTATATGTTGTATTTAAGGTTAATTGTAGAGAGTGCATATTAAGTGTCTTTTTCGATTCAGTATTGCTATTTATAATATACAGTATATATATATATATATATATATATATATATATATATATATATATATATATATATATATATATATATATATATATATATATATATATATATATATATATACATATATTCTACTTAAAGTATTTAATGCTTAAATGTGATCTATTTATTTATTGCATTCAAGGTTGTTTATTAAGTCTTGTCAATTAAGGGAATAGATTACATATTCAGTGCTGTTAATTATATGAAATATAAATTGTCATGCTGTCTGTGACGTATTGGCTGTGTAATAAAATACTTTAAATTGTACTGTTGTCTCCTTTCCATTTTGTTGATCAACCCAACGGCCATCCTGTATTTAGAATAATCTGATGTTGAGCATTTTGGGGTAAAGTTAAAATCTATAAAAAATATTAAGCTTCCTCTATACAAATGCTAATATAGTTTTGACAAAGATCATCTTTCTGACATTAACAGTTTCTGTGGGTTTAATAACGTGCATGTGTATAACATCTGGCCACTTTATTAGAAATAACAAACCCAAAACCTAAGAAGTATGAAAATCTACCCTGCAGAATGCACTCCTCTGTTCAATAGAGCTTGCTCAAACAAGACAGATCAACAGCTGTTATCTGAGGCATCTAATATTCCTTAAAAAGAGGAAATCCTTGAATTACTGTGTATAGCTGCACACTGGTATTCAATGTTGTTTTCTTTATTTACTGTGTATAGCTGCACACTGGTATTCAATGTTGTTTTCTTGAATTACTGTGTACAGCTGCACACTGGTATTCTGTGTTGTTTTCTTGATTTACTGTGTATAGCTGCACACTGGTATTCAATGTTGTTTTCTTGGCCAGGACCTAGGAGTCCAAGGCCAAAAGCCCAGAGGTTGAGAACCTTTTAGGCTATGATTCTTTGCAGCTAGTAAGATGCTTGACACTGCTAAGGCAAAATGACATAGGAAGTGCAAGCGTCACAGATTTCCTGAAAGGTAAGGCAAGCAAATTGAGAACTTTATTTGACCTAGTACCAGATCTCATGTTTTTCCAAATTGCACATTTGAAACCTTTATAGTGAATGGAAGTGCATGCCAGGAAAGACTGATAAAAGACTGATGAAAAGGTGAGGAGAGGCCTGGCGATGCTAAGCCTCCAAGACAGAGTGTCAAGCTCCGCCCAGCCCGACGCTGCTGAGACTCCAAGACAGAGTGTCAAGATCCCCCCAGCCTGACGTTGCTGAGACTCCAAGACAGTGTCAAGCTCCACCCAGCCCGATGCTGCTGAGACTCCAGGACAGAGAGTCAAGCTCCGCCCAGCCTGATGCTGCTGAGACTCCGAGACAGTGTCAAGCTCCGCCCAGCCTGACGCTGCTGAGATTCCAAGACAGGATGGCAAGCTCCGCCAAGCCCGACGCTGCTGAGACTCCAAGACAGAGTGTCAAGCTCCGCCCAGCCTGACGCTGCTGAGACTCCAAGACAGTGTCAAGCTCCACCCAGCCCGATGCTGCTGAGACTCCAGGACAGAGAGTCAAGCTCCGCCCAGCCTGATGCTGCTGAGACTCCGAGACAGTGTCAAGCTCCGCCCAGCCTGACGCTGCTGAGATTCCAAGACAGGATGGCAAGCTCCGCCAAGCCCGACGCTGCTGAGACTCCAAGACAGAGTGTCAAGCTCCGCCCAGCCTGACGCTGCTGAGACTCCGAGACAGAGTGTCAAGCTCCGCCCAGCCTGACGCTGCTGAGACTCCAAGACAGGATGGCAAGCTCCGCCAAGCCCGACGCTGCTGAGACTCCAAGACAGAGTGTCAAGCTCCTCCCAGCCCGACGCTGCTGAGACTCCAAGACCTCCAAGACAGAGTGTCAAGCTCCGCCCAGCCCGACGCTGCTGAGACTCCAAGACAGTGTCAAGCTCCGCCCAGCCCGACGCTGCTGAGACTCCAAGACCTCCAAGACAGAGTGTCAAGCTCCGCCCAGCCCGACGCTGCTGAGACTCCAAGACAGTGTCAAGCTCCGCCCAGCCCGACGCTGCTGAGACCCCAATTCGGGATGGCAAGCTCCGCCCAGCCCGACGCTGGACATTTCAGAGAGAGAGACTGGTTTAAAAATATAAAATGCATTTTCCAGTTTTACCCTCTTACAACACAAAGATGGAACCCTCCATGATTAGCATATAATAGACAGTTGATATTTACATCCCTAAATAAACCATGGCATACCAGTATATTATAGATCAAGTTGGTCTAATTTAAGTTGACAAAAACCTAAACATGTAGTATTTATCTGCTTCTGTCAGTGAAGAATTTGTCACAGGCAGAAAAAAAGCCCTGCTGACCCCTTGGGAAAAGATCCGGTTACTTGTGAAGAATAATTTATCTCATAATTTTTTAGACACCTAACCGACCGCTGTAGTGAAAGATATAACCTTATTATAATAATCCTGTTAACTGCAACAGCCTCAAAAGGATGACTTATAAATGGCTCTCACATTATATTGTGCCCTTTTTATTAAGTTTCAACACAGTACTCTCCAGTCCCATTACATTCTCTGTGTTCAAATATTCTTTGTCAGCTGTCGACAATTACAAGATAAGTAATCAAAGCTGTTAAGCCTCTGTAGTTTATTTTTTTCATTTTACCTTTGTTTTCCCTATTCCCTCATTTCCATGAATCATGTCTGCTCCCCTTTCCTATCTTTTGCTCTTGTAGGGCAGAGCTGAAGGGCGTTTTAATCGTCTGCCAGTTTTGTGATGGATCACTCTGTCACCATATTGCCGGAATTGTTATTTGACATCTAATTGTCTGAGGGTGTGGGTGAGGATGGAGGCGATAGAAAGAGGGTGGGGTGGGGTCTTATTGCCTCTTGTGAGGGAATAGGCATTTGTACTCTTGAGACTGGCTGAATAACTCTTTCCAATGACTGAGGATGCTGGCTTTCTCTGACAGTTAGGGGCTGAGAAAATAAGAAAACAAGGCATCCAAACCGTGACATATTGCCTGGGAGTCTAACGACTGAAGGTAACAGAACGCAATCGTTCAGCAGATACTGTAGAGGTCTGTGGCAGGATAGCGCAGAAGGAAGACTCAGAGTCAGAAAATGCACTGAAATAAAAATACTTTAATTGACAAAAACACAAATAAACAGGCATGAGGGTCAAACAAAAGTTATAAACACAAAACAAAAAGTTTCAAACAAAACACTGGAACAAAATAACTCAAAATAAACAGGTATCTATACATATTATTTACAGACACCACTTACTCTGTATCTCCCTCTAACCCCAACCACTCCAAATCACTCCCCAAACAAAGGATTTCTCCTGGTTTTTATAGTTTGTGGCTGGAGCCCAATTAACCAATAATTAACAATTAACCAATTAAGGCTCCAACCACATTCTCACATGTAATTTTGAATTTAACCCCCTCCCTGCCGATCCAAACCAAACAAGAATTATAATGAAAAGGATAATGAAAACAGTAACAATAATAATAATAAAGCACCAATTATAGGGGTGAGCTGGCACCCTATCACAAGGTCCAATGAAATAGTTCCATTCCTGAAGATACATTGATATGAGGAATTTCAGCAATGATTTGTATTTGTTGACACAATCTGTAGTTGATTTTACACTTTAGGTAGATGATACTTAAATGCACACATCATCCAAGTCCAGAGTCATGACTTTGAAACACTGTATTGATTTAGGTGTTGAATTTGTATACCAGGATTTTCAAAGTCATTTACGAGTAACTGTAGTTCCACTTTACCATGGTTATCAAAATATAATACCAAAAGCCACCACTGACACAACAAAAAATGAGTCATTATAAATATTGCTTTATTTTATTGTAATGGATCTCCTAATGTCTGGGAGTTTAATAAAACTGATATCAACATAAGACACATACTTACCTCTCAACTAGAGAGCTTGCTTGAGGAAAGTGGTTTGCATCCAGCCCATGTCTCTCACTTCATTACTATGGACTGAGATACTGAGTCATTACATTATGCTGTTAATAGTAACAAAATGGGTACAAAGTCAGAGGAAGAGTAACTCTACACCAATTAATGGATTGACACATTCATTGGGAACACTCTTATGTTTTCAATAGTTAATCTCATTTCCAGTGAGCTCTCAATAATATACAGCAACTATGATCCAGAACTTCATCATTATGGCATTTGTGATTTCAGCCATGACACAATCAAATGAGCATTGTTAGATTTGTACTTAATGCAAACATTAATATTCCTAGAAACTGAAGTGAGAAGTAGAACTAACACATCCATACTATGATACAGGTAATCATGACATGTAACAATTCTGCTAGAATCCTAACTAAAACCAGGAAAAGTGAACATATTACCCCTGTTTTGGCCTCTTTACACTGGCTCCCTGTGCAGTATAAAATTGATTTTAGAATTTTGCTGTTATCTTACAAGGCCCTGAATGGATTAGCACCTAGTTATTTGCAGGAGTTACTGACCCTGTATCTTCCAAACCGCACTCTGAGTTCACAGGATGCGGGGCTGCTGATTATTCCTTGGGTCCACAAAAGCAATATGGGAGGAGGGAGGGCTTTTTTCATGTAGAGCTCCTAAATTATGGCATGCTCTGCCTTCATTTGTCATGGAAGCTGGGACCGTTACAGTTTTCAAGTCAAGACTAAAAATGCACTTTTATAAAATGGCTTTCTTATCTTAGTGGGTTTTAATGTAACTTTAAAATTGCTGTGTTTGTATTATTATGTGTATACTGTTATTTAAATCTGTTATTTAAATGGTCTGACTGTAGCGGTTGTATGTGTGACATGCTATACAAATGTAGTGTGGTTTGTTCTTTTTTCTGTTATGTACTGTACAGTGTTTTGTGATACTTATAAAAAGCGCTATATAAATGCAATAAAATAAATAAATAAACAAAACTATATATAGTAAAAAATCTAGTCTTATTTACACTACCTATATAATGAGCAATCCTGAATGAAGTGAATTGCAATTGTGTGCTTTTAATGTTATTAAGGTTGCATGGATAGAGAATACATGTTGTTCAATGATGAAATGAATTTAAGTTGGTGTTAGCTCCACCCCAAGGTTTAAACAGCTCCCAATGTATAGTGCTGGTGTGCAGAGAGCAACCTTGACCCATTCTGCTGTTCGAGGTCAATCAGAACTAAGTGCCCTGCAGACACTGAGGAGCACATAAAAAAGATGACAGTGAGATATAGGACAGGTATATATAGGAAGTATATTCTAATGATATATCAAGATTAAAAAAAAACCACTAAGACAGCTTTTAGGAAGTACTTGTGGACTTTGTAAATGTAAAGCCTAAAATAGATGTTTTAAAAATGAGAACAGTCCTAATCCAAAAGCTTTAGCTATATTAAAGCTGGCAGTCATTGGATTTGATATTGTAATTCACTGCAATTAACTCTGAAATTAAAGAATAGAATAGGCATTACGAATAACTGTATCATACCGAATCATGTTTATGAATGGATTTAATTGTGCCCAGTAGTTAATGTAAATTAATATTTTGATGATATTTCTGAATAAATGATCATTTTTACTATAATGATTACAAAATATGGATATATCAAAATGAGATGCATTGTTTGGAAACATTAGTTCCCATTTTTGCATGTTAGTCTTGTTGGACTCAGACCTGAGCTGTACAGGGTATATGTCCATGCAGGGTAAATGCCTTGCAGTATGGTAGTGATGCACTGTGGACTGTGATTTGTAGTGATCGGTATGGCTTGTCAGACAAGATTAAGATCAAATACACCTTCTTTTTCATCCTGTGTCAGTCCAGGCTCTCCCACATGTGAGTATATCATGTATTAAGGTAATACTTTGTAGTGACCATCACTTGTGTATATCCCTAGACAGATAGTCATCATTAATCTTTCTACAGTATAAAATCCAGACTCGGTGCGTGAACAAGGCTTCTAGCATTCCTCATCGTGGCACTGAACAAGCTGCAGAGCAGCTCCTTAAAGGAACCTGTTCAATGCACGATACATGCTGACTTCTACCACAGCACTGTTAGACCATTTACTCTGTCTGTGTAAGTAGGGAAGGTTTCTGGAGGATAAGCAGCGCTTGCCATTATATGCTAGCACATGTGCACATTTAAGATATGGCTCATATTGAAATACTGTTACTATTATATTATTATTATTATTATTATTATTATTTATTTCTTAGCAGACGCCCTTATCCAGGGTGACTTAATTGTTACCAGATATCACATTATTTTTACATACAATTACATTATTTTTTTACAGATTATTTTTGCATACAATTACCCATTTATACAGTTGGGTTTTTACTGGAGCAATCTAGGTAAAGTACCTTGCTCAAGGGTACAGCAGCAGTGTCCTCCACCTGGGATTGAACCCACGACCCTCCAGTCAAGAGTCCAGAGCCCTAACCACTACTTCACACTACTGCCCTAACCACTACTCCACACTGCTGCCCTAACCACTACTCCACACTGCTGCCCTAACCACTACTCCACACTGCTGCCCTATAGTTGCTGATACTCAAGACAACTGGGCCATATTTATGAAAGCTTTTATTCGAATGTGCAATTGTTTGTTATTAGTTTTCTAACATTCATTATTTCATTAGTAAAAATCTTGATAAACCAGGCCCACGTGCATGTAAATACATGTTAGACAATTGAAGCACATGTGCTAGGAAGGTTTTGTGACAAACACTACTTATTTTAGTTTTGTTGTTTTTAACAGATCCTTGCTGTTAAATTCAATGCAACAATAACAATTGTGTATAACAATAGGTATTATGTAACACAGATCAATTGGTCTACTTGTTAACAGCTTGTTAAGCATGCTATTGAAACCCTGTTTTTTCTCAAGCATATGTTCTTTCCTGTGAAGCTTAATTCTGTGTGGGTTGACACTGGCAAATTGACTTTTAATAACATAAAACACACAATTAAATGAATGTCAAATGTCATGTTGGCATGGTTTCTAATGAATTTTGTAATATTTTTTGTTTCCTCTATTTTAATTTGGCAGCCATTCCTCAAATGTAAGCGCTGTTGTATCTGTAAGACTCAGGCGACCTACTTGAGCATGCTTTTTTCTATTTTTGATGTAACTGTTACTGTAAGACTCAGATGCAGTTGAGCGTGGCTTTTTTTCATCTATTTTAATTTAACAGCCACTAGTCTAGGTCATCGCTGTAAACAAAAATGTACTGCCGTGTGAGTGTAGATATGATTCTGTTAGGGCAATGTGCGCAGTCTAAATTAGATTCTTGGAATGCGGATCAGTTGTTTGTATCATGTTAGTGTTTGTATGAAAATACAAATAACACATTGTGGCAGAGTGTCCCGCCCCTATTTATTATTATTTGTGTTTTGTTTGAGGCGCAGTTTGTGCCGTGTCTTTTGTTATTTATAATTTAAAAACCCTGTGAGGATGCATGACTGATCAGCTACTGATTATTTAACTAGCTGACAGTCATGCATCCTTACCAAACACGTGCAGACTGTGGCCGAGGGGTAATAAGATAATTAACAGCTAGTTAACCCCTCGGCCAGAGTATAAGAACCTGCAGCTGTCCGTTCTGCGTTGGTTGAGTGTTGGAGTGTAGAGAGTACGGGAGAGCGGAGAGAGAGCGCGTAGAATACAAAAAACAATTGCTAAAACGTGCTGGCTAAATCCAGCACGACACTTACTTGTTTATCTGTTTATTCGTTTGGCCCTCGTGCCCTTTTGTTTCTGTGTTGTTGTTTGTTTAAATCTTTCATTTTGTTTTGTTTATTAATAAATACGCTGAATGCCGTTGCACTCAGCTTCACCCGCCCATCCACTGTTTTGGTTTCAGTTACTTCCTGGTCCGTGACGTCATCCCACCTCACCACTGCGAGCCAGCCTGTCACATACACCAGCAGAGGGTGAATACCTGCTGGTTCCGTCTCAAGCGCCGTGGGAGGACTGCTTACCGCTCCCAGCTCCACCAGCAGAGGGTGAATTCCTGCTGGTTCCGCCTCAACTGCTGTGGGAGGATTGCTTGCCCCTCCCACCTCCACCAGCAGATGGTGAATGCCTGCTGGTTCCGCCTCAACCGCCGTGGGAGAACAGCTTGCCGCTCCTAGCCCCACCAGCAGAGGGTGAATACCTGCTGGTTCCACCTCAACCGCCGTGGGAGGACTGCTTGCCCCTCCCACCTCCACCAGCAGAGGGTGAATACCTGCTGGTTCCATCTCCACCTCCACCAGCAGAGGGTGAATACCTGCTGGTTCCACATCCACCATCATGGGAAGGACTGCTCCTGCCCTGCTTTGCACCGCCCAAGGATGCCTGCTTCGCACCGCCCAAGGATGCCTGCTTCGCACCGCCCAAGGATGCCTGCTTCGCACCGCCCAAGGATGGCTGCTGCTCCGCATCGCCTGGGGCTGCCTGTTGCTCCGCATCGCCTGGGGCTGCCTGTTGCTCCGTATCGCCTGGGGCTGCCTGTTGCTCCGCATCGCCTGGGGCTGCCTGTTGCTCCGCATCGCCTGGGGCTGCCTGTTGCTCCGCATCGCCTGGAGAGCCACCAGTTACAGGGTACGAGGGAGAAGTGGAGCTCCCGCTGCCGCCTCCATGGCCAGGGGCTCCCCTCCCGAGTTCGCCTCCCGAGGGTCGCTGCTGCTGCCGTGCGCCTCCCGAGGGTCGCTGCTGCTGCCGTCGCCTCCCGAGGGTCTGCTGCTGCTGCCGCCGCCTCCCGAGGGTCGCTGCTGCATGCAGCCGCCTCCCGAGGTCGCTGCTGCTGCCGTCGCCTCCCGAGGGTCGCTGCTGCTGTTGCCTGCGAAGGTCTGCAGCTGCTGCCGTCGCCTCCCGAGGGTCCTGTTTTGCCTGGGGTCACTACCAGTCCTGCCATGCGGCAGGAAATACTGTGGCTGGAACCCCATGAAGGGCAGCTGCCAGCCACGAAGAAGTGGGGAAGGTCAGAAGACCAGCACCCCCAGCCGCAATTTCGCTGCAGGAAATACTGTGGCTGGAGCCCCATGAAGGGCAGCTGCCAGCCATGAAGAAGGGGAGGTCAGGAGACCAGCTCCCTCCGCAGCAATTTCGCTGCAGGAGAGGGTGGCCGGAGCCCCACGGAGGGAGCTGCCGGCCATGAAGAAGGGGGGCAGGTCTGGAGACCACCCCAAAATTTTTCTGGCCAGAGGAGCCGGCCTGTGCGTGGTCCACTGGGACGCTACAATTGTTAGGGTGGGAGGAGGACATCCCACCGTGGCCGCCACCTTTGGCCCGTTGCTGCCCCTGTTCCTGCGCCGGGACTGCTAGCGGGACTTTAGGGAATAAGGGGAGGTGGCGAAAAGGCCATGTGTGCTGCGCACAAAGGGGCATGTGTGCGGAGTGTCCCGCCCTATTTATTATTATTTGTGTTTTGTTTGCGGCGCAGTTAAAAGCACCGCATCTTTTGTTATTTATAATTTAAAAACCCCGTGAGGATGCATGACTGATCAGCTACTGATTATTTAACTAGCTGACAGTCATGCATCCTTACCAAATGCGTGCAGACTGTGGCCGAGGGGTAATAAGATAATTAACAGCTAGTTAACCCCTCGGCCAGAGTATAAGAACCTGCAGCTGTCCGTTCTGCGTTGGTTGAGTGTTGGAGTGTAGAGAGTATGGGAGAGCGGAGAGAGAGCTGGCTAAATCCAGCATGACACTTACTTGTTTATCTGTTTATTCGTTTGGCCCTCGTGCCCTTTTGTTTCTGTGTTGTTGTTTGTTTAAATCTTTCATTTTGTTTTGTTTATTAATAAATACGCTGAGTGCCGTTGCACTCAGCTTCACCCGCCCATCCACTGTTTTGGTTTCAGTTACTTCCTGGTCCGTGACGTCATCCCACCTCACCACTCCGAGCCAGCCTGTCACACACATATACAAAACAACAATGACAAAGTTATGTTCAGGATTATATTGATAAACATGAGGAACATTATGTCCTTCTAATAGATGGTTAACTTAAAAGGCGGTATTGTTTTGGTACGCAGGGTCTGTCTCTGTCTCACTGTCGTGCAGAATCAGATAGAAAAAAAGCTAGCATGAACATATATGGGCATAGAAAGAAAGGCTGTGTTTCTTTAGAAATTAATCTTGCGTGTAACAACTGCCAATTGAACACAATATTTTTTTTTCTTAGACTGCTTAAGTGTAAACCAAGGGAATTGGAATAATATATTTAACATGTGTTACTTAGTATGGCAAAATACTGGGGAAAATAACTGTTTTCTGTTAAGAGCACTGCTTAGCTGAGCAATGTGGTACTAAGAGACAGAAGGGTGAAGTCAGCATGGAGCTGTTGCACAGATTGATGTGTGTTAGACTAACAGTTTAAAAAAAACTTTTAGAAAGAAAACACGTTTTAGGAGATCTATAAATCTCAAACAAACTAAGATATCTAACCGGGCATATTTTATTAAAAATATTTTCATGAATGAATGTTTGTGTCTGAATTAAGTGTGCTAGCAGTGACATCATGGACTGTGTTGTGTGTTTGTGTGTGAGTTCTATGTTTTCAAATTTTCTTTGTGAGTTCTATGTTTTCAATTTAAGAATCACCTATGAGTCATGCATACATATTTGGATTATAGATTGCAAAATTGAGGGTATTATTAATCTGACTAATAGGACAATGTGGAAACTATCAGTGATGTTGCATGTACTGTATTTCTGAAGCCATGATGTTTTAGCTATCATTAATCATTCCCCTCTCACTGCACAGCATGTACTTTTCCCTCAGAGAAAGAAGATACACATTACACTATCTAACTCTACAGTACACATTACACATAAATGTAATTCTGTTAAAAACATTTTTTTAAAAATTTAGTAGTCGCCAATTGTTTTTTTTTTTATCATTTTCTCCCAATTTTGTATAGCCAATTATTTTTAGGCTCAGCTCACCGCTACCACCCCCGCGCTGACTTGGGAGTGGCGGAGACAAACACGAACACACGCTGTCCTCCGAAGCCGTCAGCCGACCGCTTCTTTTCACACTGCAGACCCACCATGCAGCCACCTCAAAGCTACAGCGATCGGAGTACAACGCAGCTCTGGGCAGCTTACAGGCAAGCCCCCAGGCGCCCGGCCAGACTACAGGGGTCGCTGGTGCGCAGCGAGCTGAGGACACCCTGGCCAACCTAAGCCCTCCCACCCCCGGGCAGCGCTCGGCCAATTGTGCACCGCCCCCTGAGAGCTCCCGTCCATGTTTGGCAGTGGAATAGCCTGGACTCGAACTGGCGACATCCAGGCTATAGGACGCATCTTCCACACGGAGCGCCTTTACTGGATGCGCCACTCGGTAGCCCCTAAAAACAATTTAAGGAAAACTTTAAGGAAGTTTGCTGCTAACTCTGTAATGATTATAAGTGAAGCCAGACGTGGATTATCTTATTTTGTTACAAGAATTGGATAAAAAACAAAAACTTGAAATTACAAATTAGTAATAATATATTGGAACGGTGATGAAAGCAATACTTTTATATTGCAAATGTGGTTATTTTGATGGGTGTCGACTACCATTAAAATAAATTAGAAACAAACATTTTTTTGTTTGTTTTGTAAAGGGAATGCAACAGAATTGTTGTATTGACTCATGAGTAAAGAATGGACAGAGAAATATTGTTTCATTCTCTCAATCGCAGCCAACTCAAAGCTGGTGTGTTTAATTTGCAACGAATCTGTGGCTCTTATAAAAAAAGTTCATTCTCTGACTCAACAAGAAAAAACAACTGAATCATCACTGGGGGTTGCTTGGATTTTAGGTAAAAACAAGAAGGCATTTTCTGAGATAATTAAATAATGTATGGTTGATGTTGTGGATGCTATGTTCAAAGGGAATCAGAAAGAAGAATTTCAAGCTAAAATTAAGCAAATTCCCTTATCCAATTCTACAACAGTACGCAGAAGTTAAATTATTTCAGCAGCTGTGGATGAATCGTGTGATGCTAGTGATAATGCCCAGCTCATGACATTTGTGAGATTTTACAATGGAAGAGATTTCTATGAGGATGTACTTGGCATGACTGCAATTCATGCTCATACAAGAGGTGAAGATATTTATGAAGCAACAACAGAACTGTTGAGGAGAAGGGAAATCAGTTTGGAGTCTGTCATTTCTATTCTATTGCACCAGAGCTTATTTAGGTGTGTCATAGCAAAGGGGGTGAATACTTATACAATCAATTATTTTCTGTTTTATATTTGTAAATGATGTAGATTTTAATTTTCACTTTGACATTACAGACTTTTTTTGTTTTGACCAGTGGCAAAAACTCCTAATTAAATCCATTTTGATTCCATGTTGTAACACAATAAAATGTGGAAAAGTCTAAGGGGGGTGAATACTTTTGAGAGCCACTGTAAAGTGCCCTTCTATGACTTTGCCATAGAACATACTTAAGATGATTTAAGATGTAAGTAATTCAAGTTTATACATTTGCATGCACACTTTGCACTGTGCCAGTGAGCACCAATGAATACATCAAATACACCAGTGACTCGCATATAAATTTTATGAAAAACTGCTCTTAAGCACTTCAGCTCCAGGATGTAGACATGTGCGTTAAATGATAGAGCACTTGCAGTACCATGCCATACCTGCGTACGTCAAGGTTTGCTGTCTATTCTATGTTTTTTTTCAATCTGATCTCTTCATATACATGCCCTAAGACAGTGTTAGTAATGTGATATGTGTTTTGAAGTCAGGAAGGATCGAAATTATCAGGTGACTTTATTATCCAATTGCGTTCCTTGTGAAAATCCCTATCTATCTGTAATCGAGAAGGAGAGGAAGCAAGAGTTGTTTTTCTGTGTGTGTTGTTTTTTTGTTCGTTTTTGCAAAGCAGTGAAGGCAACGCCCAGCCTGGAAGCCTTATTTTGTAAGTTTCGTTTTGTGGGTATTTTGTGGTTTTGAAACTTTTTTGTTTGGCCCTCGTGCCGGTTTATTTTGTATTTTTGTATATTAAAGAGCTTTATTTTTGAACTTTTCACACTGTCTCTGAGTCTCAACCTCTGTCATCCTGTCACATTTGGTGTCAGAGTGGGATAACGCCACCTGGAGGCTCAGGGCAGTATTTTTTTTTTTTGAGTTTTGAAAAAAAAAAAAAATGGGCAGAAGAAGCAGGCAGCGGCAGCAGCATCAAAAGCTGCTGCCACCCCAGCTGGAGGACCCAGCCAGCCTTTTTCCCTGGTGCTCCTGGTGTGGGAAGGAGGACCACCGCTGGAGATCCTGCCCAGAGGTGCCACCAGTGGACTGGTGTGGGTGCTGCGAAGTCTACCGCCACAACTGGGCAGGATGCCCCTACGCCCTGGCCCAGGAGGAGGCAGATGATGACAGGGAGTTGTTTTTAAAAAGGCTCGCAGCAGAGTTGTGCCTCGGCTGTGGGGCATATGGGCACACAGTGGCCATCTGCCCCACCCAAACAGAGGGGAGGAGAAGGAGGCAAAGAGGAAGGAAGACATGGGAGGAAGAGGAGTGGTGCACCCAGTGCATGCAGTACGGGCATGAGGAGCACTACTGCCTGGAGCTGTTACAGGACACAGACCTGGAGTGGGAGGAGCCCGAACGTCCTGCGCATGAGTGGGATGAGCCTGAACGTCCTGTGCCTGAGTGGGAGGAGCCCGAACATCCTGCGCCTGAGTGGGAGGAGCCCGAACGTCCTGCGCCTGAGTGGGAGGAGCCCGAATGTCCAGAGCCCAAGAGGGGGGAGTCGGTGCGTCCAGAGCCCAAGAGGGGGGAGCCGGTGCATCCAGAGCCCAAGAGGGGGGAGCCGGTGCGTCCAGAGCCCAAGAGGGGGGAATCGGTGCGTCCAGAGCCCAAGAGGGGGAAGGCCGAACGTCTGCAGTCCAGGTATCCGCCAGCAGAGGGAGAGTTCTTGCTGGTTCCACCTCCACCACAGTGGGAGGACTGTGTGTCGCTCCCACCTCCACCAGCAGAGGAAGAGTACCTGCTGGTTTTGCCTCCATCGCCGCCACCAGCAGAAGGAGCATGCCTGCTGGTTCCCCTGCTGCTGCCGTCCCGAGAGCCAGAAGAGGTGGAGCTGCCGTTCCAAGAGCCAGACGGGATGGAGCTGCCGTTCCGAGAGTCAGAGGGGATGGAGCTGCCGTCCCGAGAGCCAGAGGGGGTGGAGCTGCCGTCCCGAGAGTCAGAAGAGGTGGAGCTGCTGTCCCGAGAGCCAGAGGGGGTGGAGCTGCTGTCCCGAGAGCCAGAGGGGGTGAAGCTGCCGTCCCGAGAGCCAGAGGGGGTGGAGCTGCCGTCCGAGAGCCAGAGGGGTGGAGCTGCCGTCCTGAGAACCAGAGGGGGTGGAGCTGCCATCCCGAGAGCCAGAAGAGGTGGAGCCAGGGACCCGAGAGCCAGAAGGGGAGGAGCCTGAAGCCCCTCAGCTGCCCTTGCACATGCTGCTGAGAGGAGCTCAGGGGAGGCGCACCCGACTGCGATGGCAGGAGGTGCCAGCCCGACTTCAGAGACCGCTAGAATGGCCACAGCCACCACCGCCAATGCCGGAGTGTCTGGAACCATTGCCACTGGAGGAGCTGGAACTGCCGCTGCTGGAGTGGCCGCCGTCTCCACCTGCTGTTCCAGAGGGTCTCTGCTGTTCTTGAGGGTCCCCCGTCTCCGCTTGTTGTTCCTGAGGCCCCCCGTCTCCGCCTGCTGTTCGTGAGGGGTCGCCGTTCCTGCCTCGTCCACCAGAGGGAGACGAGCTGTTGTTCCCGCCTCCGCCACCAGAGGGAGACGGGCCGCCGTTCCCGCTTCCGCCACCAGAGGGAGACGGGCCGCCGTTCCCGCCTCCGCCACCAGAGGGAGACGGGCCGCCGTTCCCGCCTCCGCCACCAGAGGGAGACGGGCCGCCGTTCCCGCCTCCGCCACCAGAGGGAGATGGGCCGCCGTTCCCGCCTCCGCCACCAGAGGAAGACGGGCCGCCGTTCCCGCCTCCGCCACTAGAGGGAGACGGGCTGCCGTTCCCGCCTCCGCTACCAGAGGTGCCACCATCGCTGCTCCTGCTGGAGGGTCCAGGTTCCCTACCAGCGTTCGTGTGCTTGGAAGGTCCGGGGCCCCCGCTATTGAAGGAAGCTTGGGGGATCCAACATCAACCCCGCCCACCACCGCCTGCTGAAATAGCCCACCCAAGGGACATAAGGGGACTCTTGGGGAGGGCTTGGGTTCAAAGGGGGGAGTTTGGCTGATTGCGGCCTCCGTACTTTGTGTGTGGGGAGGTGTGTGGCAGAGCAGGGCTCTGCCCTTGAAATACTGGCAGGGATGGAGTTAAATTCTCCTCCTGCCCAGGTTGATTAAGGCCAGGTGGGAGCAATCAAACAATTAATTATCCAATTAAACACTCAGCCACCTGGCATAAAAGGAGGCCTCAGCCTCCCAGAGAGAGTTCTAGAAGGAGAGGAAGCAAGAGTGGTTTTTCTGTGTGTGTTGTTTTTTTGTTCGTTTTTGCAAACCAGTGAAGGCAACACCCAGCCTGGAAGCCTTATTTTGTAAGTTTCGTTTTGTGGGTATTTTGTGTTTTGAAACCTTTTTGTTTGGCCCTCGTGCCGGTTTATTTTGTATTTTTGTATATTAAAGAGCTTTATTTTTGAACTTTTCACACTGTCTCTGAGTCTCAACCTCTGTCATCCTGTCACAGGGTGTGAAGACTTATGCAATCAAGACTTTTTGGTTTTTTATTTTTAATTACTTTTTGAATATTTCTATAATTGTTCTTTCATATTGAAAGTGAAGATGATGTGTAGATCAGTGAAACAAACTCCTACTTTAATGCATATATACACAGTGCTGAGCAAAAGTCTTCGACACATTCATTAGTTATGTTGTGTTATGTTCATTATCGATGTTGTGACCATCAACGGTTTACTCCGGGCCTCCACTGGTGTTTTCTGCTGTTGTGGCAGCTTTGACTGTTGTTGATGCAGCTTGGTTTGGGTGGGGGGAGGCCAGGCTTGTAGTTTAGTGGTCTTTGGTTCGTGTTGATCACGGTCTTCAAGAACTTGTGATCACAGCAACTCATGGTGAACTGTGCATGGGCAGCTGGTGTGAGGTGTTGTGGTGGGTAGTCCATCACATTTACCCAGTGGTTCTCAACAGGGGGCTTGCCCTAGGGGAATGAAGCAATCCAAGGGGGTGCAAGAAGCATCCAAAAAAAAAGGAAAATGTATATATATATATATATATATATATATATATATATATATATATATATATATATATATAATCCGAATCCAAAAACCATTCAAATGTCAGCCATTGCTACTATAATAGCATATCTGTCGAATGAAACCTGCTGAATAATGTTACATTAGCATATTGAATAACATACCGCTTTCCATATACTTAATGAAAAACTGAGTCTAATATGAAATACTATACTACAATTATGACTTCCGGTAGTCTAGCAATATCATTTTGTAGTTTCTTTGATTACATGATGTAAAATAAAAGATCTAAATTATGTTCATATATATATTTTTTATTATTATGTCTTAATCCTAAAATTCTAGGTGATGCAAAACATTTGGCCATAGCTGTACATTGTAGTCTGTTGCTCTTCAAAGAGCAGACACAGTTCTGTCTGACTTCAAATATATGCCTTGTTACAGGAGGCTGAACAATTTGCTCACACATCAATGATGTTGTATTTCTGTTTCAAAGGGCTGCTGCACTATTTGCAGGTTTTATGAGCCAGAAGTGTGTGCAGTCAATAAACCCCAATACATTAGGGAAGCCAACTATCCTGTACAAATCTTGCTTATTTTCCAGATACTGCTCCTGTGTCTGTGCAAGCTGAACAAACCCGCAATCTGTCCTCACCAATGCAGCTGTCACCTGTGTCACTGTTCTTGACACTGATGACTGACTATTTCCAGCACTGGTTCTCACAGATCTCTGGAAAGAGATGTAGTCTGCAGGTATTTTACTTTACAAGGGATTGTCTTGCTCTTCAGACCTGTTAAGGCTAAAAGGTTACATTTCATTGTCAGGTAGGTCCAGAGGGGAACAGTGAACTTGAAAAGTGCTGGTATTCAAATCTCAGGGAGAGATTTTATTTCATTATTGGCAGAATGCTCTTTTGGCAAAGGAGATGCTACCACACCAGCTATTGAATAATGCACCAAACTGCTTTCTTTCCTGGTTATAATAATAATAATAATAATAATAATAATAATAATAATAATAATAATAATAATAATAATAATAATACAATGTGACAATTTAAAATAATTACTGACTCCTGTTATCTTGTTGACCCTGGGATTGATTAGTGTTACTAGGTACTGTAATTATTAAATAAAAGGCTAAAGCAGTAGCACTTTAAAACTATGTAACATCATTACTGATCCTTAGATAAAGTGTATGAATTTAGTAAATAATAAAAAAATATGGCTTTATTAGGTTTTCTGATTTTCACCATATATTTGAAAGAGGTTAGCAACATGCAAAGAAAATAGCACAGTGCTAAAAGAGATATATAAATTACATACAAGCGGTAAGAAGGTTTTTAGCACAGAGCTAATATGTTATGATTCAGGTGCTAATACTAATTTACGTTTGTATGATTGTTTTTGCATCATGGTAAAAAGGAGCCCAGTGCTGTCACAAGTGACCCTCAAACTCCTTCTCTTCTGTATAAGGTAATAATTCCTTTTGAATGGAAGGCCTATGCAGCCAGAGTATATGGTCCTTCGATAAAACCAACTTAATTTCTCATGGGGTTCCCCACTGATAATGTAGAATAAACTGAGGCTTGGGAAAACTCTGACATGAAAAATAGTGAGTTCTGGCCCACCCAAATTGTTTGGATGGAAGGGATACCTAATAAAATAGCCATCTGTGATCAAATTGAAATGCATGAATGAAATAGTTATGATTCCAGAACCATTACTCCATGTGTGAAACACTCTCTGAAAAGGGTGACATACTTACGTACATGTGGGCAGCAGTGTGGAGTAATGGTTAGGGCTCTGGACTCTTGACTGGAGGGTTGTGGGTTCAATCAAAGGTGGAGGACACTGCTGCTGTATCCTTGAGCAAGGTACTTTACCTAGATTTCTCCAGTAAAAACCCAACTGTATAAATGGGTAATTGTATGTAAAAAATAATGTGATATCTTGTAACAATTGTAAGTCGCCCTGTATAAGGGCGTCTGCTAAGAAATAAATAATAATAATACATACGCCTAGACTAATGTGTGGATGTCAAAAGTGTAGAACTGGGCTGCCACAAGCAGAACCAACATTATGCCCTGCATATTCCCATATGGTAAAGCATTGTAGAATAATGTAGTGAATGTAGGGATGTAATGAAACCCATCCAGTGAAATGGGCTCATCTGTGAAAACTGAAATGTAAAGATGGTAAACGTGCTACAAGGGTTCAGATATCCTGTAGATACCAGGTAACTGATTTAGTAAAACACACTTGTGATGCTCAGCGCTGGATCCCAGACCCAGTGGTTGCTTTTAAGGAAAGGATTTTAAGAACAGGATTTCTGGGAAGAGAACTGGATACTGTGGTCAAGAAACCATTGGAAGAAGGGTAACTGTTAAAGGCAAGAATATTATTGTAAAAAGTTTGCTGAAACAGCTACAAGCAGAAATAGTATTGCAAAGAGCTATGTGTTAGCTTAGTGATGTGTTTAGTGAACCAGAAAACACATGATTCAATAACCTTATCATGTCCCTTGGAATGCTCATGTAGCCACATTCCTTACCAGCAGTTGCAACATAGGACAAGGGACCTCACTTTTATATTCTTATCTTGTGGGAGTACTAGGCTTCTCATGGTTCAAGAAAATGGGTTTTAGCAACCAAGACGGAACTTGCTGAAAAAACAGGTGTTTTAATTTAAAGACAGGCAGGCTTCTTTATTCTTATCTTAGGAGTGTGACAGGATACCAGAAAATATGTTATTAGTTTTAAGAACAATCTCAGAAAAGATTGAGGTAGCCTGGTACCAAAAAGTATATTTTAGAAGACTGAACTACAGTTTAGTCATCAGACCAGTTTGGTAACACAGTCTGACCGGTCCATCTTTTGAAGGTGTCTTTGCGAAGCTGACTGCTGGTGTACTCAGAGCCTCGGGTTCGGACAACCGTCCTTTCTTTGTTCTGTTTTATATTTTAAGAAATACTTTTCTGTGGAGGGTAAGCATAATCTTGAATTTATAGAAACTACCTTTAATGACTGAGGGATGAAAGTTGGCACAAATGAAATATCCCTACAGCCATTCTGGAGAACAGAATTGGCTTTACATTTGCAGCCCCACTTTCCTAAAAGAATTACAGACAGTAATCATTGAGGAATGACCACACATCCCTGCAGGACAATTTAAACACTTTGCTCTGCACCCTATTGACAGTGTTAGTGCAGTATGTGAGCGCTTCTGCAGTGGAGATCTAGAAATGTAATGTAGGCAGAAGTTGCCTTAATCACTAGCCAGGAAGAACATGTTCAGCTATTAATAAACACAAAGTCATTTAATACTGACATATTTTCACACAATTAAATCTGGTTTGCTTCAGCTGGGGAGGCTTATAAAGATACTACTATTTATTATTAGACCTTCTATTTTGGGGAAATGGTCTGATACCAAGCTGAGAATATTGTCATTATAAAATTTCAGTTTATAAGCTTGTGACTACCCTTCCACATTCCTCCTTACTAGGGAATTACTTTGATCCTTTAAGAAAATGTATGTATTAGTTATATAATGGTATTACAGTGAATCTATATTAATCTCAACATGACTCATATTTAAATCGTCCAATTGTTTTCCTCTAAGATATCATTGCAAATTGTTGCAACGATGGTAACCACATGAAACAGAGCATTAGAGGAAAACAACAAATTTTTCCAACGAATTTTTCCAATTTCACAAGCTTTTTCGGGTAATGTCACATATATTAATGTTTTAATACATGATACATATTTAAATACTATTTTGTACACATACATTTAGTCCCTTCAGATCTGTAGACTTGTGTGACCTTTTTCAGTATTGGAAACATAATAATAATAATAATAATAATAATAATAATAATAATAATAATAATAATAATAATAATAAACATCTCTGTTTAAATAGTTATTAATGTTAAATGTGCTTGATGCTGTGGGATTCTTTGCAACATATATTGGCCATATTCCTCTGTTGTTGTTAACGTGGCTGCTCTGTTCAGTTTTAAACTAATGCAGTAGTACAGCACTGCTATTACGTTATGGACTGTCGCAATAGCTACTGTAAATTGAGCCAGCAGTTGACGGCAGTTGCAAAACAGACATGTGC
Organism: Acipenser oxyrinchus oxyrinchus; assembly: GCA_030684275.1. NCBI lineage: Eukaryota > Metazoa > Chordata > Actinopteri > Acipenseriformes > Acipenseridae > Acipenser > Acipenser oxyrinchus. The sequence continues at coordinate 17,945,657 of CM060264.1, read as the reverse complement.
GTCTGTTTCATTGTAATAAAGTTCCGTTCCTGATCATCACTAAATTCTGTCTTGTGAATACATAACATTGGCATCTAAGCAAAAGCATTGGGTGGAATTTCTTTACCAAGCAGGAGAAAACGGAATTTGCAAACTCTGCCAAGGAAATATGTCATTCAAAGGAGGATTTTATATTATATTTTATTAATTTGCTTAGTTATTTTTAAATAAAGGCTACTTATTTGATCTTTTTGGTTATAAACTATATCTTTTGTAGATAAAGCATTACATATTGGAAGCCACACGTTATTATTAATGGATCACAGAGTTATCACTGACATAAACCAACAGGATGTTGTTATGTTGTTTTCTTTCTGATTTAGTTCCTGAGAATAGTTGCCACAGTTAGTATTACTGAGGTGTACTTGCCGCTCGTTGTGTGTTATTGTTTTCTGTAAAACATTGATATCCTGTCAGTTAAGAAAACGCTGAATGCAAAAGCATGTTTTAACGTTGTCTTTATTATGCCAACCAGAGACCCGTGCTTACAACTGTATTGTCATATTTTCTACATTTTCTTTAAATTCTCAAATTAATAAATCAAAATTCAGGTAGTAAAAAGAGACCTGGGTAGCGTCAATTAATTTTGAAACCTGACGGGTACCCAAAAACCTCTAACTTAAATTAATACTTTTTTGGTAACATTCCAAAAATAGGGAATGTTTGTTTGTGCTGTTTTTGTATTGTTATTGTTTAATGTATTTCTGTTGTTATTTTAGTTGAATGTACAAATGGAAGCAGCTAAAATCTTTTTTTTTTTTTTTTGTCCTGTTAACTTTCTTATCTTAGTGGGTTTTAATGTAACTTCAAAATTGCTGCTTTTGTATTATTATGTGTATACTGTTGTTTAAATCTGTTATTTAAATGGTCTGATTGTGGCAGTTGTATGTGTGACATGCTATACAAATGTAGTGTGGTTTGTTCTTTTTTTCTGCTATGTACTGTACAGTGCTTTGCGATACTTTTGTATAAAAAGCGCTATATAAATGCAATAAATAAATAAAGAAATAAACTCATTGCGCTTCCTGTGAAAAAAACTTTACGGGTTTAGATACTAAGGTATTGTTGTCGTGTTTCTAGATGCCGGCGTAGCTTGCAGGGCTGCATACTATGGGTTTGTCACTATTTCACCACACATTTGAGACCTCGGTGCACCGCTGGACCCGCTCCATGTAAAGCCCAGTTTTAAATATGCTTTGTCATATTTCCGGCTTCTGCGTTTTGCTTGAACCGCCGCTGCTGCCCTCACTTCGGTTTGTCACAAAATGATCCATTTCTCATTAAAGCTGTTTCTCACTGTAAGCGCGCTGCTGATACTGTTTTAAGTTTACTTGGGGGGTGGGGAGGGGGGAACCACGCAACGTACGTGTGAAATATCACAGTTGCTAAGGAACATTAGCACGTTAAACAAAAGTTTTTGCGTTATTTTATTTTAGTTATTTTTAAATATAATACATTTAAAATATATAATTTGTAATTTTTTTCAAATCATCCAACCTCTCCAAAAAAAAAGGACACACAGCTCGCGCCTCCCTTGACACCTTGCACCCCATAGTTTGAGAACCGCTGTAATAGACAATCTAATCAGCTTGCTTTGCATCTGGATCATTTTAGATGTGAAAGGCAATCACGCTTTAAACACACATTGCATTGTTTATGTATGGTGAATACGGTAAGAGATCACTTCTTCCTTCTCTTTAAAACTCCACATTGAATTTCAGACATATTGTGGGGTCAACAATCTGTCATATTCCTTTAGTTTAACCCTTATAAATATATATTGCAGTACAAGATTACATTGATTTCAGGAATTGGCACAAACATACATTATAGTCACAGGAACATGTACAAAAAGTATTATGTTAGCGGTTAACTGTATAAACTCTTGAAAAGCCCACATTCTAGCCGTAGAATGCTAAGGTGTATCCACAGAACTGCCCTCCTTCAGAAGGGCAAAGGCACTCATCTTTCATTCAGCTGTTTATAAGAAGGATCAGACTGAGATACAACATTCCTCATGGGGTTTGTTTTTGCTTCCGAGATTTTGTTTGAACATAAGAAAGTTTACAAACGAGAGGAGGCCATTAAGCCCATCAGTTTCAAGATGCAAGGTGTAAACAAGATCTGTTTGAAGCTCAATATTTAGATCTGATAACAATCAGCATTTGTTTAAAAAAAGCCTGGCTGACCGACACAGCAGGAGATTTAGCTTAACAAATGGTACTCTGATCCTATATAAGACTGTCAAGGTCTCTTTGTCAGAGTCGTCTTAGGAATGCAGTCAATGGGCATATTCTCATATAAGCAAATATAGTAAAAAGCTGAAATGTGTTGAAATACTTTGAATATACTTTTAATGCCAGTTCTGATAATGGTCACGTGAACTTTTGGATAAACAAAAGTAATTATTACTTTGAAAGATTTGTCCTTGTTTTGTTTTGTCTGACACTTAAAGCACATGTATTGCATCTTTTGAACCAAAAAGTTATATTACATAAATTATTAAGTTAAAATTGAATCTTTGTATTTTAAGTGCAATTATTAACATTAAATTGGGAACCTTTGATCACACTTTGATATGATCATTAATTAATATACTTAGAACTGTGTTCAAATATAACTTGTCCCTAGACATTTAAAGTTAAATCTTAAAATATACCTCACAATATGGTCAGAGCCAGAGGTATGGGAACTGTGGTGGGGCTGTGAGGGGTAAAGCTACAGAGATTTTTGTGGCGGTGAGCAGAGGCATGCCCCTGATCTCAAACCTGAATGCATTAGAGTGGACATCTTGAAAATACCTTTGAAAGAGGCCTAAAACGTGTAAGTGTAAAAAGTTGTTAGGATGTTATGTAAAATAAATTATGTTCATATAGTTACTGTTTTAATTAAGTCTCAATCCTAAAATTCTAGGTGATGCAAAACATTTGGCCATAGCTGTACTTGTTATTTATACAATACTCTTTTACCATACCGGTACCTTTTTTCATTAGAAAAGTACCACAACACCTGTTTCTACTTCCCGCTTCTAGCTTATTGGGTGTCTCTCGCACACACTCCTTTGATCCATGGTTGACTTGGGTTCCCTCCCAGCGCATGCACGAACACAGCAAAGTCAGGATTTGTGCTAGAGAGGCGGGAAAAAAAATTGCCTTTCCCATTCTCATTATTATTCACATTGGGGGTTACCTGCAAGTCTGAGACAGGGTGAGTTGGGTGAGTTGGGTGAGTTGGGGGGGGCTTGTACTCATTTAAATGAGTTTTATTCCAGTTCAAGTCCCCATCTTTTTCATAAGGGTTTGGAAAACAAAATAGTTCAAATTCAATTGAGTTTAGCCTATTGATTTAGAATTGGTGTCATGCAATCTAATTCTGAAATGTTCCAGCATTTGTATAACGAAGTGTGTGAGTCAGGAGTTGAATTTACTAGAAACCTTCTAGGGAATAGCTTCTCAGCTGCAGGTGAATCAAATCGGCACAATATTTTACACAACAGTTCTGATTCACAGAAGCAAAGTGCTGTAAAGAGAGATGAGTAAATAACCGATTAAATTCAGATTGCCTCCTGAACGTCTGTGGCGGTATTCAGCATGTTTTGCAGTTGGCAGTCATCTCTTGACTGACTGTTTCTTTCATGGGGGAAAAATGCGAGCGATGCAAGCTTGGTACTGCATGAGCATGTGGAGGAGGAGGAGGGGGTTACATTTTTAGAAAATGCTGTCTTTAAACTGAAGCATGTTCAAAGGAATTTTAAATCTTTGACTGCTGTTTGTATCGGGTGCCATGTGTAAAAAAAAAGCGTTAATATTTTATTATATTTTTTTTTTCCAGGTTAACTTAAATCTTGTATTTTTTTCTCAATTTTAACTTAAATCTTATGAATCTTTATATATTTAGCAACGTTTCAACATTTAAATGCTAAAAATTTATTTTAAAAATAAATATATATATTTTGTTATTAAATACTTATTTTGAGAAACAAGATTTAGCTGTTCACAAATAAATTTGGATTTTGTGAACTTAAATATTTAACTAAATCTTAAATCTCTTAACAAGATTTAACATTTAGCTAAATATTTATGGCCAGCTAAATCTGGAGTTTGTTTGCAAATGAGCTCTGCCTGCTTTGTGCTTTCACGTGATTTGATTGGCTCTTGTAATGCTAATTGGGAAATATGCATATTTCAGCATTACAAAATGTTAAATCTAAGATTTAGTTAAATATTTAGCTAAATGTTAAATCTTGTTAAGAGATTTAAGATTTAGTTAAATATTTAGCTAAATCTTAAATATTTTTTAGAGATTTAAGATTTAATTAAATATTTAAGTTCACAAAATCCAGATTTATTTGCGAACAGCTAAATCTTGATTCTCAAAATAAATATTTAATAACAAAATATATCTTTATTTTTTAAAATAAAGATTTAGCATTTAAATGTTGAAAAGTTGCTAAATATTTTAAGATTTATAAATTATATCTGAATGTACACATTTAAAAAAAATATTAATTTATTTTCACAACATTTATAAATCTGGGGAAAAAATACAAGATTTAAGTTACACATGGCACTCCATATGTTTGAAGTTGTCTGTATCAAACAAGTGAATTTTGTTTTATTAGGTTCAATTCCATTTCTGGAATACGTCTCAAAAATCTTATGGGTTTGTCAGATGTAGAGTGTATTACCACATATTTAAAGTAATTATGGCTAACAAAACAATTATATAAACATATAAAAGACTAACACCAATACAATCAGCAGCAAGCATCCCCTTATTCCTAAAGTCTTCACACACAGGTGATGATAATTATTTATGGATCATTATATTCACATCTTCAAACATTTCAAATCACATTTATCCTCACCTCGTAACACAGCCCAATGTTTTATTCACCTCTAGTGACTGAAACATGGAGATCCTCAAAAAAACCCACATAAAATAATCAAATTATGAAATGTATTTTTGTTTACAGCTGTAAGTTGCCCTGGATAAGGGTGTCTGCTAAGAAATAACCGGGGCACGTGAAGGGAGCATTGCAGCCACCTGCTTGGATGCCTCACAAACTTGGTGGGAGCGTTGAAGTATCTCCTCCACTGCCAGACCAAAAGTATGCCATTTGTCAGCATCAGGGACCCTTGCCTGGGACAGCCAGAGCTGGCTGCGAGCAACAATCATACCGGCCAGGCTCCGGCCCAGGGCTTGCCCTTGGAACCCGGAGACCTGGAGTAGAGAGCTGGTCACTGTGTGTAACTCAGACGCCAGTGGCTCTGGGAAAGGCGATGCCTGGATCATACCATCGAGGTATGCCGTCAGCAAGCTTGCTGTGTTCACCAGGCGAGTGGCTTGCGCACCTGCTGCGTAAGCCCATCTTCAAGTGGACCTCGGTGACCCTGCATAGCTGATTAGGGCAAGCACAGTCTCTGGGTAAGCCACTTACTGTTAGAGCCTTCACTAAGGCTGCAATGGTGGAGTCCACAGGGGGAAAGCCTGCCATGCCCAGCTTCTCTGCGCCTTCCAAAGAAGCCAGCTGAGCAAGTAGATCTCAGATAAGGGAGGCCCATGTCTTAAGTCTGGCCTGTTTCCAGGAATTTATTTGCCTCTTCCTCTCAAGGCTAACACAGGCAAACTTTTTTTTCTAATATTAGATAACTGCCTGCTCTCTTTTTTCTGCAATAGTTTTTCTGCTAGCTTTATATTCTTTAAAACACAGTACATTTATTACAATATTTTCACATTGTTGCAGTTTCACAAATGTTCAATTTGTATCCCAAAGATCGTCCTGCTTCCAGCAGGAGTGACAGTCTTGGATTAGGTTTTGCTTTCAGTGAGTCTGCCAAAGCCAATACAGGATCCTTTATCCATTTCTGCACAGCACAGGTGTGGGTGACGTCTTTAAAAGTCTGATACCTGCAAAAAACTTAAACCTTGTTAGCCGGGCTCCCATCTTTACATTCTCATCGCCATCATCAGTGGGAAAACTTCAAAGAAATTAAGCTGGTTCTATCAAAGTGCCATGCCTTTCTGCCACATACCCCTTTCACGCAAAAAAGGTGCTTGCACCTTGTACAAGGGAAGAAGGGTTTTTAGGGTCACACCTGACACTGTTTCTGAATGCGTTGTCTGACACAGAAGTAATTGTGTTAGATTTGACAGAAACATTGACCTTAGTGGTGAAAGTGATTTGTATAATTCTACCCTGATTATAATTCTGGCCAAGGTCCAGATATTCCACTTTTCCAAGGCACTGCTATTACAAAGGCTCAATTGGTTATGTTGATAAATGCACTCATATTGACTTAACTAAGGAGGGTACAGCTGATCTTTTTAAATTAATTGTGTTTTCCAATTATCTAAGCATTTTACAAATTATAAAAACATTTGCAATATTCACTTTTATTGCAAAGTATGTCTTGTGTGCTGTGGAACAAATCCATCTTCTACCAGCTGTCCCGTTTGTAATTCAGACATCTTCATGATTGTATGGAAACTGGTGAATTTTTCATGTCTCAGCCTATAGAAAGTTTCAGGATTTTTTTTACAATTCACTGATGCAGCAAAACTCATCATAAACAATTGGCAACAACCTCATCGTACTGATGCAGTAATGATGTTTACAATGGATTATGTTTTGAAAATCTGGTACATTTTTTTTTATTTGACAATAATGACTTCTCTGTCTCGCTTTATTCTGTTTGGCCAATTCAATTTCATATAGGTGCAATCTCCACAGATCTGCGTAGGAAACGCAGATTTTGAGCATCTTTGTGGTTGGGCAGTTCTAAGCGATGCAAAGATATGTTCATAAGACCATTTGTTGCTGAAACTGTAAAATTAGGCAAAACCCTTTTACTCAGAACAATTTGGTGTGTTTCCAGTGATCTGTACATGTGACTCTGTTGCACGGCCTGTCATGCAGAATGCTATTCACTTTAATGGTGAATATGGATGTAGCTTGTGTGGACAAACTGGTGAAATAATTTCCAAGGGGGTTGTTTTTTGTCGTGTCTGTCCTGCTGGATTTCCTAATGTACTTCAAACTCATGATTCTGTTGTTCAAAATGCATTGCATCCCTTTTGATCAGCCAGTGAAGGGAATTAAATCTCTGTCGCCTTTAATGGTTATTCCTTGTTTTGATGTGGTTGATGGCTTTGTTCCAGATTACATGCATGCAGTATGCAGTGTTTACTAGGTGTTAAACAAATGTCATCTTTGTGGCTTGGCTCATGTTATCATAGGAAACCATGGTATATTGGTAGTAAGATAGCAGATGGAAAGCTTCACTTTAATTTGTAGAAGATTAAAGCTTCACTTTAATTTGTAAAGTTATGTAATTTCTATGATGTAATGTACCAGTTGATAGCAACAGTGACAAAATTTTATCCTATTTTTTTAATTTGGGAGTTTTTTTGTTGTTAATATTATTATTTCAATATTGTCAGATCTTATACTGTCAATACCTATGTACTTCACCTGTCGAATAATAAGTAAAATCAAGACTGTAAAATAATTACACTAAGAAACTGAAAGGTTATATTTGGTAATACTTGTCCAGTTGTTAAAGCAAATGGCTTCATGTTTAGCCTAGATGGGTGGAAAATAAATTTGTGCCATGTTAAATAAAGTGTCTGCTTTATTTCAACTTCTTCAGTTTCAGTCATTGGTGTTCGCTGCCCAAAGTGAAGACAGTTTTAATCTTCTGTATTATATGCACTGGGGATTGTGTTGTCCAGTATGTTCTGAAAAGAGTTACCACAGACCAGTGCAAATTATTATTTATTATTTATTGATAGTATGAAAAATGAAACACACTATTTCTGCTAATAAATTGAAGAATGTGCCTGTGTCAAACGATACCATTAAAAGGCAGATTACAGATGTTGCAGCTGATGTGACAGGCCAGTTGTTGCTTTGGTGGTGGTAAAGTGGGAGATTTGTACAGAGTAAAAGGGATCTTGAAGAAGGAAGGCTATCACTCCATTTTGCAACGCCATGCCATACCCTGTGGACGGCGCTTGATTGGAGCCAATTTCCTCCTACAACAGGACAATGACCCAAAGCACAGCTCCAAACTATGCAAGAACTATTTAGGGAAGAAGCAGTCAGCTGGTATTCTGTCTATAATGGAGTGGCCAGCACAGTCACCGGATCTCAACCCTATTGAGCTGTTGTGGGAGCAGCTTGACCGTATGGTACGTAAGAAGTGCCCATCAAGCCAATCCAACTTGTGGGAGGTGCTTCAGGAAGCATGGGGTGAAATCTTTTCAGATTACCTCAACAAATTGACAACTAGAATGCCAAAGGTCTGCAAGGCTGTAATTGCAGCAAATGGAGGATTCTTTGACAAAAGCAAAGTTTGAAGGACACAATTACTATTTCAATTAAAAATCATTATTTCTAACCTTGTCAATGACTATATTTCCTATTCATTTTGCTATATTTCCTATTCAAACTCATTTCATGTATGTTTTCATGGAAAACAAGGAAATTTCTAAGTGAACCCAAACTTTTGAACGGTAGTGTATGTATATATATATATATATGAAGGTGTGCCGCAGCAGAGAAAAGGTTGGGAACTACTGCTCAAGAGTACCTATATATGTGTATGTGGTTTGGGCCTTGTTTACTATGAACCTGGGGAGTAAAGGCATTTAAGGCCTTCAGGCTTTAGCCTCAGGCAGTTTGATGAGTGAATGAAGGTGACAATTAAGTGACCCCTATTCCCTGCTGGTATTCATTTGGAGCAGGTGGAGGGTAGCTTTGGGGTCAGGCTCATATTTGCCCCAGCTCCTCAGGGAACATGTTTTGCCAGCCCATTGACACGTATCAGTTTGACTGACTAGCTCACAGTTATTTCAATGTGTAAGTCAGAGTGGAAGAATTCATGTATAATAAACTCTTTCTCCTCTCTCCATCTTTCTTGTGCTTTCTTTTTATTTCATTTTTGTATCCCTTTATTATTTGAGTTTCAGTCTCATTGCAAAGGCCCAAATAACTAGACGTCCACAAACAGCAAGAGTTTATTTAATGTGGTATCAATAAGCATTTCATTAAGAAAGACGGAGCACAAGGAGATTAAGTGACTTGCTCAGTGTCACACAATGAGTCAGTGGTTGAGGTGGGATTTGAACCGGGGACCTCCTGGTTACAAGCCCTTTTCTTTAACCACTGGACCACACAGCCTGCAATAAATAAATACATAAAGTGTTACTTATGTTTTCCTGAAAGATAAAACAAATCCATCCTCAGTTCTTGTGCATTATATATCTATAACAAAAACATTGTCAATGTAAAAAAACAAGTTAGAAAAATGCAACAGCCGTTTAAAGGGGTGATATCAAACACAAAAGCCCAAGTTAGGAGAAGCAATTAGGCCAATCTTGTCAAGCATCAAGCAAATAGGCACAATTGGAAAGGTGCTGGGGCCCAAGATTCACACAATTCTTGCTTCTAACTTGGCGCCCCTTTTTTTGATCGACCGCTCCACTTTATCGCTCCACTTGAAATGCACAGTGGCGAGGTCATGTGCTCTTCAAGAACGTCATGTTGCAAGTTCAAACCACTTGAAATGCTCTTTGTATGACTTGAAGTGACTGAGACACACACTCACACACTGAGACTGTGTGTGTTGTAGTGTGTGTGTTTCTCAGTGTATGTGTCTCAGTGTGTGTGTGTCAGTGTGTGTGTGTCTCAGAGTGTTTGTGTCTCAGTGTATGTGTGTCTCAGTGTGTGTGTGTTTCTCAGTGTTTGTGTGTATGTGTCATTGTGTGTGTGTCTCAGTGTGTGTGTGTGTCAGTTTATGTGTGTGCCTCGTGTGTGTGTGTGTGTGTCTCAGTGTGTGTGTGTGTGTCTCAGTGTGTGAGTGTGTCTCAGTGTGTGAGTGTGTGTCTCAGTCACTTCAAGTCATACAAAGAGCATTTCAAGTGGAGCGAAGTGATCAAAAAAAGGCGCCAAGTTAGAAGCAAGAATTGTGTGAATCTTGGGCCCCAGCACCTTTCCAATTGTGCCTATTTGCTTGATGCTTGACAAGATTGGCCTAATTGTTTCTCCTAACTTGGGCTTTTGTGTTTGATATCACCCCTTTAAACTGCTGATGCGTTTTTCTAGCTTGTTTTTTACATTGACAATGTTTTTGTTATAGATATCACTTCTTTTTTTACTTCATCAAATAATGAATAAAGCAAGGGAAAGATATTCGAGAATGTGTATGGTAAATAGACAGACAAACATCACAAGAGAATAATAAGTAGAGTAATATAAGAGAAATGAGAAAATATTTGAAAGTAAAATAATGGTAGAAGGGACTTTTGGACAGTATTGAAAGTGTAAACATTATATTCCTATAGTTGCTTGAGAGGTGAAAACAATATGTCTATTTTGGTAGGTATTGATATATTGATATTTACGTAGGTACAAAACTACAATGTTATAAATGGTTCAAAAGGTACATATGCATGTCTGTGCTAAAGGGTAGTATACTAACACATTTTAATGCTGGAAAAAAAACATTATTCTCCTTGATATAGTGGTCTTATGAACTTAGGCTAAGGCATTTGTAAAGCATTAGATCTCTTCATAAAAGGCCATATACATTTTGTTTGCATTTCTTGACCATGGTTTGACTTCAATAAGTGCATCATTTGCATGCACCCATTTTCCAGTAGCACCCACAGCAAGAACAGACACATAGTGTCCTGAAGTAACATCCTGTCCTTGGTGTATGATAATGGAAGCTAATTGGTAATTCCTGTTGTCCACAGTAATTGTGCTCTTCTGCACAGCAGTAAACTTAGCATTGTGTCACTTTGTAACGGTCCCATCTGGTTTGGTTTCCCAAAGCATAAGTTGGACTGCAATCAGTCTCCCTGCTGATTGAATAAGTTCACGTTTCATGATTGGAGAAATTTTGCATTGCCTACATTTGCTACCAGGAATCATTGCCCATTTGTCATTTCTATAAATGAGTTCTTCCAAACACATGGAATCTGTACCAGGAGGTACATGTAGAGGATAAACATGCAACACCTCTCGGTTTGATGAGCGGTAGTTACATGTAGTACATAGAATGTCATGACTTATTGTGACTGAAACCATGCGAGATACTTCAGGACAAATTTCAGACAATTTGGTGAGAAACTCTGCAACATCTTGCTGCTCACCTCTATTAAAAGGTTCTCCTAAAACGTGACAAATATCCAGAGTAGTTAGAGATGCAGTGGATGGCAAGTGATCATATTTGTGAACAAAGCTCCTGATAGCCTCTTGTTGACTGTGTTTTAATGACTCTTTCAGAGGTTGCAAGTGAAGAAGGCACTGCAATGTTGCATTTGCATAGCATGAGGTGAAATTGGGGTAGCTCAAGCCTCTGAATGGATGTGTAACTACAAGTGTTCTCTTAGAAGATTGAGGCTTTTGCTGTTCCTGAACATTAATGATGGCTCGGTGAATGAAATGCACACAATCTTTTACCTTGTGTCCCTTGTGCGTGTTAGTCTCCTTCAAGCTTATCAACTTCGGACAATAAATCCTTCTGAGCCGATGGTACTCTTCAACTGCAGTTTGACATGCGTAAATGCAGGTGGGGTCAAAGTTGATAAGGTGGACACCACTTAAGGAAGTAACTCTGGAAAGTGCAACAAAACTTTGTCCACAGGAAAAAATGGAGTTACCAAGATCCATCATAACTGTTTTTAGAGTCATCCCCTGGCATTTGTGAATGGTGATTGCATGAGCACCAATGACTGGGAACTGCTCTCGAACAATGTAGACTCTGTCCATGATTTCAAACTTTGAGCGCACGCGTTCAAAGGTATGGGTGACTCCATTGTTAAATTTGATGGTTATGGTTTTGACCATACTTGTGTTTTCCAGATGGTAGGAAACAGCTTGAAGCTTCCCTATTGCCCCATTGATGAGACCAGTGGCAATGTCAATGTTCTTGCGAAGCATCAGTTTGCAGCCTATTTTGACTCGTATGATAGTTTCCAGTCCAGCTGTCCGAGTGCAGTCAACCTTGTAGGCGTTCATTTTTTCAACACATTTCTCTGGAAGTTACGAGGGCAGTCCACAGTGTCAATTGCCATAAGATGAATGTCCTCTCCAGGCATACTATCAAGCATGGCAGTCTGGATCTGGTTACAGGCATCTACAGTAGGCATGATGCAGGTTGAGCTTGGATCTTTGTCATCTAAGTCTTTCATGTGTTTGATAATGTGTTTTTTGTAGCTGGAAATATCGCCTCTTTCCATAGGTATCAAGTGTGAAGTCAACAATCTGTGATCAGCTTGGTTGGTGGCTCCGAGTCGGGCACGGTTAAGGAGGTTACCAAAAGTTGTGTCCTGTTTCTGGCGCATATTAAGTGTGAGTTCATCATATGCAAACAAATTCCACAGATCCACAGATCCCATGGAGCCAGTCAGTTTGTGCAATTCCTCTTGAGTAACTGGCACATAAGGTGGTTTCTCATGCACAGGTGGAAGCTGTAGCAAATCCCCCAGAAGTAAGATGTTGATTTTTCCAAACCAGCCATCATCTGTGTTAGCAGTCTGGAAAATCTCACACAGATGAAGATGGATGTACAACAAGGTGACATTGGAAATCATGGACACCTCATCAATAATGAGGAGGGTCACATCTCACATGTCTGTACGAAGGCATTGCAGTACCTCATCAGAGAGGTTACGATACACCGGTGTTTTTCCATGCTCCACTGGAAGCATTAGTAGTCTGTGAATGGTCATCCCATTGATATTGTATGCTGCAACTCCAGTGGGTGCTGTGATTGCCACTTCTTTTCCCAGGCCTTTACCTCACCTATGCTGTGACAGTTTGAATAAGAAAACTCTTCCCTGTGCCTCCAGTGCCACTCACAAACATGCGGAGGATGGGAGCTTTTGTTTCAGTTTGTTGTTGCAAAGTTGTGGCAATGTGTTCAAACACTCTCTGCTGATCTTTATTAAGGTGCTTGAGCATGTCTTCTACATTTTGTAGAAGAGGTTGTGCCACTACATCTCTGAATTCAGCTATTGCCTCTGCGGCCTGCAGAGGAGCAAAGTGAACTGGATTTTCAGGTCCTTCTGTTTCAAGCTCATTGTCCTCTTCAGCCTCTATTTCCTTTTGTTTTTCTCTACTAGTCGAGTTACCTCCTCATCAGCTGCAGCTATTTGTTGTAGTTGGTCATGATAGGCCATAGCTTTTTGCAGGCTATCCTTACATGCACGGAAGGCATCCACATAGGAATGACACCCTTCAGGAAGAAGGTCTGTTCTGTCTTTCCATGGCTTGAAAAGTAGGAGGATAGCATAGAAGTAGTTCTCTGGGTAGTCCTGTACACTATAATGGTAATGATTGATTAAGTAGGGCGTGCTTCTCTTTTTGATGTATCCAAAGGGAAACGTGTAACAAGGGATGTTTTCATTTTTGGGCTTCTCTGTCACCACATCATGCCATGCAATGAAATCATAGAGGCTCATGTCTTGCAGAGCCTCCGGACGTTTTGGGTAGTATGAGTCAATCCAGGAAGGAAAGTAGATGTCAGTTGAGTCAGGATTTTCTTTTGCTAGCATGTCATGTGTTCCTTGGATTTCAGCCGGCGGCTAGATACCTTTGATACATCAATCCACTTGATGGTTGTCTGCGGATCTGTGCCATAGAGAGGTAAGCCTAGGAGATTGTCTGCTGCTTCAAGTGCACCACATTCTCTGTTGGACAAGCTGCGGAGTGCAACATTCCACAGTCTGCTGGCAAGAGACTTGTTTGAGTTGATGTCATTCATGATGCCAAGGGCAAAACTCTTCTCAGGTTTTGAAAGGTATTTTGTAATGTAGCAGTTGAGGGCTGTAGATTGTTCACCAATGAACTGAATATCCATATTGCCTTCCCAAGCTAGCAAAATGGCTGGATTGTAATCATTGATTTTGACTACTGTACTACTCCGTGGGAGGTCATAGAGTCTGTCGTGAGGTTTGAGTGCTTTCTGTCCAGCAATGGCTTCAGCCACATCTCGGAGTGCCACAATGGTTTGTTCTTTTCTGGGAAATCCAAAGCGACAAACTATCACCACCTTGTTTTTGATTTTCTTGGATCTTAGACAGCATTTATTGCATTTATGTTGCTGCCATTTCAAGACACGGTCTCTGAGTACAGGTGCTATCAGGTCATTTGGAATGGTACAGACAACATGTTGATTAATGTACTGTGCAATTTGTGAGTTGGGGGAAACTCCAATAAGTGGTGCATCTTCCACCCAAAGAAGCATGTGGAAGTGCTGCATTCCACGACCCTGGTACTCTCTGCGCCAAAAGTAATGTGTAACTTTGCCCAGAGGGCCATTTACGGATGTGATAAAATTCAAGATTGCAAGAAACGTGTTGTGCATGAACCGAGATACACTGACAGGATCTCGTGCGACAAGTTCACTGATGGGCATGTTTGCAAACCCTGGTCCATTCACCTCCTTTATGTATTGTCCCAGGTCAGTCCAGGTCCATTCTGCAGGACTCAGTGTGACAAACCATGTTGCTGCTACGTATGCTTGAGTCATAGCATCCACATAATTTCTTGGTTTACGCCAGTATTGTGGAGTGTTCTTTAAATGAGAGAAAATGGTGGTAAGATCAGATTCAAGTTCATCATTGGACACCTGTTGCAACCACTGTGCTGCAGTCATACGTTCCCAGGGATGGTGCACCTTCAGCTTGTGGTAAATGCCTCCGTTAATCTGGCGAAGATTGGCCTGATGCTGCAGGTGAAAGATATATTGCTGATTCAGCCTAAATTGCGCATGGCATGACTGACATGGGTTGTGTGTTCGGTGAGTGGAGAACGGGTGTGGAGAAGGAAGTAAAATCAAGTAAAGTGAATTGATAGTTGTCTGACTCACCGTGTTTTGTTTGTCTGTTTATTTTGGCGACGAGTGCCGTGTCCTGTGTTTGTTTGTACAACCTTTTTATTTTTCTGTTCGGTTTATGTATTAATCCTGCTTCTGCCGTGACGTCACCGCCCAGTCATCCTGTCACACGTGGTGTCAGAACCGGGATCGACAGCGCCTCTAGGACTCGCAATTTGTTGTTTAAAAAAAAAAAAAAAAACACAACAACAACAACAACAACAAAATAATAAAAAATGGGATGGGAGGAAGAAATGCAGCCATGGCGTAATCGCCAGGAGGAGTTGAAGGAAGGAGGGGCTCCATGGTGTGCCTCCTGCATGGAGTATGGGCACCTCCGGGAAGGTTGCCCCTATGAAGACCCTCTCTTTTTGAAGGCCCTCGATCAGGGAAAGGTGGAGGATGCGGAGGAGTGGCTTCGCTTAAAGGCCACGAGACCAGTCCACCGCCAGGAGCTGCCTCTGCCTCTTCCGACCGCAGTTTCTGGTTTAAGAACAAAAAAAATAATAATAATAAAGAAATGGAAGGCTGGAGCTGGAGAGATGGCTGCCAGGATCTGAAGGTCCTCCTCGGTGGTCTAGAGGACCAAGGCTGGTGCCTTGCCTGTGGGGAGTTCGGGCACATGGTGGTGCGCTGCCCCTACCAAGAGGGAGAGGAGGAACTGGCCCAGGAGAGGAAGGTGAGGAGGAGGCAGAGAAGGGGAAAGGGGAAGAGGAAGGCAGAGTGTCCACCGCCCAAGTCTCCACCAGCAGAGGAAGAATGCCTGCTGGTTTTGCTTCCACAGCCCAAGTGGGAGGAGCCCGAGCGTCCCTACGCCTGAGTGGGAGGAGCCCGAACGTCCTACGCCTGAGTGGGAGGAGCCCGAACGTCCTACGCCTGAGTGGGAGGAGCCCGAACGTCCTATGTCTGAGTGGGAGGAGCCCGAACGTCCTACGCCTGAATGGGAGGAGTCAGTGCGTCCACAGCCCAAGAGGGAGGAGTCGGTGCGTCCACAGCCCAAGAGGTAGGAGTCGGTGCGTCCACGGCCCAAAAAGGGGAAGGTAGAGCGTCCACAGCCCCAGTCTCCACCAGCAGAGGGTGAATTCCTGCTGGTTCCACCTCCATTGCCATGGGAGGACTGCTTGCAGCTCCCACCTCCACCAGCAGAGGGTGAATGCCTGCTGGGTCCCTGTCCACCAGCAGAGGATGAATGCCTGCTGGGTCCCTGTCCACCAGCAGAGGGTGAATGCCTGCTGGGTCCCTGTCCACCAGCAGAGGGTGAATGCCTGTTGGGTGCCTGTCCACCAGCAGAGGGTGAATGCCTGCTGTGTCCCTGTCCACCAGCAGAGGGTGAATGCCTGCTGGGTCCCTGCCCACCAGCAGAGGGTGAATGCCTGCTGGGTCCCTGTCCACCAGCAGAGGGTGAATGCCTGCTGGGTCCCTGTCCACCAGCAGAGGGTGAATGCCTGTTGGGTCCCTGTCCACCAGCAGAGGGTGAATGCCTGCTGGGTCCCTGTCCACCAGCAGAGGGTGAATGCCTGCTGGGTCCCTGCCCACCAGCAGAGGGTGAATGCCTGCTGGGTCCCTGTCCACCAGCAGAGGGTGAAGGCCTGCTGGGTCCCCCACCAGCAGAGGGAGAATGCCTGCTGGTCTCCCCTTCCGAGGCAGAGCCGCACCAGTCCCCTGCAAGAGAGGGAGGGCCGCACCAGTCCCCTGAAACAAGGGTAGACTACACGCCGCTCCCACCTCCGCCGCCAGGAGACTACGCCGCTCCCACCTCCACTGGCAGGAGCAGAGCAGCAGGAGCTGCCTCTGCCTCCGCCACCTCCACCGGCAGGAGCAGAGCAGCAGGAGCTGCCTCTGCCTCCGCCACCTTCACTGGCAGGAGCAGAGCAGCAGGAGCTGCCTCTGCCTCCGCCACCTCCATCGGCAGGAGCAGAGCAGCAGGAGCTGCCTCTGCCTCCGCCAACCCACCAGCAGAGGAGGAATGCCTGCTGGTATCACTTCCCACCAGCAGAGGATGAATGCCTGCTGGTAACACTTCCCAACCAGCAGAGGATGAAAGCCTGCTGGTATCACTTCCCCACCGTCACGAGGAGAGGGCAGGAGCTGCCTCTCCCTTCACCAGAAAAACCAGGACTAGATGCTTTCGGTCCTCAGCAGCCCTTGCATAGGCTGCTGAGGAAAGCATGGGGAAGAACCGCCCGGCCGCAGTGGCTGAGAAGAGGCCAAAACCGCACCCCAGCTTGTCCTGACTCCCTGCCTCGCTTCGCCCGAGGATGCTTGCCTCGCTTCGCCTAAGGATGCCTGCCTTGCATCGCCTGGGGCTGCCTGTTGCTCCGCATCGCCTGGGGCTGCCTGTTGCTCCGCATCGCCTGGGGCGGCCTGTTGCTCCGCATCGCCTGGGGTGGCCAGTTGCTCCGCATCGCCTGGGGTTGCCAGCCGCTCCGCATCGCCTGGGGTTGCCAGCCGCTCCGCATCGCCTGGGGCTGCCTTTTGCTCCACACAGGGTACAGGGTACAAGGGAGAAGTGGAGCTCCCGCTGCCGCCTCTATGGCCAGGGGCTCCCCTCCGGAGTTCGCCTCCCGAGGGTCTGCTGCTGCTGTCGTCGCCTCCCGAGGGTCCGCTGCTGCTGCCTTCGCCTCCCGAGGGTCCGCTGCTGCTGCCGTCGCCTCCCGAGGGTCCGCTGCTGCTGCCGTCGCCTCCCGAGGGTCCGCTGCTGCTGCCGTCGCCTGGGGTCGCCAGGGATCCTGCTTCGCCTGCGGTCGTCGAGGGTCCTGCTTCGCCTGGGGTCGCTACACTGTGGCCAGAACCCCATGAAGGGGAGCTGTCGGCCATGAAGAAAGGGGGAGGTCAGGAGACCAGCTCCCCAGCCGCATTTCTGTGGCAGGAAACACGGTGGCCAGAGCCCCACGGAGGGGAGCTAGCGGCCACGAAGGAGGGGAGGTCAGGAGACCCGCTCCCTCGCAGCAGTTTCGCTGCCGGAGATTGTGTGGTCGGAGCCCCACGGAGGGAAATGCCGGCCATGAAGAAGGGGGAGGTCAGGAGACCAGCTTCCCCAGCCGCACTTTGCGGCAGGATAGTGTGGCGGGAGCCCGG
This sequence comes from Acipenser oxyrinchus oxyrinchus, assembly GCA_030684275.1. Taxonomy (NCBI): domain Eukaryota; kingdom Metazoa; phylum Chordata; class Actinopteri; order Acipenseriformes; family Acipenseridae; genus Acipenser; species Acipenser oxyrinchus. The sequence goes on along the minus strand of CM060264.1, from coordinate 17,927,652 downwards.
AAGAGGGAGCTGATAGCCACGAAGAAGTGGGGAGTGGAGGACATTCCACCATGGCCACCCCCAGAAACACCTTGCTTCTCCCTCTTCCGGGACTTTAAGACTGAGGGAGGAGGTGGCCATTGAGGCCATGTGTGCTTTGCACAAGGGGGGGTATATGTGGCAAAGTGCCCCCCCTGTGTATTTTGTATGTTACGTGTTGTGTGTAAATGTTGGTGTATAGGCATTGGTACACGGGATATAAGCGGGTCTGTGTTTCACGTGTATTTAAAAATGTAGATTTGTATTTAGGCACGAGGATGGCACAAATCACATCACGTGCATTTAAAGGATTAGTATGTGAACACGGGAAAGTGCACTTTAATTTATTCACGTGCAGTTGTACCGAGATTCCAATTGAATGATTGACTAGCAATCGAGTCTCGGTACAACTGCATAAAAGCAGCATGTTTTCACTCACTCGGGGTTGTGTGTTCGGTGAGTGGAGAATGGGTGTGGAGAAGGAAGTAAAATCAAGTAAAGTGAATTGATAGTTGTCTGACTCACCGTGTTTTGTTTGTCTGTTTATTTTGGCGACGTGTGCCGTGTCCTGTGTTTGTTTGTACAACCTTTTTATTTTTCTGTTCGGTTTATGTATTAAATGCTGAGCGAAACCATTCGCTCAGCTCCACCAAACTCCACCTCTCTGTCGTTTTTGTTCCTGCTTCTGCCGTGACGTCACCGCCCAGTCATCCTGTCACAGGGATGTATTGTGTAATTGTGGTAAATGACAGCTTCTTCCTCAGGTTGAACTTTACGTAGCAAAGGTTCTTTGGGGTGAGGTTGTTCTTTGGTTGTTTCCTCCACAATGATTTCATCATCATCTTCTTGTTCGTTGTCAGAATGACACTGAAATGTGTTCAAGTTGTGATTAGTAAGCAAGTTGACAGAGTTTTGTGGCAAGATGATGTCTTTGTAGAAAGGATTGATTTCCTTCAACTTCCGTAAAGCATTATACACTTTATTGAGATCCACAATGTCTTCCCAAACAGTTTTGGATTTTGTTGGTGCACTGCGTACCAAGATGTGCAGTTCCAAGTCATCTTGCAAGGCTTGGTTTGGCAGGGGCAGTTTGCTCAGTGTTTCCTGAAGAGTCAATGGCAGGTGAAAGTTTCGGCCATGCACTTTCTGAACCCTCTGCTGGTGAGGCAACTTCTTGCTAGTGGAAACTGGAGACATTCTTGAGACGGCTTGAAATGCTTTTGCACGTTGAATAAGAATTTTTTTCATAATCATTGAGGCATGAAATTTCATGAGGGACCTTGGGGACAGCCATTTGGTAGAGGACACATCGGGTGGCAGTTTGTTGATGCAAAACTTTTGCAGGCAGTAGTGGCAGACATACTTTGCTGGTGTGTTGGTATTATCTAAGTAAATCCTTAAATTCAGCCACTTGTCATTGTTTGGTGTTGTTTGCATGGCAGCTATTTCAACACATTGTCTTCTATGGCACAGCTTGTCACAAGAAGCACAAGTGTGTTTTGGTGTGTCAGCTGAGTGTCGTGTGTAAGTCAGAAATTGTGCATGATACTTTGTGAGAATGGATGCATCACTCAGTAAGAGCTCTGGATGTTCCTGGGGATGCACGTCCGGTGTGTTCAAATAAGGTTTGCACAGTTCTGTCATAGTTTGCTCATCACCATCTTCCAAGGCTTTTTACAAAGATGTTATTTGGTGGTACACTGTAACCACAGAATAAATGTTATGTACAAGTTTTCTTACACGAGGAAAATGGCAGCCAAGGGTACGTAGGTAACGGAGTTTACAAGAGCTCCTAGACATGTAGCAGGTAATGTGATGACCAGCTTTGTTAGATGCATGAAAAGCCTCATTTGCACAGTCATCAAATGTGTCCATAAACGTGCAAGTTTTGGGTCTGCTGAAACAATGCTTTGAAGGATGTTCAGTACACAAGGAACAAGAGAAGAGCTTGAGTCAATTCGACAAATGTTTTTTATGGCACTGCCATTTGTGCGAGCTTCGTTTTTCCTTTGCTTGCCCTCGTTCTTCACTGTCATCTTCATCTGGAAGTGGCTGGGGCTGACTATGCTTTTGGTCCTTTTTCAGTGGCACATCAGGGAAAATCTGGCATTGGCCTTTCTCATTAATGGGAATGCATGACAGAAGAGTGCTATTATATGTGGCTTCCCAAAAGTAGGCCTCAGTGTGTGATGTGTGTTGACTTGGGCCACATATCATCTCTGCTTTTGGGAGACATTGTCCTGTACAAGTATTTGATTAAGAAGGACATGTGTGTTGCTTTGTAGTGCAGTAAATCGACGTTGTAGACTGTTCTGCATTTTCAAAGAAACCTTGATGGAAAGGTCAACAAGATATGTTGCTGTCATGAGTTTTGAAGCATGACTCCTGCCTTTTAAGTTTTCACTAGTTGTGTGATGTAGTATTGTTTTCGGTGTTGCTGTCTTAAAATATTTTTCCTTTTGTATGTGTTTATTAATTGTTTCACTTTGTAGCAAATGTTGTAGGTTTGTCTTCTTTTAGTTCTCACAAGGGTATATTTGTCAGTATAATATGCCCTGCACAAAGTTTTTTTTTGTTTGGGTTCTGATGGTATTGTCTTTTCTTTACAGTTGTTTGTAAAGCAGGATTTGCCGCATACTTTGTGTTTTCGTTGTTTCTTTTTGGCTCTGGGTTTTTATTGTTGCTTTCGCGCTGCTGAAGTCGCATTGGCTCTGGGTTTTTATTGTAACTTTCGCGCTCCCGAAGTCGCCTTGCCTCTAGCGTAAGCTGTTGTTGTTGCCTTTCTGTTTGGATATGTGGGTCCTTATCGTGGTGTTGTAAATGTTTTTGTTGTTTTGGTTCTGGGTTCTTTGGGCGACATTCCAGCTGTCTTTGTTTTTGGTCTGGCTGTGGTTTGTAATTTCCTTGCTGTTCTGTTTTAAACATTGGGTCATGATTGGTGTGGTGTTGTATTGAGGCATGATTGGTGTGGTGCTGTAATTGAAATTTCTGTGGCTCTGGTTCTTGATAAAGTCGTGATTTCTGCTGTTGTGTTTTGTGCTGTGTTTCCAAGTAATGCAAATCTGGTTGTTTGTGAATAAATGACATGTAATTCTCCTGTTGTTGACATTGTTTGTGTAGGTGTTGGTCCCAATGACATTGTTCCTGCTGCTGTTGAGGTCTGGCCTGTGACTCATTGCGATGCTGATTCTGCTGGTTTGTGTTACAGACAGTTGTGCGACGGTATTGTTCAATGTGCTGTGTTCGGTCTGGAGATGTCACTTGGACAGTTGCACGACGGTATTGTTCAATGTGCTGTGTTCGGTCTGGAGATGTCACTTGGGCAGTTGCACGACGGTATTGTTCAATGTGCTGTGTTCGGTCTGGAGATGTCACTTGGACAGTTGCACGACGGTATTGTTCAATGTGCTGTGTTCGGTCTGGAGATGTCACTTGGGCAGTTGCACGACGGTATTGTTCAATGTGCTGTGTTCGGTCTGGAGATGTCACTTGGGCAGTTGCACGACGGTATTGTTCAATGTGCTGTGTTCGGTCTGGAGATGTCACTTGGGCAGTTGCACGACGGTATTGTTCAATGTGCTGTGTTCGGTCTGGAGATGTCACTTGGACAGTTGCACGACGGTATTGTTCAATGTGCTGTGTTCGGTCTGGAGATGTCACTTGGGCAGTTGCACGACGGTATTGTTCAATGTGCTGTGTTCGGTCTGGAGATGTCACTTGGACAGTTGCACGACGGTATTCCTCAATGGGTGGATTTCGTTCGGAATATTTTACATTAACAGTTGCACGATAATAACTCTCAACGGGCTGTGGTTGGCCAGGAGATGCTACATGGACAGTGCCACATAGTAACTCTCAACGTGCTATGATCGGTCTGGAGTTTGCTGAAATTGTGGTTGTGTCTGTGTCTCTGGTTTCTAATGTGTTATTGTAGTTGTTGTGAGTGGGCTGCCTATTTGTTGATCCTTATTCTGTCCTATCCTATTCATGTAGTATTTATGTTGTTGTTTTCTTTGTCATTTCATGGTGAAAGGCATGATGGTTCCAGCGTTTCAGGCTGACTTACAATTGTCACAATTTCAGCACATTATGTTTACATACAATTACCTATTTATCCAGTTGTTTATACTGAATCTAGGTAAAATACCTTGCTCAAGGGTACAACAGCAGTGTCCCTCACCTGGATTGAACCCACAACCCTCTGGTCAAGAGTCCAGAGCCCTATCCACTACTGCACACTGCTGGCCCTGAGTCTAGATAGAAAGTAATGTGTCGATTTAAACCAAAGTAATGGTTTTGGAGACATTTTCTAGGGGAAACTGATATAAAGAAAAAACTACTTCAGATAATTCAAGAAAACAGAAAAATTGTTTAAACACATATAGTACAGTGGCTAAGATAAGAGTGTGTAATGAGCAAAACCAGGTGTCTGACCTTCATACATTTGTTTAAAATGTTGTGTTTGTGAAATAATAGAACAAAAAGTATAAAAGCTACACTGAAAAACACTTGTCACACTTTTAAAACACATCACTGGGTTTATGATTTGAAATGTGTTTAGGATTTAAACACCGTGTGGTGTTTTTTAATATAAACTCTTGGACGTGTTTATGATTTGTAACACTTTTTAAACATTCATACACGTTTATAACAGGGCTGGTGTTTAAAATCTAAACAAAAATGGCACAGATTAAACACATAACGTTTAACAATTATTTAGAGTTCCAAATGACTAAACACCAGTGTTACCCCTAATGACGTATAAACACTGCTGTTTAGGAAGAGAGCACTTCTATTTTTTTTTTACTATACACACATGCCATTTACCTACAAACATTTCACACGTCTGTGATTTTACAGTGCAAATGTATGAAAAGAAGACAGATGTAGCCATAATACAGTCAAATTTAATGTCACTGAAATTGAAATGTCCCAGGCCGAATATAATGCATGCTGTGACTTTGATGTTTTGTGTTTTTAAAATGTATTAATGATCAATGCAGTGATAAAATAACTGCAACTTTTATGCATGCTTTCTTGTTTAAACATGTTTAAATGGATTACATCGATTATTATTATTTATTTCTTAGCAGACGCCCTTATCCAGGGCAACTTACAATATATCACGTTACACATTATTTCACATTATAATGATACCACTTTTTTTTTTACATACAATTCCCCATTTATACAGTTGGGTTTTTACTGGAGCAATCTAGGTAAAGTACCTTGCTGAAGGGTACAACCTATTTAAAAGCCAGTAACAAACTGCGCTGGCTGCCTATTGGCAGCGCGCACCAGCTGCCCAAAGGCAGCCGGTGAAAAGATTCAGTTTGGCACCCCTAATCAAAGGGGTGCCAACAAAACCGGCCATTAACTAACCCAGTTGTTTTTTTTCCGTAAATTAAATGTTCAAAACAAAGGGGGGGGTGGTACAGAGCACGCCACCCAGAGCCCACTGGTCGACAAAAGCCGTCATGTCGCCAGTGGACTCCGCGTCGGCGTGCTCTAGCGCCACCCGGGAGCGAAGGAGGGCCCTGAACATGGCCCCACAGTCAAAGAGACCCTCCCCGGTGATCTTACGCTTCCTGGTCTTGTAGATGGTAAGTTTGCCAAGAGCCAGGAGCAGATTCACCAGGAGGTCTCTCTTCTTGCTGGAGCCACGAACAGGGTGCCCAAAAATAAAAAGGGTGGGGGAAAAATGCAGCCAGAACTGCAGCAGGAGGTTCTTCAGGAACAAAAAGAACGGCTGCAGCCTGGCGCAATGGAAATAAATGTGGAACACCGACTCGGACTGACCGCAGAAAGGGCATGCGGGGTCCGAGTCGGTGAAGTGACGCAGGACCTCTCCTGACGCGAGCGCTCCGTGTAGCACCCTCCATCCCAGGTCCCCAGCACCTCTGGGGACCAGCGGGGAGTACAGAGCCTCCCACTGGGGACTCTCGCCCTCCGGGGGTTGGAGGGGCTCCCGCCAAGCGGTGTCTCGGCGGGAGACGAGGGCGAGGAAGTGGAGGGTGTGGAGCGTCATCGCGTACAGGGTCCTCCTCGACACGGAACGAAGGGGGTCGAGGAGAACTGCGAGATCCTGCTCAGGTGATTCTCGAGGGAGGCTGAGGGGAGCCCTGTCCTTTGGTCTTATCAGCAGGACCGGAGAGCCGGGGTAGGGAGGGACGATGGCTCCCGGTCCTGAGGACCCCTCGAGGTACCTGACAGAGTCTGGGTGCAAAGCTGCTTTGCACTCCCGGATCGCTCGGCGGGCCGTTCTGAGGGTCCCCGAGTCGCCCTGGCGACCAGCGACTCGGGAGTCAGCCACGCCGAGCGTTGGTGATCCAGGAGATCCCAGACTCTGGTCACCTGGGCCGAGATCAACAGGCTCCGCACCGCGGGGATTCCAACGCCTGCGCACCTAGATGGGGGTTGTGCAGCAGGGGCTCCAGAAGGAATCTCTCCCCTCGGTCGGAACCGCGTCTCGGCCGATGTCGAACATGCTCGGGTCTTGAGCAGGTCCCTGTAAAGACCGGCAGCTCGGGAGACGGATCCCGGGAGGTCGAGCCAGAACAGCTGCCGGTCGTAGCCCCAGCCGTGCAGCTGGCGCAGGAGGAGGGAGGCCAGCGCGCACCACTGCGGGGCGGGTCTGCGTACAGGTATCTCTGCAGGGTCTGGAGGCGGAAGGTGTGCACCTGAGTCCTGATGCACACCAACCCTTGCCCTCCCTCGGCCAGAGGGAGGCTCAGCACCCCGCAGAGACCCAGTGCTTTCCGGCCCAGAAGAAGTCCGTCAGCTTCCTCTGGACCCTGGCCATAAACTCAGGGGCGGGCTCAGGACGGTGAGTCGATGCCAGAGCATCGACGCCACCAGCTGGTTGATGACCAGAGCCCTGCCCCTGAAGGAAAGCACTTTCAGCAGACCCGACCACGACCTCAGTCTCGCAGCAACCTTGTCCTCCAACTCCACCCAGTTGGCTGCGACCGAGGTCTCCGCGGGGCTCAGGTGGACTCCCAGGTATTTGAAGCTGTCCGCGCTCCACTGGAATTGCTGGAGCGCGGCAGGGAGGGAGTCCACCCGCCAGGGGCCTACTAACAACCCGGAGCATTTGGTCCAGTTGATCCTGGCAGAGGACGCGGCAGAGTAAACGCTCTGGCAGCTCCGCATCCTCTCCAGATCGACCGGATCGGAGGCCACTAGGAGCACGTCGTCGGCGTAAGCCGACAGGACCACCCTCGTGTCCGGCGCGCCGGCGCCATCCCGTGAGCCTCCTGCGAAGGAGGCAGAGGAAGGGCTCGATGCACAGCGCGTACAGTTGTCCGGACAGAGGGCAGCCTTGACGTACTCCTCTCCTGAACGCGAGGGTGCGGTCAGGGACCAGTTCACCTTCAAAAGGCACTCGGCAGAGGCGTACAGCATTCGGAAGAGGCCGACGAACTTCGCCCGAATCCGAATGCTCGCAGGGTTCCAAAGAGATACTCGTGATCCACCCGGTCGAACGCCTTCTCTTGGTCGAGAGACAAGAAGGCGACCGACCGACCGGTCCTCCTGCAGTAGTGCAGCAGGTCCCGAACCAGGAAGATGTTGTCGAAGATCGTCCGGTTCGGGACCGTGTAGGACTGGTCGGGGTGGACCACGTCTGCCAGCACGGACTTGAGCCTCAGGGAGGCGGCCTTGGCCACGATTTTGTAGTCCGTGCACAGCAGCGAGACCGGGCGCCAGTTCTTAAGGCAGCGGAGATCCCCTTTCTTGGGCAGCAGCGTGATCACCGCCCGCCTCATCGAAAGGGCATCTCCCCGGTCTCGTAGGCTTCCGCCAGGACCCGCGCAAAGGCGGGCCCCAGCAAGTCCCAAAACTTTCTGAAGAACTCCACGGTCAGCCCGTCGATGCCCGGCGATTTGTTGTAGGGCATCAGACTAAGAGCGTCAGAGAGCTCGGCCAGGGTCAGTCGGCCCTCGAACTCTTCCCTGACGCCCTCGCCGACCGTGGGAAGCCCGTCCCAAAGAACCCTGCACGCGTCGGAGTCGACGGGATCCGGAGAGAAGAGGTCCGAGTAAAGGCTCGGGCCCTCTCGTTCACGCTCTCGGATCCGTCAGAAGGGAGCCGTCGTCTGCCAGAAGGCAGGTGATGTTCCTGCGGTCTCCCTTCTTTTTCTCCAACGCGTAGAAGAAGTGTGAGCCGCGGTCCATCTCCCGAAGGAACTGGATCCGCGAGCGCACGTAGGCCCCCCGGGACCGCTGGAGCTGCAGGTCCCGCAGGGTGCACTTCTTCTCCTCGTCGCGCTCTGCTCGAGTTGGCCCCGCGAGCCAGGCGGCTCTCCAGATCGAGCAGCTCCCTTTCCAGCCGCTCGATCCGTGAGTCCCTCCGCCTGCTCGCACCCCTCGTGTACTCCTGACAGAAGATCTTGATCTGCGCTTTCCCACGTCCCACCACTGACGCCACGTGGGAAGCGAGATCGTCGGCCGTGCCAGACCGTCCAAAAGTCCCGGAACGACTGCTCAAAGCGCTCGTCCTCCAACAAGGCGTTGTTAAAGTGCCAGTAGGCGGGGCGTGCCCGACTGGCACCGGGGCCACCGCCACGGCCACCAGGTTGTGGTCCGTGAACGGCGCCCGGCCTTATGTCGGAGGAGCGAACGCAGTGAGCGTGGCTCCTGGTGACGTAGAGCCTGTCGATCCGGGACTGAGACACCCGCCCCTCCCTCACCCTGGTGAAGGTGAAGGCGGGGACGTCCGGGTGATGCCAACGCCAGATGTCGACCAGAGAGAGCCGAGCGGTCAGCTCTCTCAGTGCTGCCGACGAGAGAGGTAGTGCTCTCGCCCCCACCCTGTCCGCGGCCTCGAGGGTGCAGTTGAAATCACCCCCGAGGACCACGCACTCGTCGGCGCTGATGTTGTTCATATAGGTCGACATCTGGCGAAAGAACTGGACCCTCGCCGGACCCGTGGACGGCGCGTACACGTTCACCAGGTGAACGATACTGTCGCCGTCCCGGATCCGGTGGTGTAACAGACGGCCCGGCACGACGTCTACCACATCGAGTACCGTGGGAAGAAAGGACCGGAGAAGAGCGTCGCCACCCCACAAGAGGTGGCGGTGAGATGGCTGAACGACACTCTCCCCCACTCCAGAAGCCAGTTGGCTTCCGCCTCTGGGGTCGTGTGGGTTTCCTGCAGGAAGCACACAGAGTAACCCCTTTTTCAGGTAGGAGATTACCTGGGCCCTGCGGAAAGGGTCCCTACACCCGTTGACGTTCACAGTACCGATGTGATACATGATCCTCTGTCAGGAGTTGTTGGCGGCGCTCACGGGAGATCCTGAGTTCTCCCGAAGCTCACCAACTGGTCGTGTAACTTGCGGGCCCGAATGTGCACGTTCGAGCCCGAAGTTTTACTGGCGTGGCTGGCCCTGAGGAAGGACCTCACAGACTGTAAGATCCTCTGGAAGTCCCCCCATTTGTCCAGGGCCAGCATTACCTTGTCCCTGCGGTGGACAGTGGCCTCCAAGAATTCGTGGAGCTCCACCACAGGGATGTCTGGGAGAGAGACGGACGGAACCTCCGAGCCCACGCTGCCCGTGGACTCGGTATCCTCCTCCCTCTCCCTCAGCTCTCCATCGCCCCCTCGCGATGGTAAAGCACAACGCACTCCCGTTGGTGGGTGGCGCGTTGCGCCTTATCTTGAGCTTCACCGGTCCTCCCTGCGCCCCACCCCGGGGACGCGGCGGTAGAGACCGGCGTAGGGACCCTCACGGGGACCGTCTGCACCCTGGATTTCGGGCGCAGACGGCGCCGGCGTATGCCGCCGAGCCAGATGGTTTGGTCCCCGCTCTGGGTCCCTCCTTTGAGGTCCGAGGCACGGTCTCAGGCCCGTCCTCTTTCCTCGAAGGAAGGGGATCCACCCTCTCGGGTCCTTCCCCTCCCTCCCCTAGAGAAAGGGGATACACCCTTTCGGGTCCTTCCCCTCCCTCCGCATCAGTCACCGGGACCGCCTCGGGCGATGTTTCCCCCCCGACGGCCGCGCAAGGGCCGGAGCCCTCGTCGCCGCCGGAAAGGGAAGCCCGAGGCGGTTGTTCTTTCAGGGGCTCCTCCCGCGCCCCTCGGTGACTGGAACCGGCCCTCGACGCTGTGGGACCGGTTTCTTGGCCCGTTGCACCGGGAGGATCTACCTCGAGGGCACCACCTTCTGCCCTCTCCGGTTCTTCCCCTCCCCTCTGCACTCCGGAGGCCATTGTAGGCGTGGGCTCCGCAGAGCCCACGTCTGCCTCAGAGGGTGTTTTCTCGTCCCCCTCCGTGGCAGCACGAGGGCCGAAACCTCCGTCGCCTCTGGCCCCTCGGCGGGGGTCGCCTGCATGGGCTCCACTTTATTCGCGGAGCCCGCTTCTGCCTCGGGAGCTGGTTCCGCCGCCCCCTCCTCGGCAACACAGGTTTCAGGACCCGTGTCGCTGTCGGAGGAAGGCGGTGCCCGAGGCAGCTGCTCTTTCGGGGGCCCCTCCTGCGCCCCCTCGGCGACCTCCTCTGCGGCCGGCCCCTCGAAGGTAGAGTCGGGGCCGGCTTCCGAGGTCTCTGTAGCGACGGGGAGGGCATCTTCCCGAGGGCTCCGTCTGCCCTGTCGGGTTCCTCCCTCCCCATTTGCCTCTCGGCGGGGCCTCTTCCATGGGCTCCGCTTCTTCTGCGAGCCCCGGACCGCCTCGGGGATGGATCCTTCTCCCCTCTGTGGCATTACGAGGACCGGAGCCCTCGTTGCGGTAGAGGGGGCGCCGGCGGTCGCTTTGGTTTTGGGGCCTTCTTTCGCCCCCCCGGGGACCCTCACCATGAGGCCGGGACGTGTGCACTTGCGTGCACACGTGGGAAGGCGCGCTTGCGCCTTCCTCTTCCCCCTGATGCTGCCGGAGGCTGCCCCCTGCCCTGTCACGGCGACGGGGAGCTCGCCTCCGGCAGTGCTGCTCTCCTCACCCTCTGTGGGGATGAGGTGTTTGGTTTTACGGGCGGCTTTGCCGCCCTGCCTCGCGGGGGGTGCCGTCGAGGGAGTCCCTTTTTCAGGGCCTCCCCCTGACCCGCCGCCAGATGGTGCGGCGGCGGGCTTCGTCGCCCCTGCTTGGCCTCCCGGTGGACCTGGCCGCCGCCTTCTTTGCGGCGGGCGACCACGGTCCACTCGGCGGCCTTCTCCCCAGCGCTTTGGGAGGCGCGGAGGGTCCGGCCGCCTCGGGGCCTTCTCTCCCTTCCCCCGGATGTTACTGGGAGGGGCGGGTGCTTTTTGCCCCCTCTGCGGGCCTCTTGGAGGCCCCGGGGCGAGGTGGACTCGGAGGGCGCGGTGCTGGCGGGTGGCTTTGCGCCTTGCTGGAGCTTGGGGCACCTCCTTTTCTGGTGCCCCAGCTCCTTGCAGTGGTAGCACCGCACCTCCTCCGAGGAATAGAAAATGACATAGTTGGTCCCCTGAAGGGACCACAAAACTACCCTCCACGGTGTCCCTCCCGCCAGGTGGATGGTCACCTGGCGTCGGAAGGACAGCACGTGGCGGAGGGGCTGGTCTTTGCACCCTAGGGGATGGGGTGGATACCCGTTTTAACTCCCCTAGGGCCTGAAGATGGGGCTTCAGGAGGTCGTCCTTCAAGAAAGGCGGGACGTTGGAAAGGACGACCCTGCTGCCCAACCCCTCCAAGGGTTCTATGGGGATATATAATCCCCCGACGGCGAGACCCCTCTCGATAGCTGTGTGCGTGGCGGCCTCAGATTTTAAAAAGAAGACGGCCTTGCCGTACATCTTTGAGGCCGCCACGACGGTCGTTGGCCCCACCACCTTGGCCATGGCTTTCACCATGGCCTCTATCGAGAGGGTATCCTTCAGGAGGCACCTGACCCGTGCCTCCTGGTCATATTTTAAAGGGGCTGCAGCCTCCCTGCAGCCACCTGTGCCCACTTTTCGGGGCCTGTGGAGCTTGCCCACTCATTATATTTATTTATTTATTTATTTATTTATTTATTTAAACAAACAAACAAATTATTTAAAATAAACTAAACAGAAAACACACACCCCTGCACTCCAATAGTGCAGGGCACACAGAACACAAAGGGTTTTTTTTTTAAAAACAAAACAAAATTAGTTTATTTTTTAATAATAAAAAATGAAAAATAACCACCCCTGCACTCCAATAGTGCAGGAGTAGTGAAATTAAAAATAAAACAAAGAAACAAAAATTATTTATTTATTTTTAAAACAAACAAAATAAAAATAAAACAATCAAAAACACAAAGGGTTTTTTTTTTTTTTATTTTCCCTAAACAAACGTATTTATTTATTTTTTTTTAAATAAATAAACAAATACAAATTGACACACCCCTGCACTCCAATAGTGCAGGGGTAAAAGAAAATTCAAAATAAATCAAAGTTTAAAACTAAAAAATAGTTTTAAACTTAAAAGAAAAATCAAAAATCAAACTGAGGGCAAACAAAGGAGCACACGGCCTGTGCTCCCCTGCTCTGCCACTTTTAAAACAATACGATTTTTTAAATCAAAAACTAAAACAGTTTTATAAATGAAAATAATGATTTCCATTACATGAGAGTAGATGTTAAAACTTCATGCTGTTTTGAACTTGGCTCTCGCCAAGATAAGCACCAACTAAGACGTAGCTTCACAGTAAACTAATGTGATCCATATGTGTCTCCATCCATTTGCGCTTCCTTCCATATGATGATGTAGATATCCTTCTGTCTGGTGTTGATGGCTGAAGTGTAATGCTGGCTCCAGGGATCAGCTTATTTTGCCTCCCTAGCGCATCAGCACACACAACGGCTGCGATGCTGGCTCGGGGATCAACCATAGTGCGGTCTCCCCAGCGCATCAGCATGACAACCGTCTGGATTGAGCTAAGTAGGGTACATCTCTGGGGTCTTCAAGTGGGCACCTTCCATCCTCGGTGTTTCGTCGACTAGCCCACGACACCTCAAGAGGGCTCGACGGTGATTCTGGCGTCCCAGCATCACCCCCTCCGTCCCCCACTCAACTCAGCCCAGCTTACTTACCTGTATATCAGCCTTTCTTTCTTTCTATTGTGCTTGAGATCCCCAGCCAGAATCTTTCCGTCTCAACCACAGCCAGTTGCTGCTCCTCTCTGCTGCTTCAGATAAGTTCTTCACTGTGCGACGCAACTCTTGGCCATTGAATCCGACATCTCTGAGAAACCGGGTTGTAGAGTGTGCCACAAATCCTCGACATCCCACTTCCACTGGGTAAACCCAGACTCTCCATCCTCGCTGTTCCGCTTCAGTGGCTAGTTGAGCATACCGCAGTTTCTTCCTCTCATACGCCTCATCTACAGCATCCTCCCATGGCACTGTTAACTCCACCAGGTGAACAAGGCGTGCTGATCCAGACCACAAGACAATATCTGGTCGAAGGTTTGTGGTGGCAATCTCAGGTGGAAAAATAAGCCGTTGACCAACATCCGCCAGCATTTTCCAGTCTCTAGCAGCTTCCAGTTGTCCTGGGCGAGGATTGGTTTTAACACCTTTTCTTGGTGGTTGCTCTCCTGGGCGGAGGAATGTTGTCTTTTGTGTGTAATGTTTTGATGGAACAGGTGGCAACTTATTGGTCATGTTACGCTTGTCTTCCAATGCTAAGGCCAAACATCGCAGCACCTGGTCATGGCGCCAAGTAAACCGTCCTTGGCTAAGAGCCACCTTACATCCTGTCAAAATGTGCCTTAATGTTGCAGGTGATGAACACAAAGGACATGAGGGATCCTCTCCTACCCAGAGGTTTAGGTTCTGTGGTGATGGGAGAACATCATATGTTGACCTTATAAGGAAACTGATCCTGCTCTGTTCCATTGACCATAGGTCTTGCCAGCCAATCTTGCGTTGTTCCACACTCTCCCATCTCATCCATTCTCCCTGCTTGCCCTGGGAAATGGCCTTTATACACCTCATCCTCTCCTCCTGCTTTTGCACCTCGTTGACTACAAGCTTCCTCCGTTGCGCTGGGGCTGCCTTGTGCCATGTAGGAGGAGCTGAACTGAGACCAAGACCCCTCTTCCATGCTGAACTTGCCCCATGATATCACCAATTCGAAGGGCAGCCTTTGCATCCTCCACAGCTTTCTTTGCCACCCACTTTCTTCCAGTTTTCAACACAGGTGCTGCCTCCCTTACGCATTTGTCGCGTGACTCTACTAATGTCATTTCCAGTCGGACCTTGGCGCACTTAAACTCCTCGGTTAGAGCGGAGACAGGTAGCTGCAGTATTCCTTTACCATAAAGTCCCACTCTGCTGAGGCAGCGTGGAACTCCCAACCATTTCCTGATGTGTGAACTGATTAAAGCTTCCAGCTTCTCTACTGTTGTCAAAGAAACCTCGTACACAGTCAGTGGCCACAGCAACCTTGGCAGTAGGCCAAACTGAAAGCACCAGAGTTTTAGTTTGCCTGGTAAAGCGCTGCTGTCTATGCTCTTCAACCCTTCCACAGCTTGTTGTCTAACTTCTCCCACACGAACTGTGTCCTTTAGATCCCCGTCGTACCATCTCCCAAGGCTCTTCACTGGCTTCTCAGACACTGTTGGTATTGCCTCACCATTAATGAAGAACGTTTTATCTACTACTTTACCTTTAATTATAGAGATGCTCCTTGATTTAGTGGGCTTGAATTGCATTCGTGCCCATTCAATGTTATTGGTTAATTTGCCCAATAACCGATTAGTGCAGGCTACTGTTGTAGTCATGGTTGTCATGTCATCCATGTATGCTCGAATTGGTGGTAGTCGTATTCCAGAAGCCAAGCTCTCCTCCCACTACCCATTTTGATGCCCTAATGATTACTTCCATTGCCATGGTAAAAGCCAGTGGAGAAATGGTGCATCCTGCCATTATTCCAACTTCTAGGCATTGCCATGTAGTGCTGAATTCTGAAGTTGAAAAACTAAATTGCAAATCTCCAAAGTAGGCTTTGACTAGATTTGTTATTGTCATTGGTACACTGAAAAAATCAAATGCTGCCCAAAGAAGTTCATGTGGCACTGAACCATATGCATTAGCCAAATCCAGGAATGTCACATGGAGCTCCTTCCTCTCCTTTTTAGCTGATTGAATTTGTTGCCAGATCACATTGATGTGTTCTAAGCATCCTGGGAAACCTGGAATGCCCGCTTTTTGTATTGAAGTGTCAATGAAGCAGTTCTTTAATAGGTAAGTTGACAATCTCTGAGCAATAATGCTGAAGAAAATCTTGCCTTCTACGTTTAATAGGGAAATAGGGCGAAACTGACTGATGCTGCTAGAATCTTTTTCTTTAGGTATAAAGACTCCACCTGCTCGGCGCCATGCTCTTGGTACAACCTGTTTTTCCCATGCTACTTTCATCAGTTTCCACAGGATTCGTAGAACTCCTGAAGCACTCTTGTACACTCTGTACGGAACTCCATTAGGCCCTGGAGATGATGAAGCCCTTGCTTTTTCACAGCTTGCTCTACTTCTTTCCACTTAGGTGCACAGTCCTCCATTTGGTATTCTGGTGGATTGATAGGTGGGATGTCTGAAGGAATTGACATAGGCTCCTGCCTTTTTGAATCTGTATGCGTTTCCTCCAAATATCTCTCCAACTCAAACTTAGATGCTTTTAGTGTGCCATTCTTCTCACTGGTGAATAACTTCTTTACAAATTTGAATGGGTCTTTATAAAAGTTAGTTCTCGCACGCTCCTTCTTTTTGTAGCGTTTCCGTGGCGCTCAGCTCTGCGCAATGTTGCAAGCTTATGTTTTATGACCCTTTGTAAGAGATTGAGTCCCTCCTTCTGACTTTCTTCTGCTCTTCTCCATTGCTTCCTCAGCTGTCTCCTTTCTCTAACTAAGCGTTCAATCTCCTGCTGCCGTCTAGACTTTCCAGGAATAGTTTGTACTTTTTCCTTCCTTTTTCAACTCCAAACCTCTCGCTTCCATATGCGTAGATGATGTCCCCAAATTTATCCAGTTTCTTTTCAACTGTTCCACTTAACCTTTCCAATGCAAAGCAGAGATCTGTGTTTACTGTGTCCCATGCAGTTTTCTCACAAGCTCTTGGCCATTTAACTCCAGGCTTGTGCCCGTTGAGGTTCTTTTCTCTCTTACGCTGGTTTGTCTGCCGGGTTCACAAGGATCATTAGGTTCATCACTAACTGTGTCCATGCAAGTCCTCCTCACATCTATGACAGGGGTGCTGATATCCTGCGAACTGTGGTTTGCTTCCTGTCGCTGGATTTCATTCGACTGACTTGACTGACTTCGTAAGAAGTACTGATCAATGCGAGGCCCTTGTCCCTTCTCCCTCAAGCATTTCATTCTCCCTTGATGAATCTTCAAACCCCTGACTGTTGTCGCCTTGCTCCAGCCGCAGACACAAACCTGGAGTTCCATGTCTTTGCTAACTGCAGATCTTGAACTAGTCTTTTGTGAAGTACTCTCCATACTCATATCCGTTTCCGTTCCTAAGTCCTTAACCGTGTTGTCCAACGTTGAGTCATCTTCCGCCCCGCTCTCGCAGACTCTAGGGGTATTTTTCTGTTTAATTTCTTTGAAGCCTTGGGCGGTGTCTCCAGCATCCTGTAAACACAGAGCTGGATACTGCCGACAAGGGTAGCTAACCCTGCCAGCCCCAATGGGGTCTCTTTCCTCCAGTCAGCTGTCTCTCCAGGCTGTCACGAGGTCTTTCCCTTGTTGCCAGCTGCACTATTCACAGCAGTCACTGGACGTATCCAGATCTTCATGATTTCCATTACATGAGAGTAGATGTTAAAACTTCATGCTGATTTGAACTTGGCTCTCGCCAAGATAAGCACCAACTAAGACGTAGCTTCACAGTAAACTAATGTGATCCATATGTGTCTCCATCCATTTGCGCTTCCTTCCATATGATGATGTAGATATCCTTCTGTCTGGTGTTGATGGCTGAAGTGTAATGCTGGCTCCAGGGATCAGCTTATTTTGCCTCCCTAGCGCATCAGCACACACAACGGCTGCGATGCTGGCTCCGGGATCAACCATAGTGCGGTCTCCCCAGCGCATCAGCATGACAACCGTCTGGATTGAGCTAAGTAGGGTACATCTCTGGGGTCTTCAAGTGGGCACCTTCCATCCTCGGTGTTTCGTCGACTAGCCCACGACACCTCAAGAGGGCTCGACGGTGATTCTGGCGTCCCAGCATCACCCCCTCCGTCCCCACTCAACTCAGCCCAGCTTACTTACCTGTATATCAGCCTTTCTTTCTTTCTATTGTGCTTGAGATCCCCAGCCAGAATCTTTCCGTCTCAACCACAGCCAGTTGCTGCTCCTCTCTGCTGCTTCAGATAAGTTCTTCACTGTGCGACGCAACTCTTGGCCATTGAATCCGACATCTCTGAGAAACCGGGTTGTAGAGTGTGCCACAAATCCTCGACATCCCACTTCCACTGGGTAAACCCAGACTCTCCATCCTCGCTGTTCCGCTTCAGTGGCTAGTTGAGCATACCGCAGTTTCTTCCTCTCATACGCCTCATCTACAGCATCCTCCCATGGCACTGTTAACTCCACCAGGTGAACAAGGCGTGCTGATCCAGACCACAAGACAATATCTGGTCGAAGGTTTGTGGTGGCAATCTCAGGTGGAAAAATAAGCCGTTGACCAACATCCGCCAGCATTTTCCAGTCTCTAGCAGCTTCCAGTTGTCCTGGGCGAGGATTGGTTTTAACACCTTTTCTTGGTGGTTGCTCTCCTGGGCGGAGGAATGTTGTCTTTTGTGTGTAATGTTTTGATGGAACAGGTGGCAACTTATTGGTCATGTTACGCTTGTCTTCCAATGCTAAGGCCAAACATCGCAGCACCTGGTCATGGCGCCAAGTAAACCGTCCTTGGCTAAGAGCCACCTTACATCCTGTCAAAATGTGCCTTAATGTTGCAGGTGATGAACACAAAGGACATGAGGGATCCTCTCCTACCCAGAGGTTTAGGTTCTGTGGTGATGGGAGAACATCATATGTTGACCTTATAAGGAAACTGATCCTGCTCTGTTCCATTGACCATAGGTCTTGCCAGCCAATCTTGCGTTGTTCCACACTCTCCCATCTCATCCATTCTCCCTGCTTGCCCTGGGAAATGGCCTTTATACACCTCATCCTCTCCTCCTGCTTTTGCACCTCGTTGACTACAAGCTTCCTCCGTTGCGCTGGGGCTGCCTTGTGCCATGTAGGAGGAGCTGAACTGAGACCAAGACCCCTCTTCCATGCTGAACTTGCCCCATGATATCACCAATTCGAAGGGCAGCCTTTGCATCCTCCACAGCTTTCTTTGCCACCCACTTTCTTCCAGTTTTCAACACAGGTGCTGCCTCCCTTACGCATTTGTCGGCGTGACTCTACTAATGTCATTTCCAGTCGGACCTTGGCGCACTTAAACTCCTCGGTTAGAGCGGAGACAGGTAGCTGCAGTATTCCTTTACCATAAAGTCCCACTCTGCTGAGGCAGCGTGGAACTCCCAACCATTTCCTGATGTGTGAACTGATTAAAGCTTCCAGCTTCTCTACTGTTGTCAAAGAAACCTCGTACACAGTCAGTGGCCACAGCAACCTTGGCAGTAGGCCAAACTGAAAGCACCAGAGTTTTAGTTTGCCTGGTAAAGCGCTGCTGTCTATGCTCTTCAACCCTTCCACAGCTTGTTGTCTAACTTCTCCCACACGAACTGTGTCCTTTAGATCCCCGTCGTACCATCTCCCAAGGCTCTTCACTGGCTTCTCAGACACTGTTGGTATTGCCTCACCATTAATGAAGAACGTTTTATCTACTACTTTACCTTTAATTATAGAGATGCTCCTTGATTTAGTGGGCTTGAATTGCATTCGTGCCCATTCAATGTTATTGGTTAATTTGCCCAATAACCGATTAGTGCAGGCTACTGTTGTAGTCATGGTTGTCATGTCATCCATGTATGCTCGAATTGGTGGTAGTCGTATTCCAGAAGCCAAGCGCTCTCCTCCCACTACCCATTTTGATGCCCTAATGATTACTTCCATTGCCATGGTAAAAGCCAGTGGAGAAATGGTGCATCCTGCCATTATTCCAACTTCTAGGCATTGCCATGTAGTGCTGAATTCTGAAGTTGAAAAACTAAATTGCAAATCTCCAAAGTAGGCTTTGACTAGATTTGTTATTGTCATTGGTACACTGAAAAAATCAAATGCTGCCCAAAGAAGTTCATGTGGCACTGAACCATATGCATTAGCCAAATCCAGGAATGTCACATGGAGCTCCTTCCTCTCCTTTTTAGCTGATTGAATTTGTTGCCAGATCACATTGATGTGTTCTAAGCATCCTGGGAAACCTGGAATGCCCGCTTTTGTATTGAAGTGTCAATGAAGCAGTTCTTTAATAGGTAAGTTGACAATCTCTGAGCAATAATGCTGAAGAAAATCTTGCCTTCTACGTTTAATAGGGAAATAGGGCGAAACTGACTGATGCTGCTAGAATCTTTTTCTTTAGGTATAAAGACTCCACCTGCTCGGCGCCATGCTCTTGGTACAACCTGTTTTTCCCATGCTACTTTCATCAGTTTCCACAGGATTCGTAGAACTCCTGAAGCACTCTTGTACACTCTGTACGGAACTCCATTAGGCCCTGGAGATGATGAAGCCCTTGCTTTTTCACAGCTTGCTCTACTTCTTTCCACTTAGGTGCACAGTCCTCCATTTGGTATTCTGGTGGATTGATAGGTGGGATGTCTGAAGGAATTGACATAGGCTCCTGCCTTTTTGAATCTGTATGCGTTTCCTCCAAATATCTCTCCAACTCAAACTTAGATGCTTTTAGTGTGCCATTCTTCTCACTGGTGAATAACTTCTTTACAAATTTGAATGGGTCTTTATAAAAGTTAGTTCTCGCACGCTCCTTCTTTTTGTAGCGTTTCCGTAGGCGCTCAGCTCTGCGCAATGTTGCAAGCTTATGTTTTATGACCCTTTGTAAGAGATTGAGTCCCTCCTTCTGACTTTCTTCTGCTCTTCTCCATTGCTTCCTCAGCTGTCTCCTTTCTCTAACTAAGCGTTCAATCTCCTGCTGCCGTCTAGACTTTCCAGGAATAGTTTGTACTTTTTCCTTCCTTTTTCAACTCCAAACCTCTCGCTTCCATATGCGTAGATGATGTCCCCAAATTTATCCAGTTTCTTTTCAACTGTTCCACTTAACCTTTCCAATGCAAAGCAGAGATCTGTGTTTACTGTGTCCCATGCAGTTTTCTCACAAGCTCTTGGCCATTTAACTCCAGGCTTGTGCCCGTTGAGGTTCTTTTCTCTCTTACGCTGGTTTGTCTGCCGGGTTCACAAGGATCATTAGGTTCATCACTAACTGTGTCCATGCAAGTCCTCCTCACATCTATGACAGGGGTGCTGATATCCTGCGAACTGTGGTTTGCTTCCTGTCGCTGGATTTCATTCGACTGACTTGACTGACTTCGTAAGAAGTACTGATCAATGCGAGGCCCTTGTCCCTTCTCCCTCAAGCATTTCATTCTCCCTTGATGAATCTTCAAACCCCTGACTGTTGTCGCCTTGCTCCAGCCGCAGACACAAACCTGGAGTTCCATGTCTTTGCTAACTGCAAAATAAAGCCTTTAAGGTAAAATTAAAAGTTTAATAAAAGTGTGTTTTAAAAGAAGGAAAAAATAAATGAAAGAAGATCTCACCTGCACTTGCTTATGCAGGCAAGTGCAGGAGAGAAAAACAGGAAAAAACTAAAAGGTGTTTTATTTCAAAACTAAAACAACTAAATCAAAATGTTTTTAACAAAAAGGTGCACTGCTACTTTAGAAATAAGATCAAATAAAAAGATTTTGAAAATAAAAAGTGTAAAGCACTGTTTTGTGAACTTTGAGCAGGAGCTCTCCTCTCACACGTCTGCTCTCGCTCAAGGGTACAGCCTATTTAAAAAGCTGGTAAACAAACTGCATGCCGTGCACCTAAAGGCAGCTGGTGAAAAGATTCAGTTTGGCACCCCTAATCAAAAGGGGTGCCAACAAAACCGGCCATTAACTAACCCAGTGGTGGGGTTTTCCTGTAAATTAAATGTTCAAAACAAAGGGGGTGGTACAGAGCACGCCACCCAGAGCCCACTGGTCGACAAAAGCCGTCATGTCGCCAGTGGACTCAGCGTCGGCGTGCTCTAACGCCACCCGGGAACGGAGGAGGGCCCTGAACATGGCCCCACAGTCAAAGAGACCCTCCCGGTGATCTTACGCTTCCTGGTCTTGTAGATGGTAAGTTTGCCAAGAGCCAGGAGCAGATTCACCAGGAGGTCTCTCTTCTTGCTGGAGCCACGAACAGGGTGCCCAAAAATAAAAGGGTGGGGAAAAATGCAGCCAGAACTGCAGCAGGAGGTTCTTCAAGAACAAAAAGAACGGCTGCAGCCTGGCGCAAAGGAAATAAATGTGGAACACCGACTCGGACTGACCGCAGAAAGGGCATGCGGGGTCCGAGTCGGTGAAGTGACGCAGGACCTCTCCTGACGCTGAAGCTCCGTGTAGCACCCTCCATCCCAGGTCCCCAGCACCTCTGGGGACCAGCGGGAGTACAAAGCCTCCCACTGGGGACTCTCGCCCTCCGGGGTTGGAGGGGCTCCCGCCAAGCGGTGTCTCGGCGGGAGGCGAGGGCGAGGAAGTGGAGGTGTGGAGCGCCATCGCGTACAGGGTCCTCCTCGACACGGAGCGAAGGGGGTCGAGGAGAACTGCGAGATCCTGCTCAGGTGATTCTCGAGGGGAGGCTGAGGGGAGCCCTGTCCTTTGGTCTTATCAGCAGGACCGGAGAGCCGGGGTAGGGAGGGACGATGGCTCCCGGTCCTGAGGACCCCTCGAGGTACCTGACAGAGTCTGGGTGCAAAGCTGCTTTGCACTCCCGGATCGCTCGGCGGGCCGTTCTGAGGGTCCCCGAGTCGCCCTGGCGACCAGCGACTCGGGAGTCAGCCACGCCGGCGTTGGTGATCCAGGAGATCCCAGACTCTGGTCACCTGGGCCGAGATCAACAGGCTCCGCACCGCTGGGGATTCCAACGCCTGCGCACCTAGATGGGGGTTGTGCAGCAGGGGCTCCAGAAGGAATCTCTCCCCTCGGTCGGAACCGCGTCTCGGCCGATGTCGAACATGCTCCGGGTCTTGAGCAGGTCCCTGTAAAGACCGGCAGCTCGGGGAGACGGATCCCCGGGAGGTCGAGCCAGAACAGCTGCCGGTCGTAGCCCAAGTGGTGCAGCTGGCGCAGGAGGAGGGAGGCCAGCGCACACCACTGCGGGGCCGGGTCTGCGTACAGGTATCTCTGCAGGGTCTGGAGGCGGAAGGTGTGCACCTGAGTCCTGATGCACACCAACCCTTGTCCTCCCTCGGCCAGAGGGAGGCTCAGCACCCCCGCAGAGACCCAGTGCTTTCCGGCCCAGAAGAAGTCCGTCAGCTTCCTCTGGACCCTGGCCACAAACTCAGGGGGCGGGCTCAGGACGGTGAGTCGATGCCAGAGCATCGACGCCACCAGCTGGTTGATGACCAGAGCCCTGCCCCTGAAGGAAAGCACTTTCAGCAGACCCGACCACGACCTCAGTCTCGCAGCAACCTTGTCCTCCAACTCCACTCCAGTTGGCTGCGACCGAGGTCTCCGCGGGGCTCAGGTGGACTCCCAGGTATTTGAAGCTGTCCGCTCCACTGGAATTGCTGGAGCGCGGCAGGAGGGAGTCCACCCGCCAGGGGCCTACTAACAACCCGGAGCATTTGGTCCAGTTGATCCTGGCAGAGGACGCGGCAGAGTAAACGCTCTGGCAGCTCCGCATCCTCTCCAGATCGACCGGATCGGAGGCCACTAGGAGCACGTCGTCGGCGTAAGCCGACAGGACCACCCTCGTGTCCGGCGCCGAGCGCCATCCCGTGAGCCTCCTGCGAAGGAGGCAGAGGAAGGGCTCGATGCACAGCGCGTACAGTTGTCCGGACAGAGGGCAGCCTTGACGTACTCCTCTCCTGAACGCGAGGGTGCGGTCAGGGACCAGTTCACCTTCAAAAGGCACTCGGCAGAGGCGTACAGCATCCGGAAGAGGCCGGCGAACGTCGCCCGAATCCGAATGCTCGCAGGGTTCCAAAGAGATACTCGTGATCCACCGGTCGAACGCCTTCTCTTGGTCCAGAGACAAGAAGGCGACCGACCGACCGGTCCTCCTGCAGTAGTGCAGCAGGTCCCGAACCAGGAAGATGTTGTCGAAGATCGTCCGGTTCGGGACCGTAGGACTGGTCGGGGTGGACCACGCCTGCCAGCACGGACTTGAGCCTCAGGGAGGCGGCCTTGGCCACGATTTTGTAGTCCGTGCACAGCAGCGAGACCGGCGCCAGTTCTTAAGGCAGCGGAGATCCCCTTCTTGGGCAGCGAGCGTGATCACCGCCGCCTCATCGAAAGGGGCATCTCCCGGTCTCGTAGGCTTCCGCCAGGACCCGAGCAAAGGCGGGCCCCAGCAAGTCCCAAAACTTTCTGAAGAACTCCACGGTCAGCCCGTCGATGCCCGGCGATTTGTTGTAGGGCATCAGAATAAGACCGTCAGAGAGCTCGGCCAGGGTCAGTCGGCCCTCAAACTCTTCCCTGACGCCCTCGCCGACCGTGGGAAGCCCGTCCCAAAGAACCCTGCACGCGTCGGAGTCGACAGGATCCGGACAGAAGAGGTCAGAGTAAAAGGCTCTGGCCCTCTCGTTCACGCTCTCCGGATCCGTCAGAAGGGAGCCGTCGTCTGCCAGAGCGGTCAGCTCTCTCAGTGCTGCCGACGAGAGAGGGTAGTGTTCCTGCCCCCACCCTGTCCCGCGGCCTCGAGGGTGCAGTTGAAATCACCCCGAGGACCACGCACTCGTCGGCGCTGATGTTGGTCATATAGGTCGACATCTAGCGAAAGAACTGGACCCTCGCCGGACCCGTGGACCGGCGCTGCACACGTTCACCAGGTGAACGATACTGTCGCCGTCCCAGATCTGGTGGTGTAACAGACGGCCCGCACGACGTCTACCACATCAAGTACCGTGGGAAGAAAGGACCCGAGAGAGCGCCGCCACCCACAAGAGGTGCCGGTGAGATGGCTGAACGACACTCTCCCCCCACTCCAGAAGCCAGTTGGCTTCCGCCTCTGGGGTCGTGTGGGTTTCCTGCAGGAAGCACACAGAGTAACCCCCTTTTTTCAGGTAGGAGATTACCTGGGCCCTGCGGAAAGGGTCCCCACACCCGTTGACGTTCACAGTACCGATGTGATACATGATCCTCTGTCAGGAGTTGTCGGCGACGCTCACGGGAGATCCTGAGTTCTCCCGAAGCTCACCAACTGGTCGTGTAACTTGCGTGCCCGAATGTACACGTTCGAACCCGAAGTTTTATTGGCATGGCTGGCTCTGAGGAAGGACCTCACAGACTGTAAGATCCTCTGGAAGTCCCCCCATTTGTTCAGGGCCAGCATTACCTTGTCCCTGCGGTGGACAGTGGCCTCCAAGAATTCGTGGAGCTCCACCGCAGGGATGTCTGGGAGAGAGACGGACGGAACCTCGGAGCCCACGCTGCCCGTGGACTCGGTATCCTCCTCCCTCTCCCTCAGCTCTCCATCGCCCCCTCGCGATGGTAAAGCACAACGCCTCCCGTTGGGACAGGGGACGCGGCCGGGAGAGACCGGCGGAGGGACCCTGCGGGGACCGTCTGCACCCTGGACTTTGGGGCGCAGACGGGCGCTCGGCGTACGCCGCCGAGCCAGATGGTTTGGTCCCCGGTCTGGGTCCCTCCTTTGAGGTCCGAGGCACGGTCTCAGGCCCGTCCTCTTTCCTCAAAGGAAGGGGATCCACCCTCTCGGGTCCTTCCCCTCCCTAGAGAAAGGGGATACACCCTTCGGGTCCTTCCCCTCCCTCCGCATCAGTCACCGGGACCGCCTCGGGCGACGTTTCCCCGACGGCGGCGCAAGGGCCGGAGCCCTCGCCGCCGCGGAAAGGGAAGCCCGAGGCGGTTGTTCTTCCGGGGCTCCTCCGCGGCCCCTCGACGCTGGGTCGGGGACGGTTTCTTGGCCCGTTGCACTCGGGAAGGGGATCTACCTCGAGGACACCACCTTCTGCCCTCTTTGGTTCTTCCCCTCCCCTCTGTGCTCTGGAGACCATTGTAGCGCGGGCTCCGCCGAGCCCACGTCTGCCTCAGGGGTGTTTTCGTCCCCCTCCGCGGCAGCACGAGGGCGGAACCCCGTCGCCGCCAAGAGAGGGAAGCCTGAGGCAGCTCTTTTTCTGGGTGGGGGCTCTTCTCCCCCTCCGTTGTCCGCGGAGCCCACGCCTGCCTCGGGGGCGAGTCCGCCTCCTCCCGGAGACGGGAGCTTGAGGCAGCTCTTTTCTGGGAGGTTGTTCTTCCCTCCCTCTGGCCCTTCACCGGGGTCGCCTGCATGGGCTCCGCGTTGTCTGCGGAGCCCGCGCCTGCCTCGGAAGCCCGAGGCAGCTCTTTTCTAAGAGGAGCGGTTCTTCCTCCCCTCCGGCCCCTCGGCGGGGGTCGCCTGCATGGGCTCCGCTTTCTCCGCGGAGCCCGCTTCTGCCTCGGGAGCTGGTTCCGCCGCCCCCTCCTCGGCAACACAGGTTTCAAGACCTGTGTCGCTACCGGAGGAAGGCGGTGCCCGAGGCAGGTGATCTTTCGGGGGCCCCTTCTGTGCCCCTCGGCGACCTCTTCTGCGGCCGGCCCCTCGATGGTAGAGTCGGGCCGGCTTCCGAGGTCTCTTTAGTGACGGGAGGGCATCTACCCGAAGGGCTCCTCTGCCCTCTCGGGTTCCTTCCTCCCCATTCTGCCTCTCGGTGGGGGCCTCTTCCATGGGCTCCGCTTCTTCTGAGGAGCCCCGGACCGCCTCGGGATGGATCCTTCTCCCCCTCTGTGGCATTACGAGGGCCGGAGCCCTCGTTGCCGGTAGAGGGGACGCCGAGGCGGTCGCTTTGGTTTTGGGGCCTTCTTTCGCCCCGGGGACCCTCACCATGAGGCGGGGCGTGTGCACTTGCGTGCACACGTGGGAAGCGCGCTGCGCCTTCCTCTTCCCCTGATGCTGCCGGAGGCTGCCCCTGCCCTGTCACAGCGACGGGAGCTGCGCCTCTGGCAGCGCTTCTCTCCTCACCCTCTGTGGGGATGAGGTGCTTGGTTTTACAGGGCGGCTTTGCCGCCCTGCCTCGGGTGCCGTCGAGGGAGTCGCTTTCAGGGCCCCCTGACCCGCCGCCAGATGGTGGGCGGCGGGCTTCGCCGCCCCTGCTCGGCCTCCACGGTGGACCTGACCGCCGCCTTCTTTTGCGGCGGGCGACCACGGTCCACTCGGCGGCCTTCTCCCCGGCGCTTTGGAGGCGCGGAGGGTCCGCCACCTCGGGGCCTTTCTCCCTTTCCCCTTGGATGTTCCTGGGAGGGGGCGGGTGCTTTTGCCCCCTCTGCGGGCCTCTTGGAGGGCCCGGGGCGAGGTGGACTCGGAGGGCGCGGTGCGGGCGCTGGTGGCTTTGCGCCCTGCTGGAGCTTGGGGCACCTCTTTTCTGGTGCCCCAGCTCCTTGCAGTGGTAGCACCGCACCTCCTCCGAGGAGATAAAAAATGACGTAATTGGTCCCCTCAAAGGGGACCACAAAGCTACCCTCCACCGTCTCCCGACCCGCCAGGTGGATGGTCACCTGGCGGCGGAAGGACAGGACGTGGCGGAGGGCCTGGTCTTTGCAGCCCTAGGGGATGGGGTGGATGGCCGTTTTAATCTCCCCTAGGGCCTGCAGATGGGGCGTTCAGCAGGTCGTCCTTCAAGAAAGGTGGGACGTTAGACAGGATGACCCTGCTGCCCAACCCTCCAAGGGTTCTATGGGAGACGAACATGCCCCCACGCTGAGACCCCTCTCGATCAGCGGTGTGCGTGGCGGCCTCAGATTTTAGGAAAGAAGACGGCTTTGCCGTACATCTTGGAGGCCGCCACGATTGCTCGCTGATCCCACCACCTTGGCCATGGCCTTCACGAAGCCCTCGATCGAGAGGGAGTCCTTGCAGGAGGCACCTGACCCCGTGCCTCCTAGTGATGTTCTTGAATGGGGGCTGCTTTGCCTCCGTGGCCGCCACCTGTGCCCACTTGTTTGGGGAGCTGTGGTGCCTGCCCGCTCATTTTAATTTAATTAAATTTTATTTCTTTTAAGTGTTTGTTTTATCTATTTTGTTTTTAATTTTTCTCAAATAGAAAAACCAAACACACACACACACACAAGACAGACACACCCCTGCACTGCAAACAATTACCAACGCAGGGGTACACAAAATTATTTATTTATTTATTAAAAATAAAGAAATAAAATAAACACACACACACCCCTGCACTCCAATAGCACAGGGGCAAAAATAAAAATAAAAACCAAACAAAAGAAAATATATATATATATATATATATATATATTTTTTTTTTAATACAAACAAACGTATTTATTTATTTTTTAAATAAATAAACAAATACAAATTGGTAAAAGAAAGATTCAAAAATAAATCAAAGTTTAAAACTAAAAAATAGCTTTAAACTTAAAAGAAAATCAAAAAATCAAAACAAGGGCAAACAAAGGAGCACACAGCCTGTGCTCCCTGCCTGCCCTTCCCCCACTCTGCACACAGCAGAGATGGGGAATTTTTAAAACAAAAGGATTTTTAAAACAAAAACTAAAACAGTGTCGTGATTTTAAATATTTTTAAAATAAACTCAAGAAAGTGCTCTTTAATAAAAAATTAAAAAGCAAAGAAATGAAACTAGTTTAAAGGAAGTAAAAAATTAAAAGAAAAAACAAACAAGGGAAAAAACAAGCCAAAATGGCTGCCCTCCTACACTTGCAAACAAAGCAAGT
Source organism: Acipenser oxyrinchus oxyrinchus (assembly GCA_030684275.1). Taxonomy (NCBI): domain Eukaryota; kingdom Metazoa; phylum Chordata; class Actinopteri; order Acipenseriformes; family Acipenseridae; genus Acipenser; species Acipenser oxyrinchus. Next base: position 17,899,817 of record CM060264.1, on the reverse strand, counting down.
GTAGGAGAACAAAAGAAAAAAGAAATAGTCAGTTTTAAAACACTAAATAAAAGGTTTTATTAACAAAAAAAAGGTGCCCTGCTGCTTTATTAATAAAATAAAGTAAAAGGATTTTGAAAATAAAAAGTGTAAAGCACTGTTTTGTTAACTGTGAGCAGGAGCTCTCCTCTCACACGTCTGCTCTCGCTCAAGGGTACAGCAGCAGTGTCCCCCAGCTGGGATTGAACCCATGACCCTCCGGTCAAGAGTGCAGAGCCCTAACCACTACTCCACACTGCTGCACATCGATAAGGCATATTTTCATGATTTTGTTTTAATACAATATATGGATTGGAACTAAATAAAATACAAATACAGTATATTAATGCCTAAAAGCACATGTGTCAGTTTGTAGAATTGTGCACACCGTAAAACTGAAAGAAAAGCTGTTTGGGGTCTTCTTCTAATTACAGAAGCAGCATAATGCCTGTAATTGTACTTTAAATGAATAACATCTGATAATGTCCCAACTGTGCTTATTGGCACCGTTTGCAGAAAAAACATGTGTAAAACGACTGAAAATTGTACATTTTTCCGTTAACAAATATTTGCGCTTCTGCAGTGCTAGATTACACTATCACAAATTCACAATAAATATATGGCACATTAATAATGCAGACTTATCAGAATAGAATCGAACACAGTAAATAGTGAGAAATATTTGAACTTACTGTGTGTTTCTGCCTGACATAAAATTAGTCCCTGAAGTCTTCCCAGAATCTCCACAGTTTCAATATAATTCATAAATTGTACTTTATTTCAAGCCAACGAAGCTCTCAGCTTAATTTTTTTCCACAACATAGTTTTGGATGATTAACAACTTTTGTTTTCATACCAAATCCAACAAAACAATCCATGCATTGCAGGTGCAGGGACGGATCCAGTAAGGTGTCTTTGGGGTCCCCCTTCATTAAAAATGTAAATGTATTGTTTACTTTAACGGTATGTTTCATATCACGTATCCCCCCTTCATGACAGTCTGACCCCTCCCTCCCATTCACGAACATTCACAAACATTTTTTTTTTGCGCTCACGTATCAAGTGGAATGATCCAAATGCAATTAAAACAGTGGGTGGAGGCGTGAAATAAATATATTTATAACTTGCCTGTAATGGAATGAGAGATGAAAAGTTCTGCTAGGAGAGAATAGTAGTGAGTAGCTGGCTGAGCCCAGCGACCCGGGAATCTTTTTTAAGGCGAGCAAAGCGAGGTGGGAATTATTTAAAATGATGGCATCGAGCTGGCATCATTACATTAAAATTAAATCAACTCATTTTTGCTGTTTAATCTACTATTTGTTATTGTAAAGCAAAACTTCAAAGAAAAGTTTAAAGTACCTGGTATTGACAGGCAGTCTCCCGTCGAAGTACCAATCACCAGAGGCAGATTTATTAAATCCGGGGCCCTGGGCACAAACTTCTGAAGGGGCCCACCGTCCCATTCATGAAGCCCCCTTGCCTCCTTGTGTAACTTTTCCACATATTAGGCATTTTGTTTTGATTATGTATCAGGTTTTTAGTGTGTGTTTAATTGTATGGGGAAATCCGAAATGATTAAAACGGAAATCAGGAAAAACGCAAAATAATAACATATTTCATAGGGCCCTACATCTGCTAAGCAATAACACCACACACACCCACACACCTCAGCACGAATGCAACAATCACAAACACTCACACAGCGTACGTATCCACATGAAAACACAACATACTGTCTGTCTACACACCGACCCAGAGTCTTTAACAAGCAGCGATATCACCCAAACAAAGTGATGACGATGCACTGTTAGCTATAAAACAACACGATGCCACTCTAGAGCATGTGTCCAATGCTAAATTTTAATTTCGTAACAGAAATTATGGCAACAAGGCATGTTCATAGGGTTCGCTGAAGTTCACGCATATAACCTGCACAACCCAAACTCTAAGACATGAATCACACCACAATAGTAGTCCATTGTGCATTGCATTCAAGTTGTTTCAGACATTGTTTTTATAGTTGTGCATCAACAGCAAATGAGGAAAAAGTACCACTGCCTTACCTTTTAGGCCAACACCTTCCTCCTCGATTTCCACTTGGCGAACTCTGTTATGATGTCCTCAAAATCCATTATTTTTAACAGTTCCGACTCGATCTCCATCAGCAATAACGCATTAAGCCACCTTTGGCATATTGTTGATCTCAGCTCATTTTTTCACTCTTGCCATCAATGAAAATGTGCGTTCCCCTTCACAATTAGTAACGGGCAAGGTCAGAAAAAGTCTTCGTGCAATGAACACATTGGGAAATGTTGAATGGAGTCCGTTTTGCTGCAGAATTAGAAGCAGTTGAGTAGGATATTTGTTTGGCTCTTCTTGAATGAAGAATTTGAACTGGATAAGTTCATCAGCAAAGTTGAGGTCAAGGTCATTTGAGTAAACAGCAGCAAGCTCTGCTGGCCGTTTGCGTGTGTCACTGAGGTCAGACACGCCGTTTTCAAAGAGAACCCCAAAGTGATCGTTCAGCTTCCTATAGGCACCCAGTCAGTGATTGAGACAAGACAGTAACCTGTCGATTATCACATTGAAAGTCTCTACTCTAAATTTTTGGCTTCCATCAAGTGACACAGTAGGTTCCTATTTATTGACGGGATGTTTTGTAAAAGCGAAGTTGCTTTGGCCTCCTTCTCCAATTTCCTTTTTGTAAAGCCACTCATGTAATGTTGTTGATCCATTTTTGACTAGCAGCTAGCCACTCTAAATTTTTCTCTGCAGCGAATTGACATTGCGTACAATTAGGTTGGGCAGGTTTATGCAAAATAGTTCACGGGACATTTCATGCACAGTTACTATTCGAAGGATTGTTTTGTTTTTTTTGTTTTCCTGCGATATGTGCTGTTTTAAAACATAAATAATTTGTTTAATATAAATGGTGTGGATATCAAACTGCTTGCATTCCCTGGTATGTTTTGACATTGACCAACATGTGGAATCACATGATTGGTAGATGTCCAGTTATTTAGCTTTTCTGTTTGAATAGTAGCTACACACCCTTAAAAAGTCGACAGAAGAGGAAGAAGAAGGAGAATAACAATTTTACCTCAGTTTGATGACTTATATCCCATTGTGTGTAAGAGGTATGTACGTTTTTTTTTCACATATGAGGTAAGAAAGTTTCAGACTTTTGATACTGGTACAGATGGTAATTCTCAGTGGTTTAGTTTTGCCGCTGCAACATGGTAAAAACAGCTAAACTCTTTGAGCTGTATAGAGACTCTCGGTAGTTTCAAACAAGTTTTTCTAACTTGTACGAGGAACTACCGTTCCTCTCAATTTTGCTGTTAAACTTAAGCATCATCAGTTGCTTAACCTGTCTTCTTTCATGGATTGATGTTGCTCTGTGAAAATGTGTCCCTATGAACAAAAACTTCTGTCATCATCCACAGAATTGGTAACAACTGACAAATATCTTTTAGCCTTTCTTTCTAAATTGGGAAATAGTTATTGTGCATTTCACCAACATTCGGTCAAAGAAATTCCACTCGTGTCCGTTTCCTTTTTTCATATAGTTGATATCCCTCCGTTTCTGATTTACAGTCAGCATCAAACACTGGAATAGAATTTAACGGGAAGGGTTCTTTATCCAAACTACAGACCTGTTGTGGGTCGAAAATCCTTACTGCCTTCAGAAATTTGTGAGCTGTTTGAATAAAACTTTGTTTTATTCTGCATTGATCAGGGTTGTAGTAGCGCGTCAATTTTTCATAAACTTTGTGGAAAATTTGAACACACTGTTTATTTATATTGGCATCTGTGCTGTGAAACTCTTGTGCCAGTGCTCGGTATGTATTTATTAATTCTGCAACTTTATTATACGTTTGATGAACTCTAACGTTACGGATTTCAAACCACTATATCAGATCCACAAGTCCCTTACCATGCGTTGCAGTCAGGGAGAATTGAGACACCAGGTGGACATTGCTGCATGCGAAATGCTTTTTGATTTTGTTGGTGCATCCATTTTTTCTAAAACAGCAATTCTCGAGATAAGCTTCTTCTTTAAACACATCAATTTCTAGAATGGCCATAATTGTCCCTTGTAATTAGGGGATATTTTCTAATTATCCAGAATGTAATGTGTTGATTCCTTAATTATTCTTTAGATCAGTTTAGCTGGAGTGGCTACACAGACATCTGGAGGGTTAGGACTGAATTGCAGGTTAGTCTGTTGTTTAAATTCTCCTGTGAATTTTGCGAGGCCCAAGTTATGAAAGCAGACATTGTTTATCTCACAAGACATTATAATGGCCCTGATGTGAATGAAAATAAAAATATCAAAACAATTATTGCATGAATACATTCAACACAGCAATGTTTCAATTCCACATCAACTCACAGCAATACAGTTTGCCAGTGTTTTACTACACTACACTTTTACTATACTTTGCTGCATTGTCATTGGTATAATTTTACTATAGTACATAATTGCTAATCCGACAAATGTCTTTTGAAATCATACTCTTCCTTGTGCACATCAATTTAATGTTCCAAGTAATGTGTACAGGAACAGGCAGCTTGTCAATTAAATCACAAGGTCCAGCTTTTTGGAACACACTACTGTCAGCAGCAGTTAGATCTGCAGTCAATTTCATTACCATCCTTGCACTTATTGTAACTGTTTTAAATTTTGGATGTTTGTGTAGAGCACATGAACAATACAAAATGACCTACAAGCAACCGACAATATTAAAAGCTTGAAGATTCTATTGCTTTTCTTTAACCACTGGCCCACATAGGGGGCGGTGTGGTCCAGTGGTTAAAGAAAAGGGCTTGTAACCAGGAGGTCCCCGGTTCAAATCCCACCTCAGCCACTGACTCATTGTGTGACCTTGAGCAAGTCACTTAACCTCCTTGTGCTCCGTCTTTTGGGTGAGACGTAGTTGTAAGTGACTCTGCAGTTGATGCATAGTTCACACACCCTAGTCTCTGTAAGTCGCCTTGGATAAAGGCGTCTGCTAAATAAACAAAATAAATAAACAAAATAATAACATGTTTTCATGCATGGGGTTTCTGTCGAAGTGTCTTTTAAATGGTCAATGATTTACTACATCTGCAGCTGGCAATACTGTTATTTGGAGCTATTGATTAAAATAACTCGATTAAAATAACTCTTGTAATAATTCCCAGGTACCATCCTGTGTCATTGTGCAGTATGGGTTTGAGCCAGCCCCTATTACTAGTTAGCACTTATCAAGCAAAGATGAGTGAGACAACAGGAATGAAAAAAATAGAGGCTGCAAGTGGAATTTACAGTCCAGCCCAGAATGTGTGGTCCTGCACATATTCTCTCTCTCTCTCATCCTGTACACTGTAACAAAGAGAACAACATCCATTAATCACATGTTGTGAATGGCTTACCATTACTTGGGATCTGTCTGGCCTCAGATGAAGGTTGTTGTGTCAGTATGCCCTCAGAGCAGCCTTCAATTCTGCTATAACATGCTTATGAGGGTGATGATTGGCACTGAATATGCTGTAGTCTGAACTGTCTCAGCACTTGCTTCTATCTCAGTCACATGATGTGATGCCCCTTAAACCCATTGCATTGCGCTGCCATCTTTGTCCATGTCTTAGCAGACATATACCCCCATGTTCATCTTCCTCGTATGCCTACTGCTTATCACAGCAAAAAATGGCAACTGGCTTTATATTCACCTTCTATACGTGGTTCAATGAGAAACACTATTGGACATGGCCCTCCTGTCTGTCACCAACCCACTTAAGTCTGCCCGAGTTGCCTCGCTCTCCTCTGTCCTAATTCTCCTCGACCTCTCTGCTGCCTTTGACACTGTTGATCACTCTATTCTACTATCATCTCTTGCTGACCTGGGGATCTCTGGCACTGCTCTGGCCTGGTTCTCCTCCTACCTCTCCAACCGCACTTACCAGGTAACCTGGCGTGGAGCAACCTCCACACCTCACCCTCTCTTAACAGGAGTCCCCAAAGGTCAGTCTTGGGTCCTCTCCTGTTCTCTCTACACCCGCTCCCTGGGCCCCTCATCGGTTTCTCATACCATTTCTATGCTGATGATGCTCAGATTTTCCTCTCCTTCCCACCTCTGACTCCACCATCTCCTCCCGTATCTCTACCTGTCTGTCTGCTATTTCCTCCTGGATGCACTCGCATCACCTCAAACTCAACCTCTCTAAGTCTGACCTCCTTTTCTTTCCCTCCTCCTCCCTCCTCTGATCTCTATCTCTGTTCCTCTGGAATCTACCACACTCTCTCCCTCTTCCTCCTCTAAGAACCCTCGGAGTCACCCTGGACCCCTGCCTCTCTTATTCCCAGCACATCTCCACTCTGGCACGCACTTGCCGATTCTTCCTGAGCAACATCCGAAGAATCCGACCCTTCCTCACCAACTACGCCGCCCAGCTCCTGGTCCAGGCCTTGGTACTCTCCCGCCTAGACTACTGCAACTCCCTCCTGGCTGGCCTCCCTGCGTCCGCCACCCGTCCGCTCCAGCTCATCCAGAACTCCGCTGCCCGCCTGGTGTTCTCTCTGCCTCGCTTCTCCCACGCAACTCCACTACCCTGCTCACTTCACTGGCTACTGATCACCGCTCGCATCCAGTTCAAGACTCTTGTACTAGCCTACAGATGCCTTGACCAGACTGCACCCAGCTACCTCCAGACCCTCATCTCTCCCTATACCCCCACTCGACCTCTCCGCTCTGCCTGCACTAGAAGACTGGCTCTACCTCCTCTACGCTCCCCTACCTCCAGAGCCCGGTCCTTCTCCACCCTCGCTCCGCAGTGGTGGAATGACCTACCTACAGATGTCAGGACCGCCCAGTCCCTGACCACATTCCGGCGCCTCCTTAAGACTCACCTCTTCAAACAGCACCTGTAGAACTCCTCTGTTTCTCCCCTGGGACACTTTCACCCTTCCTTAAATGTGCTTTACTTACTCTTATCTGCCCCTATTTTACTGCATTTAATCCTGTACTTCAGAGTACTGTATTCTGCCAAGTGTTTAATCTGTAGTATTTGGTATTTAATCATAACTTGATGTAACTATCACTGTCACTTTTATCTGCTGTATTATTGAATTGTATTTTGTCACACTTGTACTTGCTTGAACTAGTCATTGTATTTATCTTGCTCCTATTGTATTATTACTTGTACTGTAACACTTGAAATGTATTTGCTTACGATTGTAAGTCGCCCTGGATAAGGGCGTCTGCTAAGAAATAAATAATAATAATAATAATAATAATAACAAGAACAGGCTAACTTCCAGGCATGCTTTACCAGCATACAGCAGTGCCATACGACTTCACCAAAAGGATATTTTGCATTTCAAGTTGCTCAGGTGTGTTGGGTAGTTCATTAGATATTTTATAGTAAAAATGTAAAATTGTTGTCATTTTATTAAAACTAGTAGGCTTAGACAATAACTAAATCATGTGTTGGGAACGTGTCTAGTAGCAAATCCCATTGCTTTAAATTGTGGACATTGTATATCTAATAAAATATTTAGAATGCTTAAAACACTTCTGCTTAATGCCTAATTCTCTCATGTACAAAGGTTATAAAAAAATGTAAAAAAAAGAAAAAATGTATATATAGTGACAGAGTAGGGGGAGGATAAATGAAAATGTAGTAATGAATTTTACCTGGCTTTACTATAATGAAGGACACCTGCCTGTGATTAAGCAGGCAGCTATTTTAACAGGTCTGAGATGTGGGTTGTGGTTGGTATGGTTGGTATGGTGAGGGCCTGCAGATTGACCTGTCTCTGGGAAACCTTAAAAAAAGGTATTGTGTGTTGTATACTATGTGTAACTTGTCTTGGTGGACAAGTGTGTTTGGTGACTGGTAAACAGCTTAGCTGTCCAGTTTCTAGCTAGGACTAGGAAAAGTTTAGCAAGCAGTCCTAATGGAGTTAGGTTTTGTTTTGTTTATTTTGTTAGGTTTTGTATAAATACATATATATGCACCACCCTGTTTGAACTAGAACTGCTGTGGTCTGAAACAGTTCTTTTACACTAGAAGACAGTGATAAAGGTCCTGAAATAGTGATAAATCATCAGCCAAGAAAAGGGGTTGTCACTATATAGAATGGGTTCTGTCACTTTTCACCTTCAAAATAAATAAAACAAAAATAGATTCCTGAATGTCTCTTTTAAATGTCACCGCTATGTTCTTAACTGCTTATACTATAGTACCTACACTTGCATTACAATTGTTCCAGCGATTTTGCAGTTTAACATGTTATTCCTGTGTTTTTCTTTGTTTTTTTATTGCAATGTTTAACTTAACTGCTCCTGATGATTAAGTGTGCTTTTCCACGTACTGTACAGTATTCACTATAAGATTCACTATATACTTTTAGTATTCAACAATAAACATCTATAAAAGGTAGAGAAACACAACCACCATTGAAAATTATTTGGTAGGGATTAGTCAATGAATAATTTCTGTGTGACACTGATGATGTGCTGGTAAAACACTGGTATTTTATTCCAAAATCCTGCAAAGAATATTCGTCTATACATCAAAACTTTTGTTTTACGATCACAAAGTGCTGAAAATGTCTGGTAAGTGATCAGACTGCAGGTGCTTGCTCAGTTAATAATTATATTAGGATATTAGGATACTAATCGTATGCAGCAGATGTCATGCTGGGAGCAATACAGTTAACTCTGCCATGAAATGGCAGCACTTTATTTCATAGATATCTATCAGGAGTGACAGTAAGTGGGAGGCTGGAGGACTGCTTATAAATCAAACAAATAAAGGAACTCAATTAACCCTTTTTTTAAAGATGGGGTGTTTGTTAAAGATCTCGTGGCATCTGTTTATAGGTAATTCTTTAAATGAGTCCTAGTTGTATTGTGATATCCAGAAATAATTCTGTCTGCCTGCCTTTCTGTGATTAATCTGGAGCAAACTGACAGCACTGGAGACTAAACTAGCCAAAAGAAACTATTAGCAAATATTAGCCTTCTGTTAATATACTTTAGATGCATTGTACAGTTCACATGGCAGAGTGTTCTTCTCTCTTCTGTACATGACACTAGGCTGGCTCTCACCTTTGAACCATAGCCCTTTTCATTGGCATCGTTTAGTGTCAAAGGTACTTTAAGGCCTGGCATCATCTTTTCTGAGTGCCCTGGTAGAAAGAACTATCACTGACTATAGTATATGTTTCCAGGATACTGCTAACTTAGCTGTTTCAAGTGTTTGAACACGTATGCAAGAATTTATCTTTGGCTTATCAACTCCTCAGCACGAGGAACAATTTCCATCTTCATCTCAAGATAGAATTTGATATTCTTTTTTCTTTGGTTTTTAAAGATCACATTTGGGATTTGGGAATTTTCCAATTTTTCTCTTTCAGTCTAAGACCCCATTCACACTTGCGATTTAAGGCGGCCCAGGGCCGCTTCAGGGCTGCCTTTTCTCATATGTGAACGCTCCAAAAATGAAAAGGCAGCCCAGGGCTGGTCTAGATTTAGGCCACTGTTTTGATGTGACCCAGGGCCTGCAATCCCAGACCAGGGCCAGCCTTTACATATGTATGAACGCAAAGCAGACTTATTATTATTATTATTAGTTTATTTAGCAGATGCCTTTATCCAAGGCGACTTACAGAGACTAGGGTGTGTGAACTATGCATCAGCTGCAGAGTCACAACTATGTCTCACCCGAAAGACAGAGCACAAGGAGGTTAAGTGACTTGCTCAGGGTCACACAATGAGTCAGTGGCTGAAGTGGGATTTGAACCGGGAACCTCCTGGTTACAAGCCCGTTTCTTTAACCACTGGACCACACAGCCTCCTTGTGTCAGAGATTTTTTTTGTTTTACATTTGGGGAGGGGCAAAAAACATGCAAGGCTTTTTTTGTTTTTTGATAATAACCAAATCAATACATGTACCATAAACATTAAAACAGACGACTTTGCTTTAAATTTACGTAAACATACCTGTCTAATAAAACTGCATCTGATATTGAAGTTCAGTGTTGAATGAGACTTCAGTCAGTATCCAGAGCTGTTCAAAGATGCCGAAAACAATAACTCACCCCTAACGAGTTTGGCAAGGACGAATTTCACATCGATGGAAATGTTGTGACGCCTGTCACACAAAAGTAAATATTATATAAGTGGTCCATTTAAGCGCACCACTTTTTAGCCTGGCCAGGTATTCAAAATGTGTTGTTTTAAGTCAGAATATATGATACTTCAATGTATGCGTACTGTTACCCTTTTAAGAGTGGGTTTTAGGAAACGTTGCCCCTTTAAATAAGTTGGAGGACCTTGACCTTTATAAACCCTGCACTAATGCATTATGGGATGGCATCTTTTCCTGTTGGGAGTTTGGACTCTGGTTAGTTTGCTGCTGAAGGTTTGCCGTCGAGTATTTACATGTGTACAGGTTTACTAAACTTAGATGTGTTAATGCAAAACTGCATAAAGTTAGATGTATACTATGTTTATCTAGCTTTAGTTTTTCACAGTTTTAGTCAATGTTCTTCGTTTAGCAAATGTTGCTGGCACTTATTTTTTTCATTGCTATTTCCTGGAGGAAAACAAGACATTCCATTGGATTTTGGATTACAGCTGTGTTTTTTGGACTTTGTGTTGTCTTTCTGGAGCGCTCCTGGACAACCACACAAACCGCTGAGACCGAGCCGATTTTTTTTTTTTTTTTTTCGGCGGATGTTTGTTTCATTTCCTTTTTCTTTATTTTTGTATGGTGGATTTCAAACTGAATTTTGACTTTTTGGGTTTTTATTGTTTTTGTTTGTTTATGATACTGGACTACTATTTTGGGACATTTCTACTGGACATTATTTTCTATTTATTTATTGCCTCTGTAGGCTTACCGGTGGATTTACCACCATCCTATTTCTGTTTCAACTTGGTTTTATGTGCATGGGTCAGCAGCTACCCGAGGTACTGTGGGTCATAAAATTGTTTGGTAATCTGTGTGTGTTGGACAGAGGTTTTTGAAATTAAATGTTTTGCACTCAAACGAATCTAGCAATCCTTTTTTTTGCTGTGTATCTGCCTTTCTGCCATCTACTTTTATGTCATTTTTAAGGAGTTTTTGGTAGTAACCGATTCTTATTCTGGGAATGTTGTGTTGGCCTTTTGGGTCAAAGGTAGATTGTTACAAGGCTGTAGATTACACTCGTAGACCGACGATTGTAGAAGACATGAGAAGCGCTAACATAAATTGAATGAAAGGAAATTTAAACAAACACCAAACTTGAGATTCTTTTCTGTGCTCAACGCCAGCATCTCACGACAATCTGGCTGGAATGCTGCAGCTCTATTTTACAAAAACATGTGGATGATGAAGACACTCTGAGTTGAACTAACATGCCTTTTTTTCTTTTTTACAACAGGGAACTATTTGTAATATTTGAAGTAAAAAAATAAAGTTTGTTTTATTGATTAATGGCACTGGTAAGCTTACAACTTGCATAGCATTTGAAAGTGTAAAAATTTCATTTTCACTGTAATATTTCAATGCCTGTTATTGTGGTTATTACCGTTAATGTTATTCTACTGGCGATAGAGCAGTAGTTTATTATCTGAAACTAAAACACATTTTCAACGTGAATAAAATGCCAAGTTATAAAAAAGGACAAGTCATTTAAAGTGGAGATATGAAAAACACAAGCCAAGTTTCAAGAAACCATTGGGGCAACCTTGCCCAGCACAAAGCAAACGGGCACAACTGTAAAACCGATGAGGGCGAAGGTTGCCCCAATTGTTTCTTCTAACTTGTATCAAAAACACAAGCTAAGTTTTTTTGACATGGAGTTAGTTTCCACTATTGCGCTGATGATACTCAGCTTTACTTGTCGCCCAAACAGGGCTATGTATCTGCTAATTACATTTTCAATTCCTGCCTTGCTGACATAAAAAACTGGCTATTTAATAACTTTTTAAAGTTAAATTCAGACAAAACAGAAGGGATGATACTGGGACTTCAAAAAAAAAAACATAAACATACACATTTGGTTGATGTTTTATTTGATGGACTCTGTACAGATTTTAGGACAGAAGTAAAAAACTTATATTTGATACTGACCTCTCTTTCGAAGCACATATTAAAAATGTCAAACGTTTCCCTTTTCCAGGCAGGATGCAGAGAGATTAATCCATGCTTTTATATCCCCTGGGATTGATTATTGCAATGGCCTTTTCATTGGGACTAGCCACAACATTATTTCTTGTCTCCATCTTGTACAAAATGCTGCTGCTAGAATTTTATCTTGGGTCAAAAGGCGAGAGCATATCACCCCCATGCTGGCATTCTTGCATTGCCTCCCTGTTAGTTTTAGAATAGGTTTTTAGGTGTTGCCTGCGGGCTTGCATGTAAGCTGCCCAGAGCTGCGTTGTCCTCTGGGTCGGCTGCATGGCGGGCCTGCAGAGTGAAAAGAAGCGGACGGCTGATGGCACACGCTTCGGAGGACAGCGTGTGTTAGTTTTCACCACTCCTGAGTCAGCGCAAGGGTGGTAGCTGTGGGCTGAGCCTAAATGCAATTGGACATTTCAAATTGGGAGACAAATGGAGTAAAATTAATTAGCGACTACTTAAAAAAAATGGATTGATTGATTGACTTGGTAAAATTAGAATCAGCTGCGCCTGATTCCAGTCTGTATAAAAGCTGAGGCTTTCAGTTTGTTGAGGGAGAGAAGAGAGGAGGGTGTAAGGGCAGTTGCTGCGCAAACTCAAATATTGTAAGTAAACAGAAAAACAGAAAAATATGCTTGTACAATTTTGGGGAAAATAGGGATAGCCTGTCCCCTTTATACAGTGAGTTTTGTTTGACAGTGTCTAAAGGAGTTTAGGACCTGAAAAATGGTTTATTTTTATGTTTTGTTTTGCACCTGTAAAAGGACAGAACCCTTGATGTCTACTGTTGTAAAGATTGTAAATAAAAGTGCGCTATGGCGATTAACTGTATCTTGAGCTTCCGGAGTGTATCCTAAAGCAACAAGAAGGTAATATTGCGATCAGAGGTGCCGTCCTACACCAGACGACAGGGGGTGCTACATCACATGTGGGGGCTCTTCCGGGATTGTTTCCTTCTTGAAAAACCCCAGTATAAGAGTGGCTGCTGCAATGAAGAACCCAATTGTAAAGGTCTTGGTGGATGTCGTGGCAGCCTAATGCGAGACAAACCACCTACTATAGGAGCAGTTGAATCTCCATAAGTGTCAGGTGGATCAAGACAAAGCCATGCAGGCTGTACAGATTGAAAAACTCACCCAACGCTTAGAAACCCAGGGAATGCCACGGATCCGAGCTAGTAGTTTGCTGCAGAAGATGACCGACACAGATGACGTTGAGGCATACCTGGCCTTCGAAAGGACAGTGGAGAGGGGAAAATGGCCCACAGAGCATCCTGGCCACTTTCTTGTCAGGTGACACCCAAAAAACCTTCATTGACCTGGAACCCAAGTTGGCCACCCAGAACAACGTTCTCAAGGCTGAAATTCTGGCTCTCCTCAACAGTTCGGGCGCAAAGGTTTCATACCTGGCAATACCATGAGGGCAAAGCACCCCGGTCGCAGTTATTTTACCTCATTCATCTGGCTTGGAAATGCTTGCAGCTCTAAGCCAATAGCGCTGCCTGCATTGTGGAGGTCCTGGTTATGGACCGTTTCCTAGAGGCCCTTCCCCCAGTTGTTAGAGAATGGGTTGGGTAAGGCAACCCTGCAAACGCAGACAAACTAATCAACCTTGTGGAAAGACAGCTAGCAGTCCGAGAGCTGGAAACCAACCCAGAAAAGTGTCAGAAAGGAAAACATTTGGACATAACCACAAAGGCCGAAATAATTGCTGTATTATTATTATTTATTTCTTAGCAGACGCCCTTATCCAGGGCGACTTACAATTGTTACAAGATATCACATTATTTTTACATACAATTACCCATTTATACAGTTGGGTTTTTACTGGAGCAATCTAGGTAAAGTACCTTGCTCAAGGGTACAGCAGCAGTGTCCCCCACTGGGGATTGAACCCACGACCCTCCGGTCAAGAGTCCAGAGCCCTAACCACTACTCCACACTGCTGCCCCGTCTGTATCTGTATCAGACTGTGACAGGCTGGCTGGGTGGTGACGTCACGACAGAAGCAGGAACGTAAACAAACTGACACCAGTACTGCAGATTTCAAACAAAAAGACGTGGCGGCGCCGTTTATTAGGCAAAAATACATAAACTATTTAAACAAAAACACAGTGCTTGCAGAGCAAAATAAAAGATTTAAATAAAACAAATCATGAACACAAAATAATAAATACAGGTCAGGCTGGGCAGTCGCTGTCAATGTTCCTGTATATTTTTTTAAGTTTCGTTTTTCTCTCTCCTCGCTCTCTCCGCTCCTCTCATACACCCACCACGAGTGCAGCAAGCTGCAGGCTTTTATGCAGGTGACCATCTCCCGATTAGCAACAAATTAAATCAATTAATTAATTCGGGAGATGGCCACCTTCTGCACGAGTTTATTAACTACTGTGGATGGGGTTTCCCATCCATACAACTAACCAAAATAAACAAAACACATGGCAACGCCTTCAATACATAAAAACAAATAAACAATAACAAAACACGCGGCGCTTCGCCGTCGTATAAATACAATAACTAAATCATAATGACAACAACAACAACAACAACAATAATAATAATACAAAATAACACGGGGGTGGAGGGGGAAACCCCGTTCTCAAAGTAAATAAACAAATCAATGTACAGGGCTCTCTACCGCCCTGCTACACAGACCAATGCGAACATTTCGCTTTGGGAAATGCCAGTGTAAAGGCTTTACATGTGAATAGAGTGATGTTAAGGGTTTTGGAACATTTATTTTTCGTAATATTATTTAAGCAATAGAACCCATAGACAGCGGCTTTATCTTCTGGTAAGGCCTGTCTCATGTTGTTAAATAACCCAAGCTGAAGGCGAGGGCAACTAACATAACGAGAAGGGCTTTACCAGACGATAAAGCCCTCTTATGAGGAATTTGTTTACATTGACCGACAACATTCAGAACATAGATTTTCTTTCATCAAGCAGAAACACTGTAAAATAGACGAATACTGTATTTACGTATTTTCGGGCGGATTGATTTGGAACAGTGATTAAACATAGTTTCAAAGACAACATTCAAGGTCCTTTATCAGATTTAAGCACTCGTATTGACCAATCAGATTGAGGCAAATCTCTGATTCATTTCTAATAAGTGTTTATTATAGTAATTGGTATAGTTACTCTGTTCGAAGGGAAAAAAGGAGGTTTGACTGTCTTAATATTAATAATAATGATAATAATATTTTTTTAAATAAAGACCCACAAATACAGTTTTAACAAACAGTCCCATCCCCTTTGATTCCAGTACAACAGAAGTACCGGTATTTCTTTCTTTCTTTATTATTTATTTTACCAAACTAAAAGATAAAACATGAAGTTACAGTATATTGAACATATCTTATTCGCCACAAACAATTTGAAATATTTAGGTTTTTTATACTTTTTATTAAGATCAGAATTTGGAAAATTCTGCATTGAACTCCCTGTACATTGGTCCACATCTACTGTACTGTATTTAGTCAGATAACGCCATCTAGCATGCAGAAGATGCAGGACAATGTAACTAAACTGCAAAGCACATTGACTTGAGTTTTGTCGTGACACACAATGCATCATACTTTGCCATTTGTATTGCTGGCCATGGCTACCTACCACTGTAATTCATGGACTCTTAAAGTACACTCTAGCGTCAAAATAAAGGCAAACCTACTTTGAAAACTGATTATGAGACGATCTGTGATCTCATACAGGGATCTCATACAGGGAATTTAATATGCATTATATACAGTACTCCACTACTAAAGGGATTCTTCAGTTGGAGTAAACCACAGCTCAGGGGGATTCTAGAACTAGAACAGTTGGTTTCCCTACACAGGCGGTGGTTAATACAGGTTTGATGGTAACTCATCTTAAATATATCCACAAAAGAAAGCACATGTTTGTTTTAATAAAATCTACACATTGTGTTTCTCTTAATCTTTGCTCTGTAGATAGAGATAGACCACTGTTGATATGTTTTCTTCTCCAAAGGCTTGCAATCCTTGTTTTTCTTGAGCTTATAATTGAATTAAAGGGGTCTATTCAACCATTCTGAACAGTGACGGTTCTAAATATTACATAATAACTAAACTTTGTTGTTTACTTTTAAAGACACAATAACACTTAAGAGTGTAAAGATGTCAACTCTGTTTATTTAAATGATTTGTTGGTAAAATGGAAAATAGATCATGCTCTATCCAAGTGCCATTCTTATTATTTGGTTTCCAATTATTGCTGTTTTCCATCATATCATTGAATCTTTTAAGCCTAGCTGCTACTCAAGAAGCCTTAGTCCATCATCAATGTGTGACTGAAGGAGAGAGTTATTAGTCTCATCTTCAACACCTGTGCTAGCTTCCCAGCTGACAATTGCTTTGTTGACAAGGTGAACCACAAAGGGCTCATGAACTAAATATAACTTAAAATATATTGAATGCTGGGTAGCAAAGGGTTAATATAAACAAACCGATTTTCATCAGTGTTCAGTTACGGTATTCTACACTCAACACAATTGTCAGTGGGGAAGCTCGCACAGGTGATAAAGTTGAAACTAATAATCCACTTAGTATCACTCTCAAACCTTAAGTCTCACACTGATGATGAAAAGGGCCCTTGTTGGATACTGAACTAAGGCTAAATGGCCTTCAGTCGCTAGGTATAAACCTTGCTGTGATAAAACTTTTTAAAAATATGTATTAATTATGTGATGATAAACAGAAATAAGACAAGAATTGGAAACCGAATAACATGAATGACACGTGGGTAAGAAGATAATACTTAAAAAAACAACCTTCCATTCTACCTTTAAATGAAGGCATTTGGCACAGCTGTAGATGGAGGATGAGCAGCAAAAACAAAATAGACTGATTAGTATAATATAATATTTAGGGTGGGATTTGACCCAGTGAATCAAGCGGAGGGTTATCTTCGCTTTAGGAGGTGGTAGTGGATCACTCTTGGAGATGTATATTCTCTTCATTTCGGGGGGGCTGTTATTTTCTTCTGGGTCTACAGCAAAGCTGAAGTCAAGATAATGCGCAAAGTGCCCATCTCGCCTCAGGGACATTTTAAATGAATTATTATTATTTATCTAGCAGACGCCTTTATCCAAGGCGACTTACAAAGACTAGGGTGTGTGAACTATGCATCAGCTGCAGAGTCACTTACAATTACGTCTCACCCGAAAGACGGAGCACAAGGAGGTTAAGTGACTTGCTCAGGGTCACACAATGAGTCAGTGGCCGAGGTGGGATTTGAACTGGGGACCTCCTGGTTATAAGCCCGTTTCTTTAACCACTGGACCACACAGCCTCCTCCAAGTGTAATATTCTATTATGGTTTATTGTAAAGGCTGGTATTGCTTTGAGGTGAATACCCTGGAAATGCTTGTATCAATTCCAACATAACACTGACATGGTCGTTTCACATGGGACTAAAAAGACACAGGATATCTGAGTTTGAAATATTACAGAAGGTCCTGATGTCCTGTAAAACAATCTGAGGACCTTTGAGAAAATGATGTGGGATAAAAGCAATGGACTATTCACACTGGACTACATTTCACCGATTTCAGTACAAATTCTGAGGCCACCTGTTTGTTGTGATTTTTTGTCCTGTGCGAATCAGGCTTTACAGTATACCCTAAACCCAGCAAGATGGTAAAATGAGATCTGGATTATTATTTTTTTTTTTTAAGTTCAGAATGTTTAGAAATATATACTACTGGTAAATATTAATTAACAGTTCGATACACAAAATGTGTTTATATGGTAAGCTAGTTAATAAATAAAATAGTACCTCTTAATATGTGTAACAGTATAATTAATACCACCACTAACCCTGTCAGGAGCCTAGTCTGTGTAACGAATAGCTAATGTGTCCACCATACCAATGAGTGAGGACTCAGGCAGATGGCAGTTAAATTATTCCCAAGGTTCCCTGCTTGCTTTGTAACATTGCAGTCCTGTTCTGTACCAATGAGGTGCTTGTTGTTTCATTGGCCCTGCAAGCCAGCGTTACTCTTGAGTGGCCTATGGATTTTGCATCCACGTCCCATTAAATGAAGGGAAATTACCTACAGGCTTTTTCTTTACATAGTAATCAGTTGTATTTGATGTAAACTTTAAAAAAAAATCAGATTAGAGTGAATAAAAATCAATGGGAATTCATCATTGAGGAAAAAAGGGACTGGAACTTTTCTGCATAAGTCAGCAAGTGGAATGTTAATGCAATGGGGAGAATTAATGGAATATTGGCTCACAAACATTAGGTCATATATTACTATGGCTTAAAGCTACCAGCCCCGCCCAGATTATTTTTCAAAGCTTGGTCGAAGGCAGTGCAGTTTGTTTTTAATTAGATACAACTTGAAGCTGGATAAGCAAACAGTATTTTTTTAAAAAAACAGACACTGGTTTGACTGTTAATCATGAGAGACATGTGTAAGTGTGTGTATGTGTGTGGGTGGGTTTTGTTTTAGCATGTATGTTTGCTTTCTGCATTGCAAGAGCAATCTAACAGAATGTATCTTGCCATAAGCATAGCAACAGAGTATTGCAATCTGTTTTCTGTTGTACTACAAATTGGATTTTTGTGATTACATTCTAGCTCTTTCAGATTTTATGTTGCTATAAAGCTGGATTTTAGTACAAATGTTCAATAAGGAGGGTTGTGTTGTCTGTTATATGCCGTGACATCACCCCCCACCCTTTCCACCTCTCTCCCCAAACCATTTGAGATGTGTTTATTGTGGAGCAGATGGCTTGGTCTTATAAAAATGCAGGTGTAATGCAGGTGTGCGTCTGTGTGTATGTGCGTGTGTGTGTCTGGGTGTCTGTGTGTGTATGTGTGTATAGCAGATGGGTGTGAATATTGTTAATATTAATATTACAGGCTACTTGAAGAAAGTGGTTGGTTGCTGAGTGTCAGGGAGCTCTTCATGTTGGAGCTGGATGGTGTGGTCATCCCTGCGATGTGCCAATCACTGGATTGCAGTGCCAGGGAGATATTGTTCCAAAATATCTCTCAGTACAGTGCTTGAGGGAGGATCTAAAAATATGTCCTTGGTCAAGTCCAAACAGGGCTTTAACGACTTCATTGATCAGCCTAGACTAAACTAACCAGTTCCAGAGCTGGCTGGAATACGGTTTGAACTGCCCCAGATCACTCACATGCAAAATTCGATCTTTTGATTTGTATAATGCATATTACGTAAACAAAGGTTGTTAATAAAATCTGCTACCACATCGTTATACATTACGTACAACTGGAGCAGGGTATAGTATCCAAAGCAGTGGGCTCGTACCTCTAGTTGTTGTAGTGCTTCAGTAAAATATGTACTGAATACCTAGTGTACAAGACAGTGTAAGAGAAGTGCTATGGTAGAATATGTTTGAAATATACAAAATATACGATAACACAAATCATTTTAATTTTGGAAACTGAGCACCGTCCGCCCCTCCCCGCTTCAGCTCGTGTTATCCAGAGGCAAACCTTTAATTTCTTCATTCTTCATCTCGACAGCAAAGCGTTGTATAGCGTAACCTGTATTTAAAGAAATATCTCGAAACCCCTCTGCTGTTTGGGATTTTTTTGTTAAATGCCCAGACAACCAAAAAAAAAAAATCATGCAAACTGTGCAGGCGACTCGTATCATGGAGGCATAACCAATCTCTGGGGTCACTTGATAAGCGTAAGTTCATATTATTATTATTATTATTATTATTATTATTATTATTATTAGTACTGTATTATTAATATTTTTTGTAGTAGTAAAATGTGACTGATAACCTTCTTGGAACAGTGACTGTTAAATAAAGCTTTGTCTGCTGCAGTTGGTGCTGGTGCAATGCAAGCTTACAGTATAGATCGCAAGCAGGCTCAATAACGTGTAAATAAACGTGTATTTGTTTAATTTTATTTAAATTATGAGAACATGATTACTGTTCTATATAACGTATTTTTAAACTACATGTGAATGTTTTATTCCATTTATATGTATTACCTGTAAAATAATAAGATTTTCAGTTTAATATAAACAAGTAGCTATGGTGACATCACCAATAAATTATGCAAATGAGTCCCCCCATTCAACAAATTATAAACATGTCTAACTTACAACTGCAATAGCATCTTTAGATAAGTTTAGTGCATGCTTGCTCCAGGTTTACAAGAAGGTAAAGTGATACATATATAGACTTTTATAACACGGCTTGCAAAAACAACAACCTCTGACTGATTAAACAGCATCACATGACCGTATATATATATATATATATATATATATATATATATATATATATATATATATATATATATATATATATACTGTATATAGTGCCTATAGAAAGTCTACACCCCCCTGAACTTTTTTTCACATTTTGTTGTGTCAGTGCTTCAGTTTCATGCATTTAAATGAGGATTTTTTTCCACTTATCTACACACCATACTCCACACTGTTAAGGGGAAAAACAGTTTTTACTGAGAAAAAAATTTATACAGTACTGTGCAAAAGTTTTAGGCAGGTGTGAAAAAATGCTGTAAAGTAAGAATGCTTTCAAAAATACACATGTTAATAGATTATATTTATCAATTAACTAAATGCAAAGTGAGTGAACAGAAGAAAAATCTAAATCAAATCCATATTTGGTGTGACCACCCTTTGCCTTCAAAACAGCATCAAGCGCCAATTCTTCTAGGTACACTTGCACACAGTTTTTGAAGGAACTCGGCAGGTAGGTTGGCCCAAACATCTTGGAGAACTAACCACAGTTCTTCTGTGGATTTAGGCAGCCTCAGTTGCTTCTCTCTCTTCATGTAATCCCAGACAGACTCGATGATGTTGAGATCAGGGCTCTGTGGGGGCCATACCATCACTTCCAGGACTCCTTGTTCTTCTTTACGCTGAAGATAGTTCTTAATGACTTTCGCTGTATGTTTGGGGTTGTTGTCATGCTGCAGAATAAATTTGGGGCCAATCAGATGCCTCCCTGATGGTATTGCATGATGGATAAGTATCTGCCTGTACTTGTCAGCATTGAGGAGACCATTAATTCTGACCAAATCCCCAACTCCATTTGCAGAAATGCAGCCCCAAACTTGCAAGGAACCTCCACCATGCTTCACTGTTGCCTGCAGACACTCATTCGTTACGCCGAGCCCTTCGGCGAACAAACTGCCTTCTGCTACAGCCAAATATTTCAAATTTTGACTCATCAGTCCAGAGCACCTGCTGCCATTTTTCTGCACCCCAGTTCCTGTGTTTTCATGCATAGTTGAGTCGCTTGGCCTTGTTTCCACGTCGGAGGTATAGCTTTTGGCCGCAAGTCTTCCATGAAGGCCACTTCTGACCAGACTTCTCCGGACAGTAGATGGGTGTACCAGGGTCCCACTGTTTTCTGCCAGTTCTGAGCTGATGGCACTGCTGGAAATCTTCCGATTGCGAAGGGAAGTAAGCATGATGTGTCTTTCATCTGCTGCAGTAAGTTTCCTTGGCTGACCACTGCGCTCACGGTCCTCAACGTTGCCCGTTTCTTTGTGCTTCTTCAAAAGAGCTTGGACAGCACATCTGGAAACCCCTGTCTGCCTTGAAATTTCTGCCTGGGAGAGACCTTGCTGATGCAGTATAACTACCTTGTGTCTTGTTGCTGTGCTCAGTCTTGCCATGGTGTATGACTTTAGACAGAAAACTATCTTCAGCAACCTCACCTTGTTAGCTGAGTTTGGCTGTTCCTCACCCAGTTTTATTCCTCCTACACAGCTGTTTCTGTTTCAGTTAATGATTGTGTTTCAACCTACATATTGAATTGATGATCATCTGCACCTGTTTGGTATAATTGTTTAATCATACACCTGACTATATGCCTACAAAATCCCTGACTTTGTGCAAGTGTACCTAGAAGAATTGATGCTGTTTTGAAGGCAAAGGGTGGTCACACCAAATATGGATTTGATTTAGATTTTTCTTCTGTTCACTCACTTTGCATTTAGTTAATTGATAAATATAATCTATTAACATGTCTATTTTTGAAAGCATTCTTACTTTACAGCATTTTTTCACACCTGCCTAAAACTTTTGCACAGTACTGTATATTAAAAATACAAAACTGAAAGATCATAATTGGATAGGTTTCCATGTCCCTGAGTTAATACTTGGTGGACGCACCTTTGGCAGCAATTACAGCTGTGAGTCTGTTGGGATAGGTCTCTACCAACTTTGCACACCTAGATTTGGGAATATTTGACCATTCTTCTTTACAAAACTGTTCCTTGGGGAGTGTTGATGGACAGCAATCTTCAAGTCATGCCACAAATTTTCGATTGGATTTAGGTCGGGGCTCTGACTGGGCCACTCAAGGACATTTACCTTTTTGTTCCTTAGCCACTCCAGTGTAGCTTTGGCTGTGTGCTTTGGGTCGTTGTCATGCTGAAAGGTGAACTTCCACCCCAGTTTCAGCTTTCTTGCAGAGGGCAGAAGGTTTTCCTCAAGGACTTCTCTGTACTTTGCTCCATTCATTTTCCCTTCTCTCTTGACAAGTGCCCCAGTCCCTGCCGATGAGAAACATCCCTATAACATGATGCTGCTACCACCATGCTTCACAGTAGGGATGGTGTTCTTTGGGTAATGCGCTTTGCATTTAGGCCAAAAAGTTCAATTTTAGTTTCGTCAAACCACAAAACTTTTTGCCACATGGCTGCAAAATCCCATGAGTGTTTTTTTGCATTCTTCAAATGGGATTCAAGGTGGGCTTTCTTGAGTAATGGCTTCCTTCTTGTCACCCAACCATACAGGCCAGATTTGTGGAGTGCTTGGGATATTGTTGTCACATGCACACTTTGACCAATCTTGGCCATAAAAGCCTGTAGCTCTTGCAAAGTTGCCATTGGCCTCTTGGTAGCCTCTCTGATCAGTCTCCTTCTAGCTCGGTCATCCAGTTTGGAGGGAAGGCCTGATCTAGGCAGGGTCTTGGTGGTGCCATATACCTTCCACTTCTTAACCCTTTGCGGTCTATTGTCGGACTGGGTCCGACATTGCAATTATTCCTATCAGGTCCATTGTCGGACCCTGTCTGACATCATTAAAAAAACACAAAAAAAGTCATTTTTTCTCTGGAAAACGCCGAGAAAACCATTCAATGGCCAAGTGGGAGCGACAGGAGCCGAGACAAGCGTATCTCATGAATAGTCATACTTGCCCCTGGCATCAGATAGGGGCGGTCATAAGGAAACAAGTTGGGTGTTACTGTATCAGCGCACAGAGACTATCACGGACATTTGCAGAGCTTTTTCGAGATGTTATAGTAATAAAATAATGACTAGGATTGCATTATTGAGGAGTTTGGTGATAAAACGAGTCATCAGGAGATGATTGATCGGTATGTACGACTATTATTATTATTATTATTTATTTGTTAGTATATGTGAAAGTGATAGCGAACGAAAGGGTGGGGCGGGGCTGGAGATGCCTAGTGAGTGCTTTGTTGATTTGTAGGGCCATTTAAACCCGTTTGACTGTGGAAAAAATACTTTTAAACAGCTGCCTAAAATTAACTGCGCTGCGGTGAAAATAAATTAGACCTGGCGAGCCTGACGCACAATTAATAAATGGACTGCAAAGGGTTAATAATCGTCTTGATCGTGCTCCAAGGGATATTCAAGGCCTTTGGATATTTTTTTATACCCATCCCGTGATTTGTGTCTTTCAACAACTTTGTCCCGGTGTTCTTTTGAAAGCGTCTGGTGCTCATGGTTGAGTCTTTGCTTTGAAATGCACTACCCAGCAGAGGGAACCTACAGGAACTGCTGAATTTATCCTGAAATCATGTGAATCACTACAATTTAAAACAGGTGGAGGCCATTTAACTTGGTGTGTGATTTTGAAGGCGATTGGTTACACCTGAGCTAATTTAGGATTGCTATTACAAGGGGGGGTGAACACTTATCCAACCAAGCTATTTCAGCTTTAATTTTTAATTAATTTTCTACAGATTTCTAGAATATTTTTTCACTTGGAAGTTGTGGGGTGTAGTTAAATGATTTTTTTTTATGCATTTTAATTCCAGGTTATAAGGCAACAAAAGGTGAACATTTTGAAAGGGTGTGTCGATATATATTAATTAATATATTAGACCTATATTTAACGTTCCTTAGCTCAAGCTGCACATCTGCTTAGCAATATGGTGTAGTTTAAGCCAGTTATAAAAAATATTCATTGTGGACAACCAAATATGTAAAAAGTGATCTGATGCTAGATATCTCAATGTTTTTTCTATAATTTAAAAGATTTGAAGCATAATTGCTTTTATTAACAACTTATATTTTATAGACTTGACATAAGTCCCAACTCACACAGCTTTGTCATGAATTACAGAAAGAATGTTTTAATTTGTATTAATAAAATACAGCTGTAGATCTATAAAACTGTTCACTACGTTGGCTTCTTTCACATGCAATTAACACTAAAACCGCCACGGCAGTCATTTTGACAGTTTGAGGTTTTCACATTTAAATTACTCTGCGTGTCTGAAAGTTATGCAGTTGTACGTTTTTGATTTTTCCTAAATACACGAAAATAAGGAAGTTATAATCCCACCCACCTAGACCCGCCAAAGCCGTCATTTTGACTGCCTTTTACAATACATGTTTTTATTTTGAATATAACCTTGTGACAGAGAGAAAGAATTTGAAATGTAAGTCTCCCTCCCGACCAGAAAGGGCGCTGACTAAGGTTGATAGTATGCTTCCTCCTGGATTGAACCGCCTTGACGGTAGACGGAAACCGGAAGGTGACCATATTAGGGGGAGCGCGTAGTTGCACGTACCTGGAAGGAATGCATTGCAATCAGCTGCGGGGCAGCCCTCTATTGGAGAAACCATGGCAACGGGTTGATTGTAGGGAGGAGGTTTTGGGTACAAAGGGGAAGCAGCTGCGTCAGTACAGGGCCTTGCGCTGATGACGAAACCCAGCCGGAGCTTGTGTTTGTTATTGTTTTGTTGTTTTGTCTTTGACAGAGGAGGAATGAGAATCGGGAGCTGCAGCCGCAGAGTCAGCACTAGACCCGGAGCACGTCCCTCACAACACAACACAGCACCAGCACTCCCCAGATAAAAGGAGCACAGTTTCGTGCATGGAGGATTGTGGTTTAGGAGTGTTATTTATTTGTTGCTCAGGACTGTAAAACCTGCCGTGTTCCACCCCGATACCATCGCTGGTAGAGGGGTGGTTTACTATTATTATTTTTGGTTTTGTAAAATGAAACACAGACCTTTTGGGAGAACTCTTGTCTGGTCATTGCCTTATATTTGCACCACTCACATCCTGTTCACAAACCTACAATATTCTATTTTATTTTTATAAAAAAAAATAACTGGAACTGGCAGCCATCAATTACTTCATTTTGTACAAGCAATGCACTGGGGAAAATATCAGTAGGAGAGATTTCATCAGAAGCTAGCCACAGTGCTTCGGTAGAAACATTTTGATCAGAAAACTGCAAAGCAGCAGGCTGCAGCAGCACAACCTGGATTCTGTGCTGCACTAAGTGACACACACGCAAGAGTTACTTTTGTTTTAAATTAAAAA
The DNA here is from genome assembly GCA_030684275.1 of Acipenser oxyrinchus oxyrinchus. Classification (NCBI taxonomy): domain Eukaryota; kingdom Metazoa; phylum Chordata; class Actinopteri; order Acipenseriformes; family Acipenseridae; genus Acipenser; species Acipenser oxyrinchus. The sequence continues at coordinate 17,874,059 of CM060264.1, read as the reverse complement.
TGACTTTAGTTTTAACAGTTTTGTATGTATATATAACTGTTTACACACTAGTTTCCTTTGAAATGTTTATTTTATTATAGTTTTTATTTTTTGAAGTAGTGCTTTATATGTGGTAAATTAGAAAATAAACCTTTTTATGTTTAATTGTTCATTTAAATATGGCGTATCGGCTGTGCAGATGTTTGATATGTGCTTGAATAAAACTTTTGAGTTGTATCCGATAGTTTGTCTTTCATTTTAATACTGTGTTGTTTAAAATGACGTAAAAAAATACAGCTGCAGTCTAATCTACTGGGATTAGAAAAATAAACCGTAGCGGACAGTCAATCAAAACACAAATTCGCAAATCAGAGCCGACAGATTGTCTATCTGGAGGCGGGACACAGAGTGAGGGCTCAGGCAAAAGGTCAGTGTTAAGGTCATGTGATTGCTGTGCTGGCAGCTGTCATACTAACCAACGGATGGTAAAAATTCAGTATTTAAAACAATGACGTGCTTATGGAATATTAATGTTGTTTTCACTTATGAGTTGTAACAAATGCATTTGTACTGTGGGTTGTTTTGAGATGCAGACGTGTTTTTTTATAGAAATGTTTTCATACTAACTTTTGTACTTGATAACATTAATTTAAAAATCCAATTGATGCCTATGATTTATACGATTTTGTGACCATTGATATGTTCAATTCGGGTTGTCAATTAATCTCAATTAACTTCTGCACTCCTGTCTTGTCCCTCTTAGCACACCGTAACTAAGGCCCTGTCCACACTATGCCTTTAAACCGTATTAGTTGCATTTAAGCCGGCTTAAAAGTGATAAATACAGTTTGCGTCTACACTACGCAGCATTTAATACCTTACTCGAGAACCGCTCAACCTCAGGAGGTAGTCTCGAGTCCGTTTCTAATTAGATCGAATCAGGTAGTGTGGTTTATCAGAAGTTTGGACGGTGTACTACCATACTACATTTTTGTTGTGTATCCTCCAACATCCCAAAATGCTTTGAGATATGGTTTGGCGCGTGGACATTACAAATGCAGCAGTAACAGGTGCCTGAAGGAGTTGAGATACTGCCGTACTATTTTTAGGCATATGTTGTAAAATGGTGGCGCGACGTGGTCAGATGCCGAAATCAAGGCACTTATTGATATCTGGAGCAATGAACTAGTTCAAGAAGAACTTCAGAGTTCAAAACGAAATGCACACATTTGTGATAAAATGTCTGCTTGCATGCAAGAAGCAGGCTTTGAAAGAACATCTACCTGAAAGCAGATATGTTGTTAAAGATCAAAACAGACGATCTGGAAAAAGGAGAATAACATGTCCTTTTTTGAAGAGATTGACAAGATACTCGGTACAAGACCTACAATGCAACCTGTTGTACTGGAAAGTTCAGAAAATACTAGTTTCGAAGAAACTGAAGGCACTGACAGTGTTGACTTTCAATTAAGGAAGTTTTTACGCATTCTATAATTGTTTTTGTTTTTAAATTATCAATCTAATTAACTGTTCACTGTAATCTACCAAGTGGCATTATTCTGTTTATTTTACTTTTAACAAAAGAAAGGATCTAGCCTATCACTTACAATTAATATAGGCTACTTCTGATTTATTACTAGAACGAAAAAGGATCATGAAAGTCATTGCTTTTGGGTTAAGGAAAACTACAGCTTCACAAAGCGTATGGGTTAAACAACACCTATGAAATAAACTATGTACCCTGTGTTTAAAAAGGTTAATATTACCTTTGAAGTTTTTATTTGTAGTTCATTGCCAATAGTTTCTTATTAAGTCTAACTTAAAAATGCAGCGTATTTACTCTCCACTTACCAGGTTTAAAATTGTTATATTTTCAGCTGAGGTAACTCACGACTCGGACACCACCAGCAATTCCCTAGATGTCACAAGTAAAACAGTATCAGACACTGACGACTACACTGAAGGATCAGCGTCTTCCAGCAATACAGATACCTTGCAAGCTTCAGGGTCGAGGCGTTGTAGTGCTTGATCAGAGGGTTTATCAAACCTTTGCAAAAAAATGAAATTTAATCGCATGAAAGATATGATGGAGGCTGAGCTTTTACCTACAAGAAATATGTTAATACAGTGCCTTGCATAAGTATTCACCCCCCTTGGACTTTTCCACATTTTGTAGTGTTACAACATTTTGTAGTGTTATAGGAGGCTGTGTGGTCCAGTGGTTAAAGAAAAGGGCTTGTAACCAAGAGGTCCCCGGTTCAAATTCCACCTCAGCCACTGACTCATTGTGTGACCCTGAGCAAATCACTTAACTTCCTTGTGCTCCGTCTTTCGGTGAGACGTAGTTGTAAGTGACGCTGCAACTGATGCATAGTTCACACACCCTAGTCTCTGTAAGTCGCCTTGGATAAAGGCGCCTGCTAAATAAACAAATAATAATAATAATAATAATAATAATAATAATAATAATAATAATAATAATAACCTGGAATTAAAATGGATTTAATTGGGATTTTTACCATTTGATTTACACAGCATACTTAACACTTTGAAGGTGCAAAATATTTTTTATTATGACACAAAAGTTAATTAAACACAAAAAAAGACATTTGTTGGTTTCATAATTATTCACCCTCCTGAGTCAATACTTGGTAGAAGCACCTTTGGCAGCAATTACAGCTGTGAGTCTTTTTGGGTAAGTCTCTACCAGCTTTGCACATCTGGATCCTGCAATTTTTGCCCATTCTTCTTGGCAAAATTGCTCAAGCTCTGTCAAGTTGGATGGGGACCGTTGGTGAACAGCAATTTTCAAGTCTTGCCACAGATTCTCAATCAGATTGAGGTCTGGGCTTTGACTGGGCCATTCTAAGACATTCAGATTCTTGTTTTTAAACCACCCCAGTGTAGCTTTGGCTTTGTGTTTAGGGTCATTGTCCTGCTGGAAGGTGAACCTCCGCCCCAGTCCTAGGTCTCTTGCAGACTGAAACAGGTTTTCCTCTAGAATTTCCCTGTATTTGGCTCCATCCATCTTGCCCTCAATCCTGACCAGTTTCCCAGTCCCTGCGATGAAAAGCATCCCCATTAAATGATGCTGCCACCACCATGCTTCACCGTGGGGATGGTGTTCTCAGGGTGATGAGCAGTGTTGGCTTTGCGCCACACATAGCGTTTTGCGCTAAGGCCAAAAAGTTCAATTTTGTTCTCATCAGACCAGAGAACCATTTTTCACATGTTTGCTGTGTCTCCCACATGCCTTTTGGCAAAATCCAAACGGGATTTGATATGGGTTTTTTTTCAGCAATGGCTTTCTTCTCGCCACTCTTCCATAAAGCCCAGCTTTGTGGAGCGCCTGGGTTATAGTTGTCCCATGGACGGTTTCTCCCATCTCAGCTGTGGATCTCTCCAGCTCCTTCAGAGTTACCATTGGCCTCTTGGTTGCTTCTCTGACTAATGTCCTCCTTACATGGTCACTGAGTTTTGGTGGACGGCCTTCTCTAGGCAGAGTCGCGGTTGTGCCATATTCTTTCCATTTTTTAATAATGGATTTAACGGTGCTCTGGGGATGTTCAAAGTTTGGGATATTTTTTTATAACCCAACCCTGATTGGTGCTTCTCCAGAACTTTTTCCCGAACTTGTTTTGATAGCTCCTTGGTCTTCATGATGCTGTTTGTTTAGATATGCTCTCTATCAAACTCTGGGGCCTTCCAGAAACAGGTGTATTTAATCTGAGATCATGTGACACTTTAATTGCACACAGGTGGACTCCATTCAACTAATTATGTGACTTCTGAAGGCAATTGGTTGCACCAGAGCTTATTTAGGGGTGTCACAGCAAAGGGGGTGAATACTTATGCAATCAAGACTTTTCATTTTTTTATTTGTAAATAATTTTGAAAAATATGTAGATTTTTTTCCCCACTTCGACATTATGGACTATTTTGTGTAGATCACTGACAAAAAATCCTAATTAAATCCATTTTAATTCAGATTGTAACACTACAAAATGTGGAAAAGTCCAAGGGGGGTGAATACTTATGCAAGGCACTGCAGAACAACATGAGGCAATGGTGCGTCAGGAGAATGAGCGAGCTAAAGCTGATCGAGAAATGGAAGAGAGGATTAGAAAATTTGAAGCAGAACAAAATTTTAAAATGTTTCAATCAATGTTGCAGGTGCTTGCTGCTAGACCAGGACCTGCTTTTTCCGTTGCAGATACCTCTCATAACCCCATAACCCTTCTGCAGAACAAGCTTACAGAGCTACACAGCACCCCCAATATCAGTATGATAGGCATGAGCAGTATAACACATTTCACGTTCAACCATCAACAGCCAATAGCGGCGAGCATTGTGCATCATCTGAATTGGAAAGTGATTTCACGTGCACCAGTTTGTGACCAGTGCAAAAGTTACGCTTTAGCACTTCAGTCACGGTCCTTGGATTTGATTTCCCCACTTATTTTATTTTATTTGGATAGAGGGGTTACAAATCGACTAAATGATAAATCTAACTACAATTTAAGAACAATATTTACCATTGTTTACAAACATTTATTTTTATAAACACTGTTAGTCATAAAAAAGTAATGTTTACAAAAAAATCTATAAAAGCTGCCACAACAAGATTTGTGTTGAATAGTTTACATTTACAGTTGTAAATTGAATAGTACATCTTGACATTTGGTTCAGTAAATTGATTTGACAAATCTGTTTTGTTCTAAGGGATCTATTAGGAAGACTATTGTTTTTCATGCTTTTTTTTAAACGGTGCAAGTCTACACAGACAAAAATGTTTGTAAAGAGACAAAAATAAAACGTGTAGTGTTTTTGTTTTATTATGTTTTTTCACAATGGGGATGGGCGGGCATTTTAGCAATATAGTAAGGAACCAATATAGGTAGAAAAGCAAACAATCAAGGTTAAAAATAACCAACAACAAACCCAGAAATGGATTCCTTGTGGCACCCAATACTGTTGTATATCTACTCGGTGCTTTCAGTATATTTGGGATGTTCTGTTTCTGTCAGTAAATAAATGATTGATCAACCTTCTTACTGTGTTTTTTTCTTTTTTTGTTTAGTGTACTTGCTGCAGACCTGCTTTGAAGAACAGAATATCATTTATATCTATTGCTGGCACAGGGCTTGAACGTTTTGGTTTTTATTTTCCAAATCTCTAGTTCCCCTTAAACGTCAATTATTAGCATAGTCGTCTCTGCATTCTAATAAAGAGAAAACTTTTTTTTAAATTCTTTTCTTTACTACAAATCAAGGAGATTTTAAATGAGGTTCTTGCTATCACTGGGTATTTTATCACGAAAGAACACATTATACCTGTTAACTAGTGGGGAAAATAACAAAAGCCCAATAATAAATTAGGCGACTGCAATTAACATAATGTATCAGCTCTGTTTGAAATAAAAATCAGGCCAAATAGAATCAGGCTCAGTCTAGTTATGAAGGTAAAGGCACATTGTGTTGTAAATAACAGTTTATTAAATATCAGTTTAATTAAGAACAGAATCGGTTCAAAATGAGTTTAGCAACATGTACCTCTTTTAATATATATGGCAGAACGCATCCTTTTAAGTGCATACAGGGTACATTGGCAGGTCTAACAGTGCTTTTTTGGGCTTTGAAGAAAAAAATGAATGTAATTGGTACCCTAAGGATTTTTTTTTACAAGATTTGAACCAATAGCTTACTTGATTGTTCTATACTAAGCTACTATATAACTTTAAATACAATTAACAAGAATTTGTCTTCTGTGCCAATTATCATACAAGTAGATAATTATCCGCGACTTATGTCACATTATGCAATTTAGAAAACACACAGGAAAAAATAATAATATGTTTACATTGGAACGCAAGCAACATTCCGTTTTGAGATTATATGTCCTGCTTCTGCTTTAAGCCTTATTGCAAAAAGTCTGGAAGATTTTAACCAATAGGTCTAAAACAATTAAACGTGCCTGTTATCTATCAAAAGAAAACAATACTTGTTACCACAACATTTTGATGTTAATGCTCAAAAACAAGTAAACTACAGAATAGAAAATACAAACGTTATACTGTCCTAGTTATGAAACCAAAAAAAACAACAACAACAAAAAAATGTTTTCACATAAATTCGGGCCTATTCCATGAAATAATCTGCCAAAGCATCCCGTACAGTGTTGACATATCTCAGTGTTGCAACTCCAGACATTTCTACGGGGGCGTTACTGTCTGGTTGCCCATAGGCACAGTCGGTTGCTTCATCCAGCCATTCGTTTAGGAATTCCTCAGAGTGGGATTCACATAAATTGTGCAGCACACAAGCGGCGATGACAGTGGGTATGTTGTCAATGCTGTGGTCGTTACGCTTGAGAAGGCATCGCCACCTACCCTTCAGACGTCCGAAAGCACATTCCACAACCATTCGTGTGCGACTCAAGCGATAGTTAAATGTTCATTTCCGGAGATCATTCTGCTCATGATATGGCTTCATTAACCAAGGAAGGAGTGGGTATGCCGGATCACCAAGTATTACGACAGGTACTGTGACACCACAATAGTCACGTGTGATTCCATTGAAAAGAGCACCTGCCTGCCCCTCGGTAAAAAGTGTGGAGTTTCTAAGCACCCGAGCATCGTGTACTTTTCCAATGTTAATGTAGCAAAATCGGTAATCCACGACTGCTTGCATCACAACCGAATAGTAGCACTTACGGTTGTAGTACTCTATGGCACTGAAAGGTGGGCATAGAATTGGGAAGTGGCATCCGTCGACAGCACCACCGCAATTTTGGAACCCCCACTTCCTTTGGAAACCTTCCACAATATCATCTGTGTTATAAAAGCGTATAACTCTGGGCATTAATATTTTGACAATAGCTTTGCAAACATCAATAACATTTTTTCCGACAGTAGAGCGTCCAACACCAAACAGATGAGAGAGTTCGATTCTCCACATTTGTTGCTAAACGCCACAGAGTTATTGCCACTCGCATGTCCAGCCTGATTGGGATACGAAGGTGTGTGCGCTGGCGACTAATGCTGTCTGATAGCTGTGCACACAGTGCATAAAATGTTTACTTGGTCATACGGAAGTTGCTGACCCAGTCGTTATCAACCCAGGTGCAAAGGACTATCGTTTCCCACCACATGTTCGTGGCTTAACCCAAATGGATCACTCAACGGGGCTAATCATAACACAAGCACAAAGTAGCATAGTTTGTACAATAAAATTCATATTTAAGGCATGTTGACGGAGCCTATGCAAAACTTGCCTGTGGCAAGACCGTTGCTGCCTTCTCCATCGCCGATACCTTCTGTTTTTAATAAAGAAACTCCTAATGTTCATGCTTAGCAGCGCTAAACCGTGGACACGGGCTCCATAGTTGCAAGGTTGTAAACAGACAGTGCATGGTGGGATACTATCGTATTAAAAGTCCCACAGTCCATTGCGCTGCTAGGAACTGTAACCAACCTATTCTAAAATTATGTGGATGCATTAAGCCTGACTAAACATGAAACGGTACTTCAGTGTGGACGCATCGAGCTGGACTAATTAGAACGCTTTTGAGTACAGTTCTCAAGTTCGGTTATGTAGTGTGGACAGGGCCTAATGTCCTGTGGCACCATTTTAATGCATGCCAGGATTGAATGAGTGTCGTCATCGTTTGAATATAAAATTAATGGAACCGCATTATGTAGCAAAGCACTCAAACTGAAGGTCAGATGAGCGGCAGCAGCAAAACATTATTTTTTTTATTAACCCCATAAAACCGCATATCTGTATCATACATTATATATGTATGTGTGTGTGTGTGTGTGTGTGTGTGTGTGTGTATATATATATATATATATATATATATATATATATATATATATATATATATATATATAAGCCTTTTTCTTCTTACTATAATTTGCAAACCATTTTTTTGGGTGTTCTTTCGATAAAAAAAAAAAATTCTGCTCACCTCCTTAATAATTATGACAGGACAACTACCCAAAAGCAGGACGAAAGTACCATTTTACTAAACCTGTGGGTGACACCAGGACGTGCCACCTAAAAAGGGGACTGTCCCAGGAAAATCGTGGCGGTTGGTAGCTTTAGTTAAAATGAATTCTCGTATTCACAAAATAAATTATTGTATTCATTTGTATTTACTGATTCATATTATGATTGGCCTTGGCATATTATGTATGGTGGTTAACTCGGCTAAGAGCACAAATCACTTGCTTCCCGAGGGGTGTTGTATTAGCCAGAGACTACTGTATCTAAAAAGTTTCTCACCTCTCTTTAATCAGAGAAGCTCCGCCACAGATCATGAACACTTTGTAGATTCATTTCCTTGTTCATATCCAGAATGAATTATATCACATACTTCTGTCACAGCAATGGCAAGATCAGATTTACAAGGAAGATATATGAAGCACAAAGCCAATGGTGCGATAGTCCCTGGATAATTCAGCCCTCGGCTCACAATACAAATGAAATGATAGATAGAGCTTATGAGGCTGCTTCTATCTATCCCTTTTTTTCAAACAAGTTATTGCAGAGCCTGAAAGTAGCATTGCTTTAATAAAAACAACAAGACAGCACTTTCATTTATCAAGGAATGATATAATCAAGCTTTTGAGACTTTCATTTTTACTTACATCAGGTTGGAAACTAAAAACATGTTTCTTGCCTTGAGAACAGCTGTAGAACATACAGTATCGTTTGCAGTGATAGCTGGTGATTTTTTTGTTTGTCTGGATTGTCCTGTTCTCTCTGTTCTCTCTGTCATGCCCACAGACATATGTCTCACCTCTTTTATTATTTGCCATATCTGGTAATCAAGTGTGTGTCAGTGTCCATCAACCAGTCATTTGTTTATGTCTTTATATCTGCAATAGCAATTTGCATCAATCAATCTTAATGTTTCCTTCCATCCATCTGTCTACCTATGTATCTTGTTATCTGCTCATCCATCTTCCATCTTAAATGCTTGTCTGTATGTACACGGGTTGGACAAAACACAATTAGAGACACCTGCCATAACAGTGTTGACAGGGTCACCATGGGCGATCAGGTTGATACTGAGTTTGTGACAAGTTTGCAAGGTATTTCAATTGTTCTGGAGGGATACTTGGCTATTTTTCTGCGGTTTCTTGTTTTCTCTAGTTTCTCCAGGCATGTCAGGGATGCCATATACTATACATATTGCACTTTGTATTAAAGGTGTTCTATATGCACTTTCCCCAGCTCCCAGCTAAGCTTGCATTGTCGTTTTGTCATTTCACTCCCCTTCCGATCATTGTTTAGTTGAAACTTGTTCATTTATAATTCACTGTTCCAAGTTAAGGGTCATGTTTGTGAGATGACATGCATGTTACAAATAACACTGGTCCAGAGATGAGTGAGGTAATACACTATCCCTTTAGCTACCAAACTCTAAAAGGAAACAGTCCTTATGGACTTAGGGGCAAATATTCAGAGGTCTTATGAATTTCTCATCTTTCTTGCAACTCTGCTTGCGTTGCAAACGTTTTGCATGAAATCGCAAGTGAGTGAAATCTAAAAGAGTTGCGGAGAAACTGCAATTATCGCAGTGCTGCGGAAATTAATAAATTAACATGAATTAGCATAGGAAATCAACTGCAGCTCTCTCTCGAGGTATGTAACCATCGCTACATTTTGCAAAATGAAGTCGCATTATTTGGGCTTGACGAGGCATAGCCCCAGCACCTCTTCAGCTATGATCTCTTGCAGCTGCAAGGGGGCCAGGATGGCATCCACACACTTTGAGAACGTGCAGGGGGCTAAGGAGAGGCCTGGTCTTCCTGGGCCACAGCCAGGTCTGGTTCTGAAACGTCACGGGCGACCACTGGTAAAGACAGGGTCAGTTCCGGGGCAGGTGCAAACATGAAACTTTGGCTTCCTTGCCATCAGGGTCACACAATGTACACGAGGTGTCAAGTACCGAGGCATGAGTGAGTGAAAATATCAGTTGCCCAAGCACTGAGGTCGTCCAGAAATGGAGGTACCGAGGCTCTGAGGTCCTGAGCGTGTCGAAGCACCGAGGGCACCTAACTAGAGCACCGAGGCACAGAGGGCGGCAAAGCACCAAGGGTACCGATGGTATCGGTCGCGAAGCACCGGGGGGTGTTAATCAGTGGAGCATCGAGGCACCGAGGCGCCGAAGCAGCGAGGGCACTGAGGCTCTGAGGCTCCGAAAGGTGCCAAAGCACTGAGGAGCATCTAAATAATGGAGTACCGGTGCACCGAGGGCACAGAAGCACGGGGGGCGACGAGTCCTGAGGGTATCTGAACTCTGGAGCGCTGAACTTTGGAGCGCCGAAGCACCGACGGCACCATGTGCACCGAGGCTCTGAGGCCCCGAGGTGCCGAAGCACCGAGGGCACGCAACACCAGGGCACCAGGGGCGCCGAAGCACCGTGGGTCCGAGGTCCCACAGGTGCTAAAGCACCAGGGGGCACCTAGCGACTGTAACCTCCCCAGTAATGTTATCAACTCCCCAATAATGTTGTTGAAGCTGACACCCTGGGATCCTTCAAGTAGCTGCTTGATGAGACTCTGGGATCAATAAGCTACTAACAACCAAATGAGCAAGATGAGCCGAATGACCTCCTCTCGTTTGTAAACTTTCTTATGTTCTTATGAGTACTGAAGTGCCGAAGCACCGAGGCACAGAGTGTCTAAGCACAGATGCCGGGGTGGATACACAGGCTGGGGTGGCTGCAGTTTGGCAGTGGGAGAGCAGTATTAAGAAGCGTACAGTGTCCACATTTTTGTAAAATTAATTTACACTTACTTCAAAGATACAACGTGTTTCAGTAAATTGAAGCGCCCAACAAACCACATCCCACGCAGAGGGAGAACACAAATGTAAAACCTCATTAAGTGAGGTTGTCATTGCAGGGGAGATGAAGGGAGGTTTCAGTTCCGAGTGACTGTTTTGTAAGCGTTATGAATGCTTATTCACCACTGCTACACCCCGTTAGAAAATTGACTTTCCTGCATTTTTTTAATGCAAGACTGAACGTGAGGCCAGAGGCCTACTGAGACACAGACATCAACTAGTCCTCATCAGATTTAATTCACTGTAGGCTTGTGGGAGTTTCTAATCCTGCCAATAATTTATTTTTGTATTGTTGGCTTCTCCAGGTCAGTGGTAGTAATGCATGGATAGTTAACTTTGTCTTTGCCTCCTTTTCTGTATCTTTTCATTATCAACAAAAATACATGATTGGCATTTTCAAATGCTTGGTCACTAACAAGACTAACATTGCGGGTTATGTCAGCGATTGAGACCAGCACGGAGGCTTCATTCATTTAAATTAATTACAATAATGTTTACAACAAATAGGATCTTGTTTGAGGGACTATTTTTCTCCAAAGCGGAAGGATATACAGTACTGTGCAAAAGTTTTAGGCAGGTGTGAAAAAATGCTGTAAAGTAAGAATGCTTTCAAAAATAGACATGTTAATAGATTATATTTATCAATTAACTAAATGCAAAGTGAGTGAACAGAAGAAAAATCTAAATCAAATCCATATTTGGTGTGACCACCCTTTGCCTTCAAAACAGCAGCAATTCTTCTAGGTACACTTGCACAAAGTCAGGGATTTTGTAGGCATATAGTCAGGTGTATGATTAAACAATTATACCAAACAGGTGCTAATGATCATCAATTCAATATGTAGGTTGAAACACAATCATTAACTGAAACAGAAACAGCTGTGTAGGAGGAATAAAACTGGGTGAGGAACAGCCAAACTCAGCTAACAAGGTGAGGTTGCTGAAGACAGTTTACTGTCAAAAGTCATACACCATGGCAAGACTGAGCACAGCAACAAGACACAAGGTAGTTATACTGCATCAGCAAGGTCTCTCCCAGGCAGAAATTTCAAGGCAGACAGGGGTTTCCAGATGTGCTGTCCAGGCTCTTTTGAGGAAGCACAAAGAAACGGGCAACGTTGAGGACCGTAGACACAGTGGTCGGCCAAGGAAACTTACTGCAGCAGATGAAAGACACATCATGCTTACTTCCCTTCGCAATCGGAAGATGTCCAGCAGTGCCATCAGCTCAGAACTGGCAGAAAACAGTGGGACCCTGGTACACCCATCTACTGTCCGGAGAAGTCTGGTCAGAAGTGGCCTTCATGGAAGACTTGCGGCCGAAAAGCCATACCTCCGACGTGGAAACAAGGCCAAGCGACTCAACTATGCACGAAAACACAGGAACTGGGGTGCAGAAAATGGCAGCAGGTGCTCTGGACTGATGAGTCAAAATTTGAAATATTTGGCTGTAGCAGAAGGCAGTTTGTTCGCCGAAGGGCTGGAGAGCATAAACGAATGAGTGTCTGCAGGCAACAGTGAAGCATGGTGGAGGTTCCTTGCAAGTTTGGGGCTGCATTTCTGCAAATGGAGTTGGGGATTTGGTCAGAATTAATGGTCTTCTCAATGCTGAGAAGTACAGGCAGATACTTATCCATCATGCAATACCATCAGGGAGGCATCTGATTGGCCCCAAATTTATTCTGCAGCATGACAACGACCCCAAACATTCAGCGAAAGTCATTAAGAACTATCTTCAGCGTAAAGAAGAACAAGTAGTCCTGGAAGTGATGGTATGGCCCCACAGAGCCCTGATCTCAACATCATCGAGTCTGTCTGGGATTACATGAAGAGAGAGAAGCAACTGAGGCTGCCTAAATCCACAGAAGAACTGTGGTTAGTTCTCCAAGATGTTTGGGCCAACCTACCTGCCGAGTTCCTTCAAAAACTGTGTGCAAGTGTACCTAGAAGAATTGATGCTTGATGCTGTTTTGAAGGCAAAGGGTGGTCACACCAAATATGGATTTGATTTAGATTTTTCTTCTGTTCACTCACTTTGCATTTAGTTAATTGATAAATATAATCTATTAACATGTCTATTTTTGAAAGCATTCTTACTTTACAGCATTTTTTCACACCTGCCTAAAACTTTTGCACAGTACTGTATAACACAAATTTTTTATTGCATCTGTTTTATAAGCGGGATAACATTCCAGGGCTTGTGTGTTGTGTTGCATTAACATACGGCTTTGTTGGTTGGAGGCACGAAGATTAGCTTCATGCCTCCAACCCAACTACAGCTGCATGTTAATGCAACATAACGTGCGCCCTGTTGTGTGTTATCCCTTACTTTACAAGCTGCTGTGCTAAGTGCATGTGAGCGCAATACAGGAAAACTTCCTAGTAAAGAATATTGTGATGGGGTGCAGCCTATTTTGTGGTGGGTTTGTGTTTTTTTGTATTGTTTAGAGTGGATATGAGTGAGTTTGGGGTGAGTGTTTATGAGAGTGAGAAGACCTGTGTGAGATAGTGAGTGGTTCTTTTTGGTATAGTTTATGTTTAAAGTTTGTGTTTGTCTTTTTGGTTGGCCATCGTGCCTTTTGTTTTGTGTATTTTGTTTAATTAAAAGTCTTTTCCCTGCACATCCTGACTCTGAGTCTCCTTACCTCGGTCAGCCTGTCATAAATATATTTTAGACTTGTTTATAACTTGGAGATATTCCCCATGTATGCATTTTTTCCTGCTTCTGTAGCTGAGTTTGCAATGGGATCTATAAACTATGCTGCCACTTCCTTTCCGTAATTATGTAACCTTTCCACGGACAACCTGAAGGGAGCCGGCGGACCACAGATTGAGAACCACTGAGTTAAAGAATTGTTTTTTAAACTACATTACCCAGAAGAACGGCGATGACACTTGTTACTGACACCAGCAGTAATGAAGTACAATGGAGTACAAGACAGAAACGCAAAATAAAGCGATACTGGGTGAACCCGATACTGAAGCAAAGAAATCAGCTGGGGAGTATCACAGGCTGATACAGGAGCTCAAACTGGATTCGGAAAGATTCCATGTATAGTTCAGGATGTCATTAATTCTGTTTGAGCAACTGCTAAATATAGTTGGACCCCATCTGCACAAGTTGAAGACCAAATTCAGAGAACCTGTATGTCCTGAGCAACGTTTGGCTATGTCTGAGGTAGAGGTCTTCACAGGTCCAAATTAATCAACCCGACCTGACCACAAACCAACAATTATTTATCCGACCCGACCCGATGTAAAATCCTTGTTATCAGACCTGGATCCGACCCAGACCGAAAAAACAGTGGAACGCTTTTCCTTTCCCCAGATTAGTATATGCATTAACAGTATTAACAGTATATGCACTGACTAGAGACAGTATTAACAGTATATGCACTGACTAGAGACAGTCTACAGGAACCAGGGACTGAGGCAGATAGGCAGCCTATTTCTGCGCCAGCAAGAAGCGCCAGCAAACCGAAGAGCCTCAACAAAAGAGCCGGGAGTCTAGCTGTGGGAGTCCAGCGAGGGGAGGCCTGTGCCGAGACGCTGTTCAAATAGATCCAAACCTAACGGTGCACTGGAAGAAGCCATCTACTAGTCAGGTCTGTACCCTCCACCCCACTGCTCCCACTGTGCCTATTTGTCTAGCCTGTCCTGCTATGACTGTCTCTCACATCCCTGTTCTGTCCTCTCGCCCTCGTCCTCTGCCCTCTCTCCACCGCTGCTCCTCCAACCCCTCTAACCTCATCCCTCTGCCTCTCCCCTCCTCCCGCACACTCTCTGGTGCACTCTGGAACTGTCACTCTTCTGCTAACAAAGCTGATCTGATTTCATCTCTGCCTTTGCCTCCCACCTCTCTCTCGATTTCCTTGCTCTCACTGAAACCTGGCTGTCTCCTGATAACACTGTAACTCCTGCTGCCCTGTCCTCTCTCTACGTCCTGTCCCAAACCCCGTGTCTCACTGGACGGGGAGGTGGGACTGGTCTTCTCCTCTCTCCCTCCTTACACTTTTCTGTCCCCTCCGACCTCTCCTCACTCTCTGTTAATACCTTTGAATTTTATGCAGTCCAACTAACCTCTCCCTGTCAACTCCTGCTAATTGTACTGTACCGTCCCCCTGGGCCTCTCGCTCACTTTCTAGATGAACTCGACTATCTACTCTCCTCCCTCCCCTCTCTGTCTACCCCAACTGTCCTGTTAGGTGACTTCAACATCCATCTCTCCAACCCCAGCCACTCTGCTGGATTTCTCCCTCTCCTTCATTCCTTCGACTTCTGTCTCTCTCCATCCCCTCCTACCCACAAAGCTGGCCGTCAACTGGACCTCACCTTCTCCAGGGCCTGCTGCCCCTCCACCCTCTCTGTCACCCCCCTGGACCTCTCTGATCACTATTTCATCTCTTTTGCTCTGTCTCTCCCCTCTCTCCCTGCTCCTCCTACCCCCACTGTCACCTCTCGTCATAACCTCCGCTATCTCTCCCCCTCTGCCCTTGCCTCCACTGCTCTCTCTCACCTCCCTCCTACCGACTCCTTCTCACAACTCTCCGTAGACTCTGCTACCTCCACCCTTTTCTCCTCCCTCACCTCCTCCCTCGACTCCCTCTGTCCCCTCACCTCCCGACCTGCTCGCCCCTCTCCTCCCCAACCCTGGCTCTCCTCTGTGCTCCGCTCAGCAAGAATCACACTGCAATCTGCTGAAAAGAAATGGAAGAGAACCAAACTCCCTGCTGCCCTAGACCTTTACTGCACTCTCCTCTACTCTCTCCTCTGCTAAATGCACTTATTTCTAATCTGTAATCCAAGCATCCACTAACAACCCACGTAATCTATTCTCTACCTTCTCCTCCCTCTTAAACCCTCCCCCCCTCCTCCTCCCTCCTCTATCTCCCCTGATGACTTTGCCTCCTTCTTCTCTTCTAAAATCTGATATCCGCAAACTCTTTAACACCTCTCCTGCTCCAACCCCTACACCCTCTGCATCCCCTACTAACTCACCCTCCTTCTCCACCTTCTCGCCCCTCTCAGACTCTGACCTCTCCTCCCTGCTCCAGGGTCACAAACCCACCACGTGTGCCCTGGACCCCTTCCCCACTCACCTCTTTCAAGCTGCTGCTCCTGCTCTACTTCCCTTCATCTCCTCCCTTCTCAACACCTCTCTCCTTTCTGGTCTCTTTCCCTCTGCCTTCAAAAAGCCACTATCACTCCCTCCTCAAAAACCTACCCTCGACCCCACCTCCCTCCAGAGCTACCGTCCTGTCTCCCTCCTACCCTTCCTCTCCAAAACCCTCGAGCGGACTGTACACCGCCAGCTCTCTGCTTTCCTGTCCAACCACTCTCTGCTCGACCCTCTCCAATCTGGCTTCCGCTCTGCTCACTCCACTGAAACCGCCCTCCTGTCAGTCACCAACTCACTAAAGTCTGCCCGAGCTGCCTCTCTCTCCTCTGTCCTAATTCTCCTCGACCTCTCTGCTGCCTTTGACACTGTCGATCACTCTATCCTACTATCCTCTCTCGTTCACCTGGGAATCTCTGGCACTGCTCTGGCCTGGTTCTCCTCCTACCTCTCCAACCGCACTTACCAGGTAACCTGGCGTGGAGCAACCTCCACACCTCGCCCTCTTTCAACAGGAGTCCCCCAAGGGTCAGTCTTGGGTCCTCTCCTGTTCTCTCTCTACACCCGCTCCCTGGGCCCCCTCATCGCATCCTATGGTTTCTCATACCATTTCTATGCTGATGATGCTCAGATTTTCCTCTCCTTCCCCACCTCTGACTCCACCATCCCCTCCCATATCTCTACCTGTCTGTCTGCTATCTCCTCCTGGATGCACTCGCATCACCTCAAACTTAACCTCTCTAAATCTGACCTCCTTTTCTTTCCCTCCTCCTCCTCCCCCTCCTCTGATCTCTATCTCTGTTCCTCTGGAAACTACCACACTCTCTCTCTCTTCCTCCGCTAAGACCTTGGAGTCACCCTGGACCCCTGCCTCTCTTATTCCCAGCACATCTGCACTCTGGCACGCACTTGCCGATTCTTCCTGAGCAACATCCGAAGAATCCGACCCTTCCTCACCAACTACGCCACCCAGCTCCTGGTCCAGGCCTTGGTACTCTCCCGCCTAGACTACTGCAACTCCCTCCTGGCTGGCCTCCCTGCGTCCGCCACCCGTCCGCTCCAGCTCATCCAGAACTCCGCTGCCCGCCTGGTGTTCTCTCTGCCTCGATTCTCCCACGCAACTCCACTACTCCGCTCACTCCACTGGCTCCCGATCACCGCTCGCATCCAGTTCAAGACTCTTGTACTAGCCTACAGATGCCTTGGCCAGACCCTCATCTCTCCCTACACCCCCACTCGACCTCTCCGCTCCGCCTGCACTAGAAGACTGGCTCTACCTCCTCTACGCTCCCCTGCCTCCAGAGCCCGCTCCTTTTCCACCCTCGCCCCGCAGTGGTGGAATGACCTTCCTACAGATGTCAGGACTGCCCCGTCCCTGACCACATTCCGGCGCCTCCTCAAGACTCACCTCTTCAGAAAGCACCTGTAGAACTCCTCTGTTCTTCCCCTGGGACACATCACCCTTCCTTAAATGCACTTTACTTGCTCTTATCTGCCCCCTATTTTACTGCATTTAATCCGGTACTTGAGTACTGTAATCTGCCAAGTGTTTAATCTGTAGTATTTTGGATTTAATCATATCCTGATGTAACTATCACTGACACTGTTATCTGCTGTATTATTGAATCGTATTTTGTCATACTTGTACTTGCTAGAACCAAAGTCATTGTATTTATCTTGCTCTTAATTGTATTATTACTTGTACTGTGATACTTGAAATGTATTTGCTTACGATTGTAAGTCGCCCTGGACAAGGGCGTCTGCTAAGAAATAAATAAATCTAAATAAATAAATAAAAAAATGAAAGCTTTTTTTTCCAGTGAACCTGGAAATCTGGCTGAACTACAGACAGTGTTTATTCCATCATGAACCTACACAGAGCACTGTAAAATGAAATATATAATATGTTTGTGTAAAATATACATAAATAAATATATTATCTGAAAAGTATGATCTCGTAAATGACAAACTTAACAAAAGAGCAAATGAAATTGAGATGTAAAATTTGTGTTTTGCAAAACTTGTTTTCCTTCTTTGTCCACAATAACAACAAATGATTCCCAAGCAGCCGACTTGCATTTTTCTGTGGGCTTTTGTTCATAGAATTTGTTTTTCTTAAGGTTTTTCACATCCTTCATAAACAAATCCATTACTCCGACTTTTAAGAATGATGTAAAAGAAGCCCCTTCGATGCGGGTCACGTGTCTGCTGCTGCGTTCTGCAAGCCATGTCATGTACTACGGGGGGAAGCCAATCCACGCAACAGGAATTATAAACAATTATTTTTAATACCAAAGAGAGCCTCTTTAATAGTAATCGACAGTTTGTGTATTACTGAGTAAACAAAATCGGACCCGACCCGAAGTGTTATGCGGACAATTTTGCACCCGAATACCCGTTCGGTACGGGTTCGGTCTCTGGTCCTCGGGTCCAGATAGACCTGTGAAGACCTCTAGTCTGAGGTACTGTATGTAATATTGTACCACAGCAATTATAATTGTATTTGGCAAGATTTGTTGCAATTGCTTTTAAAAAAAAAAAATCTCAGTGTGTAAAAGAACGATAATAATAATATGAATAATGATAGATAGATAGATAGATAGATAGATAGATAGATAGATAGATAGAGATAGATATTGATTGTAATCACTTTTCAGTTATTAAAATCTGTATTTTTGAATGCAAGATCAATAACTCCATTCAGTTTAGCAGCCAGAATATTTCTTAAAAAAAAATAAAATAAAAATAATAATAAGCATGTTAGGGGAGTATGTTATGATTTGTTTTACATATAAACTAATCGTGCGCATATTTGGTTTTTAATTTAGTTTGATAAAAACAAGTAATAAAAGATTTAAAAAAAAATAATGAAATACTTATTTTTCAGATATTTATCTACAGGAGACTCCTTTATGACAATTGCCCTCAGCTTCCGATCGGGCATTACCACTGTAAGTAAAATTGTACAGGAGACATGTCAGGTGCTGTGGAAGTGCTTTGTGGAGACTACATAACAAATCCTAATCTAGAGCTGAGTGTATGAATAATCTTGAGCTGGGGTTACTTTCTGAGGCTGTCCTTTATTACATTCCTTGGTGAAGATGGGCTGAGATTGGTGACTGAAGAACTGCTGGGTGGGTTGGTAGATCTGTTGAGGTATAACCTGGCCATACTCAGCTTTGTGCAATACTTGATTTATTTTTAACTTCGTTAACCACTGCTGGGCTGGAGATATCCTTCTGAGAGCCGATGCAAGGCTCAACAGGTAGCAAAGAATGGGGTCTTGCCCTTCACGTACAAGTTGTTGTTCCGTATTAATTTGCTGCTGATGCTGCCTCTCGTGTTCTTTCTGTCAGTTTTCTTTGGCTGATAAGTAGTTCTCCAACCACTCATTGTCGGCAAATGAAGCATTTTGCTTCATGCGTCTCTTCCCAATGCTGCTAGTGGATGTTGAAGAACTGAACTTGCCGAGAGGGGCGAGCTGACTTTGCTGGTGTTTCTGCGTCATCATCTACAGCATCTATCTCACTTTCGTCATTATGCCAGCTTTCAGATGCAGTGATTTTGCTGGAGGTGCTATAAATAAAGAAAAGCAAGCAAACAACTCAAGGGTCAAGATCTTTTTGTCTTTTTAATATTTGTCTACTGTAATACCCCCCATAGTCACTCGCTCCTCCAATAAATATATCTAAAAGTTGGGAAGCTAGCTCTGAGCTACCAAAAATACTTCACCATAACTTCTACTCTCAGTGTGTGGAGCCAGAAATTCCATCACTGTCATATACTGCCAGTCTTTTATACCATACATTATTGTGAAGCAGGAGGTCGTCGAATTCAGCATCAACATCTGGTAAAAAAGACTTGAATTTTGACAATGTTGCAGTGCTGAATTACTAAGAGTGAAGTTTGTCAACTTAATAACTGGACATAACCGTGCCACACGATTATAGTGCCTTTTTAAATCTGAACTTTTGACAACTGCAACCGTCTCCTTAATGTTAAGCACATTGGTTTGCTGTTAGGCCAATCAGAGAGAATGAACAAAAATAGATGTCCACTTGTCCTGTAACAAACTTACCTAGTGTACAATAACAAAACACCTAGGCCATAAGTGTATACTAGCACCGAGCATAAAGCATTCAATACCACAGTCCCAACAGGTAAATCGGTACAGCAAAAAAAAACAAACAAGGATTTCACGAGAACCAAGGGAGTAAATTTTAACAGGATAGGTTTATTATATATATTTATATATAGTACTAAGAACAGGTGTACCCTGGGGTAATCAGAACAGTAAGTCTTAAGTAAGATCAGAAATCTGGCAAATATCAACCCTGATTCAATGGTAAGCAAACTAAACATCCAGGTTGGTAGAACAAGCAATATCAAGTAAAACTATAGTAGAAGAAACTACCCAGTATATCTCTAGATAACCCTTCAAGGAGCATACCAACACTGCAATGCTAATCACATAAACATGGCAATTGGCAAAGACAAATTATATATATATATATATATATATATATATATATATATATATATATATATATATATATATATATATAGTGAGCTTGGGGCTCTGTTTTGGGGTGGTAACCTGATGAGAGACCAGACAAGAGGCAGGAAATGAAGTCTAAGTGAGGGTTTATTTACAGTGAAAAACACAACTTTCAAGAGGGTTGCCAGAAAATAAAAACCTAGCCCACTCACCGGGCCCTAGTCTTAACTGCTTCAGGTCCCTAGTCTCAACAGTTGGGCAAGGCTAGCCCTCACCCAACTCAAACACAAAACACCGCCTCACACCCTCTGGGGTGTTAAGAGTTCAGTCACTTGTGAGTCTCAAGGCCTGCAATTCCACCACTCGCCACCAGGAGGACTCCCAGGTAAGTTTTCCTTTCTAGTCTTTGCAAATGTATTATCCGTGCTTAGGGTTGTGCACAAACTATCTTTCTGTTTCCAGGTTCCACCGAAGAACAAGGGTGCCCCCTGCAGGTAAGTCCCGGGCAAGGAGGATGAAGTAATCCCAGCGTTTATAAAAGTACAAATAAAGATAAATACAAGGCTTGTTTTCCCCAACAAAGCCAACTCAAAATACCATGTACTTGTTCCAGCCAACAACTAAAAATAAAAGTCTTGAACTTAACTGTGTTGACTCTCTATCAAACAGTCCATTACTCGTGGTTCCAACATGCAGTTATATGCTGCAGGGATTTTCATCACCGCGTGACCTGGTGATCCTTTTGAATAGAACACAGTCCTTAAAGCAAGCACGGTTTGAGCAAAGTGCTGCTTGTTATTAAATGGTACAGTCTCCGTGCCAGCGTTATTTTACAAGCGGTGTTATCTCCTGAACCATGCACTCCAAGTTCAGTTAACACAGTTTTCAAAACAATAGTCAACACACTCCACGCTCGTGTTACAACAGGAATAAAACAGTCTTTGGCTGCTGTCTTCACTCACAGCTCCCAGCCTAAAAACATACAACACAGGTTTGCTTCTAAACTCCCAACCACACTCCCGTTTAGAATATTTAGAAGTTTATTTCAGCTACCTTGCTGCACTGTAGTTGTCTTCCCGTGTCCACAATTTGTTTCTCTGATATCCTCCAAAGTATTCTGTTTGTTCCTGGTCTGATGCTTTATTGTAAACGAAACCCACCCTCCTGGTCACGTTGCTTACTTTTCCACACACTCATTTCTATACACAGAATAACGCTCTCTCCTGCACAGACTGCCCTGCTGCTGTTCGGTCCCGTACCTCACTATTCGCCACCTTATATAATGCTCCCCTCCCCCCTTCCAGCTGTTATTAATTAACTCCTTTAGCCATCCCAGAAAGTGGAGCCCTACGGCAGCTACTCTGTGGGGTAATTTAAAGACGTATCACAAAATTCTCTTTGTGATAAATTGCCCTGTAGTAATGCAACTATAGAACCTCACCTTTCTATGTTGCATTATTACTTACTCTTGCATATTTATCACACATCCTTTTCCCCAGCTAAAACCAACCGGTTTAAGCGAAACTTCCTTCCCCTTCTCATGTACCCGAGACAAGCCATCAGCATTTGCATTCCTTACCCCGCTCCTATGTTCTATTTTGAACCTGTAAGTTTATAATGCCAAAAACCACCTAGTCACTCTTGCGTTCTTCTCTCTGTTTTCTTTCATCCACTTTAAAGGTGAATGATCCGTGACCAGTGTGAATTCACACCCTAATATTTTAATATTAATATTTTAAACTTTCTATGGCCCATCGAACTGCCAAACATTCCTTTTCTACCACTGCGTAATTCCGTTCTCTTGGCAACAACTTTCTGCTCGGGTACATTATGGGATACTCTTCACCATCAATTATTTGGGAAAGGACTGCTCCCATCCCTACTTCCGAGGCATCTGTCTGCACTATGAAAGGCTTTGTAAAATCGGCCACCCCTAATACTGGCCCACTACATAGAATATCTTTCAACTTTACAAATGCCTCTTCCGTTGACTCCGTCCATCTTATTTTATTAGGAGCGGTTTTCCTAATTAACTCTGTCAGTGGAGTTGCCACCGACGAGAATTCGGGTACAAACCGTCGATAATATCCCGCTAAGCCTAAGAACGCCCTTACTTGCTTCTTAGTTTGTGGAACTGGCCAATCTCTGATGGCATCTACTTTGTCCACTTGTGGTTTGATAGCCCCTCCTCCCACAATGTAACCCAAATATTTAGCTTCAGTCAGCCCAATGAAGCACTTTTCTGGATTAGCTGTTAATGAAGCTTCTCTCAAGCTTTGTAACACCGCTCTTAATTTAGCTATGTGACTGTCCCAGTCTTCTGAGAAGATTACTATATCGTCAATATAGGCTGATGCATATTCTGCATGTGGTCTCAGCACCTTATCCATCAATCGTTGGAACGTCGCTGGGGCCCCATGCAACCCAAATGGCATCACCTTATATTGATATATTGGGCTCAAGGGAATTTGCCAGTATCCTTTAGTGAGATCTAATGTTGTTAAGTATTTAGCCTTACCTAACCTTTCGATAAGCTCGTCTACTCTCGGCATGGGATATGCATCAAATTTTGACACCTTATTTAACTGTCTAAAGTCATTGCAGAATCTCCAAGTCCTGTTAGGTTTAGCTACCATTACAATGGGGCTACTCCACGGACTTGATGATTCCTCAATAACATCAAGTTTGATCATGTTCTCAATTTCTTTTTGCATATCCTCTCTTTTTTGCTTCCAGCACTCAGTAAGGGCGAACCTTCACTCTAATTCCCTCCGGAGTTGTAATGGTATGTTGTATCACCTTGGTCCGACCTGGTAAACTTGAAAATACGTCAAGGTTTTGTTTGACTAGCTCTTGAACCTCCTCCCTTTGTTGCTTGCTCAACAATATTCTTCCCTGGGACTTTCTGTTCCTCCCAACTCTCCTTTGCTATATACAGTATGCCTCGCGGTTGTCTTCCATATAATAATTCAAACAGTGAAAACCCTGTCGAAGACTGTGGCACCTCCCTAACAGCAAACATTAAATATGGAAGTAACAAGTCCCATTCCTTGCCGTCCTGACTAATCACCTTTTTCAACATTGCCTTTAATGTTTGATTAAACCTCTCCACTAAGCCATCTGTTTGAGGATGGTAAATGGAGGTACGAATCGGTTTAATATGCAATAAGCCACACAGATCTTTCATTAGCTTACTTACAAAGGGGGAACCTTGATCAGTAAGGATCTCCTTGAGTATCCCGACACGGGTAAACACGTGAACCAACTCTTTGGCAATCGTTTTGGAAGCCGTATTCCTTAACAGGATGGCTTCAGGGTAACGAGTAGCATAGTCTAAAATTACTAAAATATACTCGTGTCCCCTGGCTGACTTGTTCAAGGTCCTACCAGGTCCATGGCTATGTGCTCAAACGGAACATCAATAATTGGCATGGCCTCTAATGGGGCTCTAATGTGGGGCTGGGGGCTGGCTTTCTGACACCTAGGACAAGATTTACAGAACCTCTCCACGTCCTTCCTTATCCCTAACCAGTAAAACTGTTGCAGTACTCTCTGTAACGTTTTCTCCCCCCCTAAATGAGCTCCAAACAGGTGATTATGCGCCAACTGTAAAACCGTATTTCGGAACGACTTAGGCACCAGCAACTGCTCGACTGGACCTCCATTCAGTATTGTATTCCGATATACCAGATCATTCTTAATCACAAAGTTTTCTAATGGGTTGACAGTCACATTCTCTATGGGTACCCCATTCACCGCCACCACCCTTTCTTTTATATTCACCAAGGTAGGGTCGTTCCCTTGTTCCCTACCAAAATGCTCAGAATTGGGAGAGAAGGACTCACACCAGGTTTCCGAACCCCTCTCTGGGTCTACCTCCAATTCCACCTCTCCCGTTTCCTCTATAATTCCCTCGGTGGTACACTGAGTGCTCACTCCCTTTTGCCCTCGCTTGGCAACCTGCCCAACTAAAACGGTGGGTTGGGGTGGCCCCTTTTTCTTTTCCTGTCTTCGCTGCCTGCGTGATTTATAGGAGGTTCTCTCTCCTCCCCTAAAAATATTTGAGCCAGAAAAGGGAAATAGGCTAAAAAGGCTCTCCGGAGACTCTTTTCCCCTCTCTAGATTTACCGTTGGGCCTTCCAATTTTCCCTTAAATTTGGTCAGGTTGTTAAAACCTGGATAATCTCTACCCAGAATCACTTGGTGAGGCAACCTGGGGATGACTCCTACTCTCATCTCATACTCCCCACCTTCACAAGAGATCTTAACCTGGCTAGTAGGATAATATTTCACATCCCCATGGATGCAAGTGATTCCGGTCTTAAGGTCACTTTCCAATCTGGTTGTAGTCACATACTCTGGGGCTACCAAGGTTAATGCACTACCTGAATCAATGAGAGCCTGAGCCTTAATTCCATTCACCCACATGGTTATTATGTAAGGGTATTGGCCCTCAGGGGTCCCGGACACAATTATGCTCCCACAAAATATTTCAGCACTATTACATTGCATTGGCTCGTCTAATTGGGGACAACTCTTAGCTATATGGCCTATATAGCGGAGCACTGGTACTGACTAAAACCCTTCCTGGCCCCTTCCCCCAAGTCCTTAACCCTAACCAGTCCCTTCACGGTTGAAAACCGCTCTTCTGGTTCAGACAGTGAAATCAGGGTCTTACCCGGGTCGTTGTCTGGTTGTACTTTCTTTACAGTCCACTGGTTAGTTGGTTTTCGGTAGGTACCAGTCTGCGGTTGCCGGGCCAAATCCTCAGCGGCAAGCTGTCTTTCTATCAGAGTGATGAATTGGTCCAAGTCCTTTGGGTCCCCTTGTTCTACCCACTTACGTAGCGTTCCTGGTAAGGCACGAAGATATCTATCCATAACCAAGACCTCCACCGTCTGCTTGGATGAATTCACCTCTGGCTGCAACCATCGGTTAGCCAGATGCAGTAAATCAAACAGTTGTGAGCGTGGTGCCCTCATAGTGCTGTAAGTCCACGCATGGTACTTTTGAGCTCTGACAGCCATGGTCACCCCTGCCTGAGCCAGTATCTCTGCCTTCAGGTGATCGTAACTGTCAGCTTGTACTGGGCTTAGGTCATAATATGCTTTCTGGGCGTCCCCCACTAAGAACGGGGCCAGCACCCCAGCCCACTTCTCTTTGGGCCATTCTTCTCTGGTGGCTGTCCGCTGAAAGGCCAGGAGAAAAGCTTCCACATCATCACTCTCAGTCATCTTCTGCAATACCTGAGATGACTTTATGGCGACTGAATGGCCAGACCCCACTCTGGCCTGTGCAAGTTGCCGCAACATGGCCTCTCTCTCAGTCCGGGCCCCATTAACCCTTTGCGGTCCATTGTCGGACTGGGTCCGACATTGCAATTATTCCCACCAAGTCCTTTGTCGGACCCTGTCCGACATCATTTTAAAACGAAAGTCGGTTTTTCAACGGAAAAGCCGAGAAAACCATTCAATGGCCGAGTGGGAACGAAAGGAGCCAAACAAGCCGATAAAAAAAAAGGCGATCTCATGAATAGTCATAGTACCCCATTGGCATCAGATGGGCGGTCGTATGGAAACAAGCTGGGAGTACAGTATCAGCGACAGAGACTATCATGGACATTTGCAGAGCTTTTCTGAGATGTTATAGCAATAAAATAATGACTTGGATTGCATTATTGAGGAGTTTGGTGATAAAACGAGTCATCAGGAGACGATTGATCGGTATGTAATGACTATTATTATTATTATTTTTATTTGGTAGCATATGTGAACGCGATAGCAAACGAAAGGGTGGGCGGGCTGGAGATCCCTAGTGAGTGCTTTGTTGATATGCAGGGCCATTTAAACCCGTTTGACTGTGAAAAATACTTTTAAACAGCTGCCTAAAATTAACTGTGCGTGAAAAATTAATTCGACCTGGCGAGCCTGACGCAGAATTAATAAATGGACCGCAAAGGGTTAAGCTGCTCTTGCAGCAACCTGTTGGTCTCCTGTTGGACCTGCAGAGAAGCGAAGTGGAGTTTTGCATCTTCCGCTGCTCCTTGCTGGGCAGCCGTGGCGCTCATTAATGCCCGGACCAGCTCACAGACTTCTGCCATTGTCAAAACGTACTCTCAAGTTATAATAAAAAAATATGGGTCTGTAACTTAATCAGAAATTACCATCCCACTCTAACACCATATGTGAGCTTGGGGCTCTGTTTTGGGGTGGTAACCTGATGAGAGACCAGACAAGAGGCAGGAAATGAAGTCTAAGTGAGGGTTTATTTACAGTGAAAAACACAACTTTCAAGAGGGTTGCCAGAAAATAAAAACCTAGCCCACTCACCGGGCCCTAGTCTTAACTGCTTCAGGTCCCTAGTCTCAACAGCTGGGCAAGGCTAGCCCTCACCCAACTCAAACACAAAACACCGCCTCACACCCTCTGGGGTGTTAAGAGTTCAGTCACTTGTGAGTCTCCTGGCCTGCAATTCCACCACTTGCCACCAGGAGGACTCCCAGGTAAGTTTTCCTTTCTAGTCTTTGCAATTGTATTATCCGTGCTTTTGGGTTGTGCACAAACTTTCTTTCTGTTTCCAGGTTCCACCGAAGAACAAGGGTGCCCCCTGCAGGTAAGTCCCGGGCAAGGAGGATGAAGTAATCCCAGCGTTTATAAAAGTACAAATAAAGATAAATACAAGGCTTGTTTTCCCCAACAAAGCCAACTCAAAATACCATGTACTTGTTCCAGCCAACAACTAAAAATAAAAGTCTTGAACTTAACTGTGTTGACTCTCTATCAAACAGTCCATTACTCGTGTTTCCAACATGCAGTTATATGCTGCAGGGATTTCTCGTCACCGCGTGACCTGGTGATCCTTTTGCATAGAACACAGTCCTTTAAACAGGCACGGTTTGAGCAAAGTGCTGTTTATTATTAAATGGTACAGTCTCCGGTGCCAGCGTTATTGTACAAGCGGTGTTTCTCCTGAACTATGCACTCCAAGTTCAGTTAACACGCTTAAAAAAAACCCAAAGTCAACACACTCCACGCTCGTGTTACAACAGGAATAAAACAGTCTTTGGCTGCTGTCTTCACTCACAGCTCCCAGCCTAAAAACATACAACACAGGTTTGCTTCTAAACTCCCAACCACACTCCCGTTTAGAATATTTAGAAGTTTATTTCAGCTACCTTGCTGCACCGTAGTTGTCTTCCCGTGTCCACAGTTTGTTTCTCTGATATCATCCAAAGTATTCTGTTTGTTCCTGGTCTGATGCTTTATTGTAAATGAAACCCACCCTCCTGGTCACGTTGCTTACTTTTCCACAAACTCGTTTCTATACACAGAATAACGTTCTCTCCTGCACAAACTGCCCTGTTGCTGTTCGGTCCCGTACCTCGCTATTCGCCACCTTATATAATGCTCCCCTCCCCCCTTCCAGCTGCTATTAATTAACCCCTTTAGCCATCCCTGAAAGTGGAGCCCAACGGCAGCGGTAATTTAAAGACGTATCACAAAATTCTCTTTGTGATAAATTGCCCTGTAGTAATGCAACTATAGAACCTCACCTTTCTATGTTGCATTATTACTTACTCTTGCATATTTATCATTATATATATATATATATATATATATATATATATATATATATATATATATATATATATATATATATATAAAATGCGCTTTTGTACAGATACATATAACAAAATACTAATGTATAGCAAAAACATTAATAGTCTGACTCGCTGTTGGAACTTGAGTAAACAAAAAAGAGAGGGGAGGAGACACCAAAAATACAGGTAGGCAAACCAATAATCAGGCTGTTCATTCTATGGCCCTCACAGTTGCAATAGTTATATACCAGTGTATTTGTATTTAAAGGTTTCATTCCCGGTCTTGATTTTAAACGGACCCAGAAAGTAACACAAAAATCCAGCAACCCAAATAAGAACGCTCTTCAAACAAAAAACCTGAATGGCCATTCAAAAAATATTTGTAATCCGAGCTGCAGCAAAAAATAGAAAAGGATCGATCTCACCCGGTCGTGATGAATCTGTGTGCAAGTCCTCCAGTTCATACCATGCTGTGAGTCGCCACTTGCTTGAAAATGTTTGCTCTTGATCCCTTGTAACGTAACAGCAATAAAGTACCAAAGTAAATATATAAATTAAACCAACTGAATGACATAGGACACAAAACGGAAGTATTGCCCAACGCGACTGAGCAGCATGTGAGAAGAGCTATTGCACTAGTATTAGTCGACCCGCTATAGAAACTGGTTAAAAACCAAAACAATGTTGTTTGACTAAACAAAGACTAGAAGCATGCTAAACACAGACTAACTCTTTTTTGTTTTTGCCGTTTGAACAGGTTGCCTATAAATTCTCTCTCTGACTCTCTCTCCTCTCTCAGACTTTCACAACCTTTTTTATACTCTATTGGTCTCAAGCTCTCAAACAAAGGAAGCTCCGCCCACAATTATGGAAAACCGTCACGGCCAAAATACCTAAAAAGAATTAGCTATGCCAATAGCGTTTTATCCCCAATATAAACAATGCACTCAGCACACAAACTAAAACAAGAATTGCCCCAAGAGTTTATTTTTAAACCAGGCAAGGATATAGATTATATATACACATATATATATATATAGCAAAATATTAAGGAGCTAATTAAAAAGCGCTGTCATGAAATAACTAGATTGCCTGGCCAGGCTTACTGGCAATCACTTTAGAATGCGCAGGTGCTACGCTTCTTGCAGCACATTGTGTGGCAGTTGCCACAGTCCTTAAAAATACAGTTTTCTAAATCAACCTTTCTCTTTTTGGCATCCATTGTGTCTGGATAATTTTTGCAATGTGCACAAGACACAAGCCGTGGCTGGCATCTCCAGTGGACAGCTGTGACAGCTGTGAATGACATGTTCCTTGCCATATCTTGCTCTGTGTGCACAAATAAATGTCAACTCCCGATTGTTACTACTGTGTTTGAGCCACTTCATTTGGAGTCAACTTAAAATGTTCTATAAGCAAGACACTACCTATACATTCTGCTATATAGAGTACATAAAGAACAGTACACAATGCGTTTTATATTAAAAATAAAAGGATTAGCATTTCTGCTTCACTTGCCACCAGCAGAAGGTCAGTGTCTCCTTCTTCCTCCAAGACCAGCATTGTCTCTCCAATGATGCCACCGATCCTCAGATTAAGGGGGGAGAGTTCTGTGTGGAATTGCCCATCTCCTGTAGTAGTTAAAGTTTTTCTGTATTCAACTATATGGGCCCGATTTATTATTATTATTATTTTATTTCTTAGCAGATGCCCTTATCCAGGGCGACTTACAGTCGTAGACAAAAATACATTTCAAGACTCAGTACAAGTATTAATACAATTAAGAGCAAGATAAAATACAATCACTTCAGTTCTAGCAAGTACAAGTATATGACAAAATACGATTCAATAACGGAGCAGATAACAGTGTCAGTGATAGTTACATCAGGATATAATTAAATACAAAATACTACAGATTAAATAACACTTGACAGATTAGAGCACTCTAAAGTACAGGGTTAAATGCATTAAAATAGGGAGCAGATAAGAGCAAGTAAAGTGCATTTAAGGAAGAGTGATAAGTGTCCAGATGGAAAAGAGGAGTTTCTACAGGTGCTGTCTAAAGAGGTGAGTCTTGAGGAGGTGCCAGAAGATGGTCAGGGACTGGGCAGTCCTGACATCTGTAGGAAGGTCATTCCACCACTGCGGGGCGAGGGTGGAGAAGGAGCGGGCTCTGGAGGCAGGGGAGCGTAGAGGAGGTAGAGCCAGTCTTCTAGTGCAGGAGGAGCGGAGAGGTCGAGTGGGGGTGTAGGGAGAGATGAGGGTCTGGAGGTAACTGGGTGCAGTCTGGTCAAGGCATCTGTAGGCGAGTACAAGAGTCTTGAACTGGATGCGAGCGGTGATCGGGAGCCAGTGGAGTGAGCAGAGCAGTGGAGTTGCGTGGGAGAAGCGAGGCAGAGAGAACACCAGGCGAGCAGCGGAGTTCTGGATGAGCTGGAGCGGACGGGTGGCGGACACAGGGAGGCCAGCCAGGAGGGAGTTGCAGTAGTCTAGGCGGGAGAGTACCAGGGCCTGGACCAGGAGCTGGGTGGTGTAGTTGGTGAGGAAGGGTTGGATTCTTCGTATGTTGCTCAGGAAGAATCTGCAACGTTCGCAAACCCCTGAGGCAATCGCAAAACACTTTTTGCGCAGCAGAATCAGGCGCACGTGTGAGCAAACAGACTTTACCCACCTATGTGATTTAGCAACACGTGTTTTTGTGCCCACTCGGCAAGTTAGCGTCAAGCCAGAAACAGGTAGCTTCAATGTATTACTTTATACGGTTAAGTTTATCATATATGGTTAATTGGGGGCGTTTTCAATGCAAATTCTATGTGCGAACAAATTTAGTAACATTGAGATTTATCAACACCTATTACTTAAAAACGTGCGTACGAGTGCCTTACGCAAGATTGATGAATCTGAATTTAATTGTACATGCGAATATACTAAACTCTGTGCGTACAAACAATTTCAGTTATGCATGATTGATAATTATGGCCCCAGGACTCTTCATGTGGACCAGCAAGTTGGTATCAGATCACACTGGAGTTGGCTCCCCATTTTTACTGTCTATTATCGTATTGTTATCATATACACTCGCATTGCACAATAACACAAAGCAAATTAAATATCTACTTGCTGAAGCTGTTTTTATTTTAGCCAACAAGGTGTTCACGTGTGGCAGCAATACACTAGCAAACGTCACAGGGCAGTGACGTCAGCTCCCTAGCAACAAGCCTGTTGGGAGTGGATTCTTTCAATGCAGCGGGTTTGGGCATTTGAGAAAGGAGAGGAAGACTCATGAAATTAATTGAAGACTGAAGTTGATGAGAAGTAATTACCTTCCTGTGACAGGATGAATGGTGCAGTGCAAAGGATGTGGAATGTCCAGACCGTTGTCTCCCAAAGAATAATCCTTTTTAATTATTAACAAAAATATTACAAAATAATCCAAATGAAAAATAATAATATACCCCGCTATCAGCAATGATATTGGGGTAAAACAACAACAAGACCCGACTCAAAAAGTAAACAAAAAGGCACTCCTTAAACCACAATCCTCCGTGCACCAAACTGTGCTCTCCTCCTTGGTGGATCGTGGTGCGTGCGCTGTGCTGTGTTGTGCTCTGTCGAGTCTGTGGTGAGGGCGTGCTCTAGGGTAAGTGCTGGCTCCGTGGCTACAGCCTCCCAGCCTCCCGTCCTCCCGCTCCTCTAACAATAAACACAAACAAACACGAAATACAAAATAGAACATACAAACACCAGCTCCGGCCTGTCGCTCTAGTTTCCCAGCGCAAGAGGAGGTTTTGACGTAGCTACTTCCCCTTTGTACCCAGCAAACTCCTCCCTGCAGTCAGCACGTCGCCCTGGTTTCTCCAATAGAGGGCTGCCCCGCAGCTGACTGCAATGGAATCGTCCTGAGTACTTGCAGCTACGCGCCCCTCCTAATATGGTCACCTTCTGGTTTCCACCTACCACCGAGGTGGCAGATCTAGGAGGCAGCATACCTTCCCCCTTACACAGCGCCCTTTCTAATCGGGAGGGAGATTTACAGCATCGATCCTTTCTCTCTCTATCACACTTCCGCAGTAGGAATTACAACAGTGTGCTGCTTTTTATATGAAAAATGAGAAAAAGCGGGTTGTGTAGAGGACTTATATTGGACCCTGATGCCCCCGATAAAACAAGGGCGTGGTTGTACAGTATTTGTCATTAGCCTATTTGTTTTCCTATGGGTCTCTCGCTATATCGCGGCCCTCGATATATAGCAGATTTATATTGGACCACAACACCCGCAATAGATTGATTGGGTGGTGTATATCCAAAACAGCTATTGTTGGTCTCTTAGTTAAAACAGTACTACTACACACTGTAGCAATCTTCATCTACCTTCTTGTCCCAGACACAGGTACTGTCGGTAAGATCGCTTGACATGAATAAACATTCCCCTTTGGAATCAATACTAGTAGTGTGTACTCATAGTCTCGTTTTGTACACCACAGTGTTTGGCTCCGTTCGTTGTAAACATACCCAGTTAGTCCTTTTTCTGTTTCTTGAGCAAAGTACTGGGTGAAAAAGAAAACATCCACAGATGAACTGTCCGATCTGTGTTCTCTTCTTGCCTTGTTCCCATTTGCCAGCTTTGTTTCTCTCTCTCTATATTACCAATCACAATGATCATACCATTTCCCTATACCAGCCACCAGGGCTACACCGCCCTCTCTGTGGTTTCATTTCCTGGTTTATAAATCCCAGAATTCCTGTTGTTTCTGTCAGGTGACTCTGGGAGTTCTGGGTCTTGTAGTTTTCTCTAATATACAACGACAAAGAGACTCAGATACTCTATATACAGACATTACAAAAAAAACAATTGTGACTGCTATTGTTTTGCAGTAAAACAGGAATAAACCATTTAAACCCCACTATTTCAATGACTTAATTCCTGAATACCTACATCATACTTTTGCTTATTCAAAATGAATAAATTGAATATTCAAACATGTTCGTCCCAGCACAAACCTGAACCATGTTTATTTATTATTATTATTTGTTTATTTAGCAGACGCCTTTATCCAAAGCGACTTACAGAGACTAGGGTGTGTGAACTATGCATCAGCTGCAGAGTCACTTACAACTATGTCTCACCCGAAAGACGGAGCACAAGGCGGTTAAGTGACTTGCTCAGGGTCACACAATGAGTCAGTGGCTGAGGTGGGATTTGAACCGGGAACTTTCTGTTTACAAGCCCTTTTCTTTAACCACTGGACCACACAGCCTCCTATATACAGATGAATTAAATTCTTTTTTGGTTGCAGTTCTTTTAATTATGTATTTTCTTCCTACCAGTGTAGCACTCAGGTGTGAAAATGCTATAGTTGGGCTTCCCTGCATGAAGTACACAATCCATTTAAAGACTTCAGTAGTGGAGACCTGGCAAGGAAGAGAAGCAGCTTCTGTGGCTGTGCCTCAATGGCTCTATGCTAATTCTGGACATTAGGTTTAGTACTTTGTGGGTGTACATTGCAGATTACGACCATTAGTAGAGGATTAGGCTGATCTCAATCTGCCATTCCGCTCTGCTGGGATTATTTACATTTTTATCAGGATTCTTTCACTGTGCAAGTTTCCCATTTGGGAGGATAACGGCTGCTTTTGATGCATTCTGAGAATTTATTGCATAAATAACTTCTTATCACAAACAGACAAGAGGAAGAACAGACAGTACATTTGAAACAAATGAAAAGAGAGTCACAGTACACTTTAAGAATAAACAGTTATGGAATCACCAATATAAGTAATATTTTCACACTAATGAGTAAACATGTTTTTTTTTATTCTGTGGTTTAACATGTATGTCACAGATTTGTCATCCTAATCAAACTAAATAGTTGAAATTGTACTTGAGATTCTATGTTGCCTAGTTACCTTGCTTCAGTACGGTTTGTAAACTATAATATTTCTTACTGCAGAGTAATAAGCAATTGCACTTGTTACACTGAGAAGGCATCAGGGTCCTAATACACCGGATCATCGGAAAGACTAATTAGTAATTGGTATTAATAAGTTATCTAATGAAATGCCACAGACCTTTTTAAAAATTGAAAAGCTTGCTGCTATTCTACAGGCGAGATGACAGCCCCTCTTCTTCCTTCATTGGTTTACCACAATCTTTTAAAATCTGGGATTTACCTCCATCCGTCATGAAGTTTTTTCCTCCTCCTCCCTTCCACCTCCTTGCAACTCCTTTTCAGGGGCCAATGGGTCCCGGCACCTAGCCTTGGTTGACCTGTGATAGCTGTTTGAGGGTCAACCCAGACCGAAGAAATAAGATCCTGGGCCACGCACATCTTATCATTCCCTTGAATAAATATTCATATGCTTAATCATGTCTCACTAATTGAATACTAAATACCAATAATACATTGCGTTAATTATTTCAAACCACGTGGTAGAAGGAATTACCATTTTAAAACTTCAGTTATTTCTCATTCAAGGCATTGTTCACAGGATTCCAGGAATTCCAGGAGTTTTCTGTACTTCACTGGTACTATAGTAGAGGATATTTTCACTGTGATGAAGAATTCCCCAACTTCAAAATCAACTTTGATTTGAGAAACTTTGTGAACTGATATTTTTGTCCCAAATCCTGCCTCTTCACATGTGTATTCAAGCAGTGAATTTAGTGTGTGTCAATAGAAAGCTCTTTGAAGATCAGATGCTTGAAGGGAGATATATTTGGCCGTCTGTGGTAATTAAAAACCCCTTGCAGTCTCAGATGTTCTGAAGGGATAATGGAATAACTCAGCCTCTTTATTAATCCATGCTAATTGCAGTAAACAAAACCTGCGCAAAGCCTCAAGTGAGATGTTTCATTTGTTTAACCCCCAACTAGCTGCTTACTGACACATGGAATCTTCAGCAAGCAGTGCTCATGGTGAACATACAGAAGAAACAGGAAGACAATATTCAGCTAAACAGGCCCAGTCTCTTGAAAGTACACCGTTAGCCAAACAGCAGTATCTAATTCTCTTTTTTGTAATCTATTCCGCTCATGTATAAAGGCTGCTACACACCAGACATGATACTTTTTTATACTTTTGAAAGTATCTTTCACATCACAGGCGACGCAAAATAAATAGAATTGAATCCTATTTTTTGAGATTTGTTGTGCGACAACTAGGGAATTGACCAATCAGAGAACAGCTTCAATGCACGTGGTCCAGCAGGGTGAAGCAGTATCCAAAATGACGGAGGAAAAATACCCAGAGTTTTATGACAAAGGTCATCGCAATTATAAAGATACAGATTTGAAAGGTAATATATGGGAGTCCACTTCAAAGGCACTGGGTAAGCCTGGTATGTATGATTTATTGCCATATATGTTGAAATACCATCAGAGAGACACTCATAATTACTACATCATGTTTACAAATCTGTCTCATCGCCTGTGTCGCTTCTGCTATTATGGTCATGTGGCTGCGAAAGTATATTGTCGCTGAATGAAAAATCGCATCGCGTCTGGTGTGTGGCGGCCTTAACTCTCTGTCTTAACTTATATTCTGTATCATCCTTCTAGAAGCCAATCTGTTATAACCATTTGTGTTTTAAAAGGAATGGCTTTCCTAGTATTCCTGTATGCTGTATCACCAAGTCTTTGACAAGTAATATCCTTTGTTTGACTGTGTGATCTGTCAAACTTCAATAAAGTGTCATGCCTCAATGGCTTCATGTGAAAATCTGACTGAGCCAACCAGCCTTGAAAAAAACAGCTCTCTTTTAATTTACAATAAAAAAACAAAAAGAAGAAAAGGGCCTATTTTTTCTACTTCTGTGCCCCTACCCCCAGCAACTAATTACCCATATAAGAGAGACTAAGTGAAAAGCTACCTAGAGCTTGCCAGTGTTTAAAGATTGATGGTGCTGGCTGTTTGTATCAAGGTAGTGTTGGAGAATGAATGAATATGGGGAGATCAGTGGCAGTTAGGCTGGCTTCCAATCTCAAATATTAAAACAATCATCCCTTCCACAAATGTGATTAAACATTTATAGAAAAGATCAGATAGCAATGTTTAACCAAGAGGTGGAGTTTATAAAACAAAATTAAACAGGCTTTTTCCCTGAAACAAATAAAAAAAAAGAGCAGTGCTCCCGAAATAAAATATTAATAGCATTTGCTTAGGCAATGAGATAAATGGCTTGTTGCTGACACAGGAAAGCAGGTAATAAAAAATCTGAACAGCCTTGAATATGAATCCTGTCTGTTCCTCTGCTTATGGCACGTACTATTAAGAGGCAGTGTCTGCAAGGCTCCTGCGAGGCCATTTTATTAATCTTTCATTAAAGGTGTCCCCCAGATACAGGAAGGGAATGTGGCCAGCTGGCTTATGGATTGGCACCAGAATGTCCATCCCTTTACCTCTGGGTCGTGGTTTATTCAGCCATGGGTCAGCTTATCATTCTAATTCATTTCCGGATGACAGCTGTTCCTGTTGAAAATTCTTGCAGTGGTTGGTGAGCATCAAAAGTGACCTGGAGCCTGCATCAATATGAGTGTCTCACCGTTTATTACCCAGGGTTTATTTACATATAATGATATCTGTGAACCCACATGGCCAGCTGACATTGACACAACTACCAGCTCTGAGACGTTTGCCACCAATGCTGGCAAACAGAACCAGTTTTGATGCGTAAACCGTCACAGATAGCATGAATTGAGAGGAACGGTAGTTCCTCATACAAGTTAGAAAAACTTGTTTGAAACTACTGAGTCTCTATACAGCTCAAAGAGTTTAGCTGTTTTTACCATGTTGCAGCGGCAAAACTAAATCACTTAGAATTACCATCTGTACCAGTATCAAAAGTCTGAAACTTTCTTACCTCAAATGTGAAAAAAAACGTACATACCTCTAATACACAATGAGATATAAGTCATCAAACTAAGGTAAAATTGTTATTCTCCTTCTTCTTCCTCTTCCGTTGACTTTTTAAGGGTGTGTAGCGACTATTCAAACAGAAGAGCTAAATAACTGGACATCTACCAATCATGTGATTCCACATGTTGGTCAACGTCAAAACATACCAGGGTGTGCAAGCAGTTTGATATCCACACCATTTATATTAAACAAGTTATTTATGTTTTAAAACAGCACATATCGCAGGAAAATAATAATAATAAAAAATACCGTGGTTTGAACTTGCAACATGACATTCTTAAAGAGCACACGACCTTAGCCCGCTGCGCCACTGCGCAGTTGTTGAAATGCATTCCTTTTTTAAGCTTAAATCCAAGCCTGACCAGCTTCGATTTCCTGTGAAAATTTCTAGTTTCCTGTTTGTTAGGGTAGATACCATAGAATGGAATTGCACACAAGAGTGGCATGTAGCATCCTTGTCTAAATCTCTGATCTCTGATAAATTGTAGTTCCTCGTTTAATTAAAAATAAATAAAGGAATTATTTATTTGGTAGAAATAAATAAATGATTTAAATAAATGCATAGAGGAATAAATACATTTAGAAATAAATATTTTTAAATAAATAAATGTAGAAATGAATACATGTTTATATTATAAATGTATAAATAAGTTAATAAATGACAAGCTAGAAAACTACATGTCATATTAATTGATTTGGCTGATGCGTTTATGCACAGCAATTGACATTTATATACCAATATAAAAAGTACAAGTTTCATGTAAAAAAAAAAATGCAAGTTGCCTAAAATGAATAGCGCATCAAAGAAAGTCACCGAGGTTGAAACATTTAATGGTAGCTACTGAGTCAACATTTACATTGTAACGTTTAAAACAATCTTTTAAATTGTAACAAACAAGGGTCATTTAAATGTGTTGGCTGAAAAAAGTAACAAGCAGACAAAACTGATTAAAACTAAACAAGTTTGAATGACAAATAGGGCAACATTGTCGAGTTTTGTAAACATTTAAAACTTGTATACAGTAATTAAACGGACTGTGTTGTATAGCGTTGTGCTGACTTTGAAAAACAAAATGTTAAAAACAGGATTTAATGCAAGTGACAAAACCGTTTTTCTTTACACACACTAAATTATATATGACGCGCACGCAAGCATGCTCACACCCACACACACAGACAGACACACACACACAGACAGGCAGACAGACAGACACGCATACACGGGCGGGTGTGGACACGCACACACACAAAATTATCTGGCCTGTGAGCAGAAAACTAGTTATTTGTTAAAGGCCAGCATGGGCAGCAGTGTGGAGTAGTGGTTAGGGTTCTGGATTCTTAACCGGAGGGTCGTGGGTTCAATCCCGGGTGGGGGACACTGCTGCGGTACTAAAATTAATAATAATTGTGCATCTTGTTGCAGTTTCAACACTTCTTTTTTGTTGTGTAAAAACCTGTACATATGCAGAAACTGCTTGTGCTGCATCCACAGAGTTTGGTGGAATTGACAAAAAACAGCGTGCAATTTTTGCCATGTTTCGGAATCTGATTTCATACCTCAGCCAGAAATCACCAATATTTACATTTTTCACGGTAGGCAGTCAAATACGTGAAATCGTGAATTTTCCGTGGACTTACACAAGACGACACTAGTGATCCGTCGCTTGCAGAATCTGTGGAGTAGCGGTTAGAGCACTTTGTTCTTGACTGGGTTCAATCACATGTGGGGGACACATTGCTGCTTTATCTAGATTGGTCCAGTAAAAAACCCGACTGTATGAATGGGTAATTATATGTCACAATTGTAAGTTGGCCTGGATAAGTGTGTCTGCTAAAATAATAATAATAATAATAATAATAATAATAATAATGCGTGTTTGGTTGGTACTTGGATGGGAGACTGCCTGGCAATACCAGATACTTCAAACTTTTCTTTGAAGTTTTACTTGTATTATTAACAAATAGTAGATTAAACAGAAAAAATGAGCTGATTTACTTTTAATTTATTGAAATGGACCGCAAAGGGTATTAATTGCTATTGAAATAATTGCATAAGAGAAGATATAAATATATTTATTTCACGCCTCCACCCGCTGCTTTAATTGCATTTGGAGCATTCCAGACACCACCTGATACGTGAGCGCAACAAACTCAGCAATGCATTGAACATTAATACATTTTAAAAACAAAACATCAAAGTCACAGCATGCATTATATTCGGGCCGGGACATTTCAATTTGATGAGAATAAGCAGAGTGTGACATTAACAGAAGTGACATTAAATTTGACTGTATTATGGCTACGTCTGTCTTCTTTTCATACATTTACACTGTAAAACACGAGGCTGAAGTTGGCTTATTCGCCAGCTTCTTATTCGCAAGCTTTTAAGTACATAAATGTATTTGTCTGCGCTGAATAAGTAGCCTTGCATTTAATGGGTTAAATCATGTTGGGCCTCTGATTGCTCTGCCGGTACCTGACAAGGGGCAACCCTCTGCAAGCCCGACTTGTAGTTACTCCGGCCCAACGTGGTTTACTGTGGAAGAACAGCAGGTAAATATGCCACATATGCCAATTGCTCAGCTTCTGATTCGCTATTTATGTATCTACGTTGAATAAGTAGCTTTGCATTTCACGGGTTAAATCATGTTGGATTGCAGATTTCTCTGCAGGTACCCAGCGAGGGGCACCCCCTTTGCAAGCTACACCTGTATTTAGCCCGGCCCAACATGGTTTACTGGGGCAGAACAGCGGGTACACTTGCTACATATGCCAATTGCTCAGCTTCTTATTCGCTTTATGTATCTATGTTGAATAAGTAGCCTTGCATTTAACGGATTAAATCACGTTGGGCCGCTGATTTTTCTGCAGGTACCTGGCGAGGGGCAACCCGTCTGTAACCTACACCTGTATTTAGGCTAGCCCAATGTGGTTTATTGGAGCAGAACAGCAGGCAAACATGCCATATATGCCAGTCGCTCAGCTTCCTATTCACTCTTTATGTATCTACGTTGAATAAGTAGCCTTGCATTTAACGGGTTAAATCACGTTGGGCCACTGATTTCTCTGCCGGTACCTGACAAGGGGCAACCTCTCTGCAAGCCCCACTTGTATTTATCCCGGCCCAACATGGTTTACTGGGGAAGAACAGCGGGTAAATATGCCACATATGCCAATTGCTCAGCTTCTGAGTCGCTCTTTATGTATCTACGTTGAATAAGTAGCTTTGCATTTAACGGGTTAAATCACGTTGGATCGCTGATTTCTCTGCAGGTACCTGAAGCGGGGCACCTCCACTGCAAGCTACACCTGTATTTACCCCGGCCCAGCATGGTTTACTGGGGCAGAACAGCGGGTACACTTGCTACATATGCAAGGCTTTTTCCAGCGAAGAAGCTGTGCAATTGGCATATGTGGTATGTTTGCCCTCTGTTCTGCCCTAGTAAACCACGTTGGGCCGGGCTAAATATAGGTGTAGCTTACAGAGGGGGTGCCCCTCGCCAGGTACCTGTAGAGAAATCAGTGGCCCAACGTGATTTAACCAGTTAAATGCAAGGCTACTTATTCAACATAGATACATAAAGAGCGAAGAAGAAGCTGAGCGATTGGCATATGTAACAAGTGTACCCGCTGTTCTGCCCTAGTAAACCATGTTGGGCTGGGCAAAATACAGGTGTAGCTTACAAAGGGGGTGCCTCTCGCTAGGTCCCTGCAGAGAAATCGGTTGCCCAACGTGATT
Organism: Acipenser oxyrinchus oxyrinchus; assembly: GCA_030684275.1. Classification (NCBI taxonomy): domain Eukaryota; kingdom Metazoa; phylum Chordata; class Actinopteri; order Acipenseriformes; family Acipenseridae; genus Acipenser; species Acipenser oxyrinchus. The sequence goes on along the minus strand of CM060264.1, from coordinate 17,833,355 downwards.
TAACCCATTAAATGTGAGGCTACTTATTCAACATAGATACATAAAGAGCAAATAAGAAGCTGAGCGATTGGCATATGTGGGAAGTGTACTCGCTGTTCTGCCCCAGTAAACCATGTTGGGCCAGGCTAAATACAGGTGTAGCTTGCAGAGTGGATGCCCCTCGCCGGGTATCTGCAGAGAAATCAGCGGCCCAGCGTGATTTAACCTGTTAAATGCAAGGCTACTTTTTAAAATTAGATACATAAAGAGTGAATAAGATGCTGAGCAATTGGAATATGTGGCATATTTACCCGCTGTTCTTCCACAGTAAACCACGTTGGGCCGGGCTAAATACAAGTGGGGCTTGCATAGGGGTTGCCCCTTGTCAGGTACCGGCAGAGAAATCGATGGCCCAGTTTAACCAGTTAAATTCAAGGCTACTTCTTCAACATAGACAAATACATTTATGCACTAAAAGCCAGCGAATAAGAAGCTGAGTGAATGACAAGCTGGCGAATAAGAAGCTGGCGAATAAGAAGCCAACTTCAGCCTCGTCTGTAAAACCACAGACGTGTGAACGTTTGTATGTAAATGGAATGTGTGTATAGTAAAAAAAGTGCTCTATTCCTAAACAGCAGTGTTTATATCTCATTATACCTGGACTCTTGACCGGAGGGTTGTGGGTTCAATCCCGGGTGAGGGACACTGCTGTTGTACCCTTGAGCAAGGTATTTTACCCAGATTCAGTATAAACAACTGGATAAATTGACAATTGTATGTAAACATAATGTGATATAATTGTGGCAATTGTAAGTTGCCCTGGATAAGGGGGTCTGCTAAAAAATAAATAATAATAATTTAAATGCAATTTGCTGAACTATTTGCATTTGACTCGGTATTTGTATATTGTGAAATATAAGAATTTGCATTTGAATTTCAAATCATGGGAAAGCTTCAAAAATATTTCAATTTTAAATACATTTCAATAATAATGCTCATAAAAAAGTAGAGAGACTTTTCAGTATTGCTGGTAAAGTTGATTAACCTGGAAGATGCAAACTAATGGACACTTGAGAACTTCATGTTTATTAAACATAACAAACAAAACAAGTAAAAATAATAATTGTGCAATGCACACATATATAAATATATACATATATCTCATCATTAATGTCAGTTTTTCACAAACCTGGTCCTGCGGGCCCACTGTGTCTGCTGTTTGTGTTCCAACTGAGTTCTCAATTATTAAATTGATCTCCCAATTCAACTAACAATTAGTGACTTAATGCAATGTTAGAAATAACTTGAAATATCCAACTCTTTTGGCTGCTTTCACAAACCATGATCAGCACTAATCTTGGACTACTTTACCTGAGTTAACATTAGGTAGTCCTAGATTAGTGTTAATTGAGGCCTGTGCAGCCAGCCATTTCTACAAATAATTCAAATGCTCTGATTAGACATTGTATTCATTCAATTGAGGGTTCATTTCGTAATTTAATGCTCAGATGGAACACAAATCAGCAAACACTGGGTCCTCAGGACCAAGATTGGGAAACACTGTTTTATGTAACTTGATTCCTATATTGGTACATACCTGTTAATTATTATGAACTACGGGATTACTGTGTTTATGTTGTTATTATATGAACTGCTTTCCTTGTATGTCACCTTGGATAAAGGCCTCTGCTAAATTCATGTTAATAAATTAACATTTGTTGTATGGGAAAGTATTTGAAGTCCATTTGTCACATATTTGCATTTGTATTTAGTTTGATAGTAAGAACATTGACATTGCCACTGGTCTCATCAATTTCCTACTATCTGGAAAACACAAGTATGCTCAAAACCATAACCATCACATTTAACAATGGAGTTACCCATACCTTTCAACATTTATGCTCAAAGTTTGAAATCATGGATAGAGTCTACATTGTTCGAGAGCAGTTCCCAGTCATTGGTGCTCATGCAATCACCATTCACAAATGTCAGGGGATGGCTCTAAAAACAGTAAGAATGGATCATGGTAACTCCATGTTCTCCTATGGACAAAGTTTCATTGCACTTTCCACAGTTACTTCCTTAAGCGGTATCCACCTTATCAACTTTGACCCCACCTGCATCTATGCATGTCAAACTGCAGTTGAAGAGTATCATCGGCTCACAGGGATTTATTGTCCGAAGTTGAAAAGCTTGAAGGAGACTAACACGCACAAGGGACACAAGGTAAAAGATCATGCGCATTTCATTCACCGAGCCATCATTAATGTTCAGGAACAGCAAAAGCCTCAGTCTTCTAAGAGAACATTGCACTTACACATCCATTCAGAGGCTTGAGCAACCTCAATTTCATCTCATGCTATGCAAATGCAACATTGCAGTGCCTTCTTCACTTGCATCCTCTGAAGGATTCATTAAGACACAGTCAACAAGGGGCTCCCGAGTGGCACATCCAGTAAAAAGCACTCGCTAGAGTGCAGGATGCGCTCTATAGCCTGGACGTCGCCGGTTCGAGTCCAGGCTATTCCACGGCCGACCATGGACGGGAGCTCCCAGGGGGCGGCGCTCAATTGGCCAAACGTCGTCCGGGGGGAGGGAGGGTTAGGTCGGCCAGGGTGTCCTCGGCTCACCGCGCACCAGCGACCCCTGTAGTCTGCGGGCTTGCCTGTAAGCTGCCCAGAGCTGCGTTGTCCTCCGACGCTGTAGCTCTGAGGTGGCTGCACGGTGAGTCTGCAGAGTGTAAAGAAGCGGGCGGCTGATGGCACATGCCTCGGAGGACAGCGTGTGTTCATCTTTGCCCCTCCTGAGTCAGTGCAGGGGTGGTAGCGATGGGCTGAGCCTAAAAATAATTGGGCATTTCAAATTGGGGAGAAAATAATAAAAACTAATTGGCAACGACTAAATTAAAAAAAAAAAAACACAGTCAACAAGAGGCTATAAGAAGCTTTGTTCACAAATTGGATCACTTGCCATCCACTACTTCTCTAACTACTGTGGATATTTGTCACTTCTTAGGAGAACCTTTCAATAGAGGTGAGCGGCAACATGTTGCAGAGTTTCTCACCAAATTGTCTGAAATTTGTCCTGAAGTATCTTCCATGGTTTCAGTCACAATAAGTCATGGCATTCTATGTACTACATGTAACTACTGCTCATCAAACCAAGAGGTGTTATATATTTATCCTCTACATGTACCTGCTGGTACAGATTCCATGTGTTTGGAAGAACTCATTTATGACAAATGGGCAATGATTCCTCGTAGCAAATGTAGGCAATGCAAAATTTCTCCAATCATGAAACGTGAACTTATTCAATCAGCAGGGAGACTGATTGCAGTCCAACTTATGCTTTGGGAAACCAAACCAGACGGGACTGTTACAAAGTGACACAATGCTAAGTTTACTGCGGTGTAGAAGAGCACAATTACTGTGGACAACAGGAATTACCAATTAGATTCCATTATCATACACCAAGGACAGGATGTTACTTCAGGACACTATGTGTCTGTTCTTGCTGTGGGTGCTACTGGAAAATGGTGCATACAAATGATGCACTTATTGAAGTCAGAAATCATTGGGAGTACACCCATTGAGATATGTAGTGTCACATGATGGATGAAACTTGAAGAGAATGTGGTTGATGAGTACATGATAAGTACATTTTTACTTGCTGATTTTAATGGTGTGACCATCTTCTATAATGTCCTTGAAACTGAGATATAGAACTGCTTTAATATTTCTGAATACATGTTGTCTCTTCCAGTATGGTACTGAATATTTACTCGTCACTTCTCTTACTCAACAATAAGAAGTCCTTAAGCACAGAGTGTGTATGGCGAAACAGGATCTGAGAAAAGCAATTAAATGTGATTACTGGGTTCTGGTAGTTGACCTTGAGCTGTAGTCATAACACCAGTAAATGCATTGGAGCCCAATGTACTAACAATACTTTATAAATAAGGCACCTTACCTTCCCAACATGGGCAACAGCCAGGTGGTAATGCCGTCTAATGCCCTGTTTTCTTAAGTTTATGACATTGTGGAGGGTCAAAATTGTTCAGGGCCAAGTGATGATTATATAATTACCTTTATTCCCCATCCATTTGTAATGTCACAGTTTTTCACATATTCCAAATAGAAGTCTTGCCTGAAACTATTCCCTCAGCAGTCTCATACTGTAGAGCGCCAGATTGAAGTGTACAGTTTATCAGGGTTCATGAGGATCGCTAGTCTAGAATATCATTTTAATTATACTCCTTTGGTAAAGGCATGACTTGCTGAAAATCAAGGGATAAAGAGAACAAAATAAACAGTACCTACTTGTTTATATTGGCTTACTCTTTTTTATAGTTTAATATATGCTGCTGAAAATATTTTATCATTAGTTTCATAACATTGAACAACATGTCATGGTCATGGACATATATATGCATTTAATGTTCCTATGAGTCATAATATGGATCAAGTTAATGTGGCATATGTCTTTCAGATATTGCTACTTTAAAGGTCTGTAATCCACACAGAAGTGCAGATCTCATAGGTCTGGAAATAACTCAATTTCACCAATTCAAAAGTTGAAGCTACTTTGACCTTGAATTTCCTGAGCACAGCAGTATCCTTTATCTTTGAGTGAAGAGGTGACACGTGTGGAAGAAGCAGGTTGCTTCATAATGGACTGGTGTTCTCCATTGATACTTAAGGTGGCAGATTTGAATATAGGGGACCATTCAATCGGGGAGGTGGCCGATTGAGTCTCTGTTTCACAGTGGCAGGTGCCTTGATGGAACTATGTCAAGCTCACTGCAGACAACTGATGCAGATAAATGGGGGCAGATGAGTGGAGAGTGTCAGTAATAGCAGAACTTGCTTTATCCTGTATTTAAACTGCTGGATTCCTCCCATCGGTGCCTATTACAGACCACACTCTTCACAGGCTGTGATTGTATTGGCATGTGTTATTGATTAACTAGCCTGCAGTTAAACAGACTAATGCTGAAAATGCACATACTTCACTGGAAGTGGGTACCTTAAAGCAAAAATCCAGGCTAGCTAGACCCACATACCGGTTTGTAAATCAATTTTGACTTTGATAGAAAATAAACACTTTACTAAGAACTTAATACACTCTGGTGAATTTTGTATCAGAGAAAATATCGAAACTACTGAGGATATAAAATACTGGAGAAGATCTATTTTTGTCTTTACAATTTCATAATCATTCAATAATATGCATTGTTATTAGGTAGGCATGCAATCAGATTGTATAGGTTATATTTAAATTCTTTCACAATCCCTGTCTAGTCACATTGTAAGGGGTGATTGGAACTCATGCTATTGGGGGTACATTTCTTGAGAGCCAATATGTTGTGCATACACTACTTTATAAATTATGATTAAAATAATCTGTTTTTGACAAAGCTGCAAATTACATTCACATAGAAAACCAATCTAGCTACTAAAGCTGGGTGACTGCTGCCAGATCTGATTTTAAATAGAAGTAGAAGACTCTCTCAAAACAAACTTCAAATGTACTAAGGATTCTGCAGCTTATTATGATTCCAGTGTGTCAAAAATAAACCAATCCATTAATCCACTTACTAAATAGAACATTAGTTGAAGTCTCATTAGTTATATGTTGTAGAACAGTTATTTGGAGATTATTGTTGTGACTGACTAGTACAAATAACACTGTATTGAAAATAAAACTGCAGGAACTCATTTTAAACAACTTCTCTCCCTTACATTCAGCACCAGCAGTAACGCTCCCAACTTACATCAACAGCCCCCCATACTAAACTTAAAGATCCAGTGCAATTTAATATATAATTATTATATAACCAAGACGATCAGAGAATGATGATGTGGCAGGGCAGGGTTGTAAATAGTGTTTTGTGGTGCTTTGGTGGTTGTTGGCAGGGGTGGAGTTAATTCCTGTCCCTGCCAAAAACATATAGGAATGTGGCTTCTCCTAATTGAACAATTGGTGGTAATTGTGAGCAGCCACTTCCTATAAATGGAGAGCACAGGGCTCCATTAGAAAAAGGGAGTTGGTGAGTGAACACAGTGTTGTTTGTGTTTGACACATGTCTGCACCTGCCGTCAACTCCCGAGGGACCGCTCCTGCTCTGTCTTGCACCGCCTGGGGCTGCAAAACCTGCACTGCCTGGGGCTGCACAGACTGCATCACCTGGGGATGCCTGTTCGCCATCGCCTGGGGATGCCTGTTAGCCATCGCCTGGGGATGCCTGCTCGCCATCGCTTGGGGATTTGTTATTAGCAGCAGCATTACCTGTTGCCAGAGCCCAAGAAAATGGAGCTTCCGGCTACAAAGAAGGGGGGAGGGGAGTGAGGAGACCATATACTTAATCTATATATCATTAATAAGCTTAATGTGATATATTCTAAGATTGTCTGCATTATCTCAGATTTACTATGTGCTTGGATGTGGGCATGTGTGTGCGAGCGAGTGACTAGCTATGTCACAGCTTGCTCGCGCTACAGTTTGTGTGTGAGGAGACAGGCGGTGTCGTATTTCAATTACCTGCTAGTCAAGTTAAGGCAGTGAGAGTTTTGAACTGTGTTTTGTTCTTACAGACTAAGATTTACTTTCTAACTTTTCTGATTTCTGTTTATTATTTGTGTACTTAATAAAATACTACTATTGATTAAACATTCCTTGTGTCTGTGTGTGTATGTGTGTTCATAGTAAATCCTCGATCTTTGTAACACGTCAATGAAATATTGTTAGTAAGAGAACTAATCAACCCAGATAAACACAAAATTATCAATTATTGAATTGTTCCTACAGGTTTAAACAAAACAATAATAAATAGCAACAGTAGTGTCAGACTGGGCATTCACCTTCACTGACTACTCCAGAATAACACACACAGGTTACACTCACCAAAACACCAACTTCAAACAAAGGATTTTTATCTCCTTAAATACCATGTGGCTGGAGCCTAATTAACCATTAAGACTCCAGCCACTTTCGGCATAGATAGGAATTAATCCAATCCCTGCCAACCACCACCACCAATACACAAACCACACTATTTACAAGCAGGGCCTTGTTCTGCCACATGACCAAACACTACGTTTTTTTTTGCGTGGAAACATGTCCGAAAGCCGTACCTTATGTTCACGAGACTTCAGCAGTGAAGATCCCGTTTGTCACGTGACCTCACACAACATTCTACTATAACTAAAGCAAAGCTAATCCAGTAACTTTCAAGCCATAATTAACACTATATTATACATATAAATTCAAATTATACATATACACAAATATACACAAATTATACAATTTAACTATGCAGAAAAAATATTGTGGTGAGACAAAGGGATTTTGGCTTGTAATTCCAACTGCCAACAGCAGAGGGTGTAAGCCCAGTTTGATGCAAGCGACTGACCTGCTTAATACGTGGACTGTGTTGCTGTTTGCAGTTGGAAGGAACAGAATCGCGATTGGTAAGTAAATTTGAATGCTTGTTTGCCGATGTAACTACATCAGCTGGTTGAAGTAATTCATTTTCTATAGTGTTCAGAGCTGTGGTAAATTCAAGTGAATTTTGATAGCATGTAAACTGGACCAGCTCTAGACCTGCAGGACAGTATAAATTAGCAAACAGTGTCTTAGAACGGCAGCTGTTAAGCACCAGGCAGTTTAAGGGCCACACGTCCAAGGGGAGTCTGAGCTGTGGCAGCCAGAACGAGGACAGGTAGAGCGAGGACCTTTTTTAAATCTCTCCCAATGGCTACAACAGGCCTCATTCCCACTCTGACACCTAACATCTGGATGCCCTGGACAAAGCGTGCTCACTCTTTCTCTTCTCCTAGAATGAACATGGTAAGTACGTGCTTCAGATACTGCTACTAACTCCCTCTCCCTCTGTATAACTGATAATAATCTTGATCTTTGTCTAGGACTCACTACTTCTATCCACCCCAAATGGCTACTTGCTCTTTGACAAGCCACGCCTCATTGGTAGAGATGGGGGCACTGCTGTTATTGCTAACTCTGTGCTTGCCACCTCAAATCTCTCTATGCTAGCCTTCTCTTTGTTTGAGCATCTTACTATGAAGCTCCCCTCTCCCATGTCCCTCACCCTTGCTGTTATCTATCATCCACCAAAGAATAACTGCTCTTATTGCTGAGTTCTCGCAATTCCTGTCCCTAATCTGCACTTCAACATCCATGTCGATTTGTCTTCTTCCCCTCTAGTGACCAACTTTGTCATGCTCCTGGACTGTCTTGGACTCTCTCAATCTGTCAGCGTTCCCACTCACACCTGTGGACACACCCTGGATCTGCTCATCACCAGGGGTCTTGATATTTCCAATTTCTCAGTCTCAGACTCTCACTCTCTCTGACCATTTCTTAATCACTGCCAATATTAATCTTCAGCTACTACTGACACTGTTATTCCCTTCCATCCCAAAAATCTGCTAAATCCTATAATACTCTCATAATGTGTCTCTTCTTCCCCTCTGACTGGTACTCTTCCATCTTCGGTCGATGATGCGGTGTCCCTCTACAATGCCACCTTTATTTGACATAGTTGCCCTGCTTACAACCAGAACAGTGAAGAAACATCGCAACTGTCCATGGTATACCCTGAACTTCGACGGCTTAAGTCTGTCTGCTGCAAGTCTGGGTGCAAATGGAGGTTGTCTGAACTAACAGTTCACAGAGAGATTTGGACCAACACCTCAGTAACTACAGGCGTGCACACGCTGCTGCCAGTGTGAAGTACTTCTTTGAAATCCTATCCATCGGACATGGTAAACCAAATATTCTCTTCAAAACCATTGATCAAATCCTGCATCCAGCCATCGATAAATCCATCTCCCATTCATCTTCCTCTCTTACCTGCCATGATTTCTCCTCTTTCTTTCAAAACAAAATTGACTCCATTTATTCTACTTGACCACCTTCTCCCCTCCGTTTGCCCCTCCTGCTCTCTCTTCCTTCTCTCTACTTTCCATTATTGATGTCTCCAGCCTATTGTTGAAATCAACGCGCCCCTTGGACCCCTGGCCAACAAATCTTGTCTGTTTCTGTGCTACTGACCTTGTTCCTTCCATTATGCACACTCTCAACCTGTCCCGGTTTCAGGCCTGGTTCCTGCTGCCCTCAAGACTGCCCAAGTAAAGCCAGTGCTCAAAAAACCCTCCCTTGACCCAGCTGTCTTATCTAACTTTTGTCCCATATCCAATCTTTCATTTCTCTCCAAAACTTTTGAAAGGGCTTTAGCCAGCCAGCTGATGAAACATCTCACAGATAACAATCTGCTTGAATCTCCGCAGTCTGGCTTCCGGCCACATCATAGTACAGAAACTGCTCTGCTCTGGATTGTAAATGATCTTCTGCTTAATGCGGATGCTGCTTCTCTGTCCTTGTCCTCCGTGACCTAACTGCTGCTTTTGATACCATAGATTTTAGCATTCTTCTTGACCGTCTTCAGAAGTATGTTGGGATCTCTGGAACCTGTCTTTCCTGGCTGTCCTCTTACCTGTCTTTCCTGGCTGTCCTCTTACCTCTGTCCTCTGGATGCATGCAGTCTGTTTCTATGATGGAAGCACTGCTGACGCAAACCCGGTCACTTGCAATGTCCCTCAAGGGTCTATTCTTGGGCCTCTTCTCTTCAAAATCTACATGCTTCCCTTGGGTCACCTCATCCGCTAACATAGCCTCATGTTTCACTCCTATGCAGATGACACCCAGCTCTACCTAAAATTCGACCCTGGAATTCCCTCTGCCATGGTCCGGCTCTTGGCTTGCATCCAAGACATCGAGGCCTGGATGTTTGCCAATTTAAGATTGAAAACTCAACTCAAGAATCTCAATATTGCTTCCTTGAACCTTGGAAACTCTATGCTGCTGCCTTCCCCCAATGTACGAAGCCTTGGTGTACTTCTTGACAGCAACCTCTCCTTTGATGCCCACGTCTCCTCCGTGGTCAAATCTTCCTTCTACCATCTTCGAAACATCTCCAAAGTCCATCGCTACCTTTCCTGGATGCGGAGATACCCTATCATGTATTCCTCTCGATTTGATTATTGTAACTCTCTCTACGGTGGTCTTCCATCACGCACCATAAACCGATTGCAGCTGGTTCAAAATGCCACTGCTAGGATCCTTACCAGATGTAAAAATCATGATCACATTACCCATTGCACATTGCACTGGCTACATGTAAATTTCAGGATTACTTTCAAAATTCTCCTGCTTGCCTACAAGGCCCTTCATCACACAGGTCCAGAGTATCTCTCCAACCTGCTGACCTGCTATGTCCCTGCATGCAAGCTGAGGTCCTCTGACTCTGGCTTGCTTGTTATACCCAAGCAAAAATGCACCACACTCGGAGAGCGCTCTTTTAGCTTCATGGCCCCGACTCTCTGGAACTCTCTCCCAGCTTTAGTCCGTGTAGCTCCCACAGTCACTCGCTTCAAATCAACTCTCAAGACCCACTTGTTCTCTCTTACTTTCAATGCTCTTTAAGCCTGGTATCTGTTATTAGCTGTTGTCTAAATTGCTATTTCAGGTTTTTCACTCCATCGTATTCGTATGATTCTGTATGACACATGCATCCACAATGTTTAGAATTCACATCCTAACCTTGTATTTAATGTAATATGCCTGTATTTAATGTATTTGCATTTTTTTACTGTATTTAATGTACTATGCCCTGTATTTCACTGTATTTTACCATTTATTCAGCGGTCCATTTATTCAGCGTGTCTCAGGCGTGTCAGGTCCAATTTTTATTTTCACATGTTTATTTTAGACGCGCTGTTTGAAAGTATTTTTTTCACAGTAAAACAGGTTTAAAAGGCACTGCATATCAACTGGACACTCAGTACTGCATCTCCAGCCCCGCCCCACCCCTTGTTCGCTGTATTTTTCACATACCTCTTCATAGTCGTGCATACTGATAAATCATCTCCTGATCACTTGTTTTATCACCAAACTGCTCAATAAAGTCATTATTTTATTACTGTAACATCTCAAAAAGCTCTGCAAATGTCCGTGATATTCTTTGAGCGCTGGGTGCAGAAGCAGCTATCTTGTTTGTTCAGATCCACCCCTTTTTTCAGCTTCTCTCGGCTCTTATCGGTCTTACTCGGCCATTGAATGGTTTTCTCTGCTTTTTCTGGAGAAAAAACGACTAGAGACCTGTGCTTTACATCTTTTTGATGATGTCGGACCCTAATGAAGGGCAACAGTCTGTGTGTGCGGGGCGCGGCCACTCGGGTCAGAGGGGAATTATAAATACCTGTAAATTACTGTTTGGTGTTTCCATGACTCCAGGGGCGGGGCCACAGGTACAGGAGGGATCAGGTTGTTGTACACATGGGTTGGTGCTTGGAACGGGAATTGAGAGGAGGAGGGGCGATATCGACAGTCTACTGAGGTAGAGACAAGTCTGTTTGTTAATAACATATCTTTATTTTGTTTGCATTTCTTTTTCTTTTATGACTGCAGACTTTTAAATCACCAAGACTGGACACTCATGTCCTGAACTGATTTAGTTTTGATTTCGCCTCACGTCTTCCCTCTCTCACAGTTTTGTTTTGTTTGTTTTAGAAATGTAAACTGAATTCTTATTTTCACTTGCAAACACTGTGTTGTTGTCTCCTTACCACCACCACCACCCTGTCACAAATATATATGATCTGAATACTGAATGATTGCATTACCATGTGTTTTCTGCATATCTTTAACTGTTGGATCTGAATCTGGTTATTTACAGTATATTCTCTATTTGAACAAATTGTACAGAATATACACAGAGAGACAACAGAGGCAGATGAAATAGTGTAGATCACAGATAGATAGAGCTGCACACAGATGTTAAGAACTGTAAATGGTCAGTTTGCAGCAATTGTTTCTCCTTGCCCAGAGTCCTCCAGCGAAGTGGAGAGCAGCCTGCTGTAGTCCCTGCCTGAGCCCTCCCTATAGGCAGAGCAATCGCACATCATAGGGCCTAATAGAGCACTTCAGGGAAGAGCTCATTATTGCACATCACAGGGCCTAATAGAGCGCTTCAGAGCACAGCTCATTACTGCACATTTACACCACAGGAGGAACAGAGCTGAGAAATGGCTTCCTGACTTGTAACCCATCACTCGCTCATTGAGAAAATCTTACTGTAATTGTAGCTGTCAGGAAGCCCTTCACCTAGGCCTAGTCACTCCTCTGTGACTAAAAAAAAGAACTTCTCTCCTGTCATTTGCCCTGCATCTCTTTCAATCCATTTTCTCTGTCTCTTTTATTAAATGTATTAAGTTTCTTTTAGTATTTCTAAATTCAGCACTATTGAGTGTTTAATGTAATCAAATATTGAGATACATTGTCTGGCCACTTTATTAGGACCTGTTTACCCGCTTAGACTTGGCATCACACAATACTGTCTGTTTTCAGAGTACAGTAATCACTTTTTGACATTCCATTCCAATGTCTTTTGTCCTCTCTCCATCTTGCACTCTGCCTCCACTGTTGTTGTATTATTCTGTCTTCTCTCCCTCTTCTCCCCTCTCTTATCTTCTCCTTTTACTCCATCTCTTTTGCTCATGTTTTATAACCCCTCTCTCTCCTCTTTTCTCTCAGGCGATTGCCATGTGTGTGCCAATTGCAACAGTGCAGGGCTTCATGCAAGCCAAGAGGCCTGTCCCTGTGCTCTGTGCTCAATGCACTGCACTAAATTGATTTACAGGTTGCTGTTTTTTCCAGTGTAATTTTACATTCAGAGTTTGGCGGATAACAGATTGTACCAGATAGCTGTTCCATTAACCGAGAAAATGCAATATGTGAGAAACAAATTAGGAGACAATCTTTGAGCCAGCTAGAAACACCAAGACTATATCCTTTCAAGCAGATATAAGGGAGACTGAGAGTGTGTGTGAGAACAAATTGATTCAAAGGAGTGATAACCAAGATTTATTAACAATTGCAGTATTAGCATTGGTCCCCTTTTTGTGCTGAATATCTTTTGGTTCTTTGCTTGTTTATTGACTTTAACCCTTTATCAGGGGCAAGGGGTGCAAGCCCATATAGAAAAAATATATACAAATCATACAAGCTTTTTCTATGTTATGTATGTATAATATATGTAACATATATGTTGTGAATTTAACATACAAGTATAAACATTGTCACATAAAATTCAACATATAAGGCAGACATGTTTTTATATGTTGCCTCATATATGACTGCTTAATGTTAGGTCTTACATGGACATTGTATGAAGTTTGCATGGTTGTCAAATATACATACTGGTACACTGGATCCAATAAGGATTTGTATACCAAGTGTACAAATACTTATCGGAGCCATGATAAGGATAGGAATGAATAACATGAAACTTCAAATAGCACATAAAAAACACAATGAACAAATGTAAATTACTTTGTGACTTTTTTGTGAGTATACAGTATACTTGCAGCGGTTCAAAGAGACTGTGCGCCTCATTCTCTAAACGGCAGTGTTCTGGACATTATACTGCATGAAAAAGGAAGCTCATTTCACACGGTTTCATCCAGTGATAAACACCTTATTCATTAAACTTAATAGATGCAAAAATACAGTGGAGTAACCTTCTAATTAGCATACACCTTGTAACACACCGTACATACCACACAGTATAGGCTAAACGGACTGTCAATTCACAAGTTAAGGTGCCTCTGTATGAGATATCCAACTCGAAATACAATAGAATTCTATTCTCCATTTATACATTTAAACGAGTACAAATGCAAGACGTTCCATGTAAAAACAAATAGATCAATTCAGGGCCGCCAAGAGACGTCATGGGCCCTGGGGAAGGATTGGTATGTCCCAATGATAACTTGCAATCTTAGCAGTGTCTGAGGAAGATCATTTCAACCAATATAGTATTTTGATAATGGGTTTGAAGGAAACTGTCAACGACGCCTAGAAGTTTCAATATCTCAATTAAAATATGCAGCAGGATAGTTTACTTTTTCTCAAAGTAGTTATGTTTAAGTTATTTACAGTATTCAAACTTTTTTTTTGGATAAGTGAATAACTATTTTCTTTGTACAAACTCCACGTGCTTACCTAACATCAAATAACATAAGTTTTTCGCATAAACTACATTTTAATGGTGTTGCTATACACTATTTTATTTATCCCGTGCCAAAAATAAACCACTCATCTCTGCTCTTAACTAATAGCCTGTATTGGTAAATATATTTGTATATTAAGCAATATAACCAATCATTCTCTAATTGTGTTTACCACCAGCTGAAGAAAGTACTTTATTTATTTTACACGATACAATTTTTCTAACAAACTGCTGCACCACGTTGTTTTGAGCAAATTATAGATCTTAATAATAGAATAACTCATACTGTGGTATATATTATGCAACTTTAGGGTTCTTTTAAAGTTTTTAAAAGTCTTTAAAAAATACATAAAATTGCTATGCCTTTTTTCAGCTTTTTGGTGTAGTAAAATATGAAATGCAAAAGTTCAAATCATTGTGTGAAAGGAAGTGTTTGACAGCACCTGGATACACAATCATTACACAACAGAAGCACATCGGCTCGGTGTGCAGTACGGGAGTTTTTCTTTTAATGTGGTGGTGGGAACTAGGGGTGTAGGCCCCTTCGAGGCATTGGGCCCCAGGGAAATTTCCCCGTCCTCCCTGCCCTCTCGGTGGGCCTGGATCAATTAGATTCAAACACATCTTTATTTCAAAGCAGCACATGAATGAATGAATACATAAATAAATAAATAATATTCACTTGGTAATGATGACCGATGTACTTTCCCACAATATGTTTTACTTCCAACAATTAAATGGTTGGTGTGTAGATCCCGACATCTCATATATTCAGAAACCATAATTAATCTACAGTAATGCCTGCAATAATAATTTCTGACGTACCTTTCATAAATAGGCTCCCGTGTACAGTTTTTAAACACAGTTCCTGTCTCAATGAGAAGTTCATTACTGTTCCTTCCCTGAAAGCAAGTTGCGCTGTCTGTCTGTTTCTTGCTGTTGCGTGCTCCTTCTATGAGCTCCCTGCTACTGTACTAGCCATCACAATGCTAGCCTAACAGCCTTCTATACAGCAGGCTATCAACAAAACTAAAGAATTACAATGAAGAGGACCCCGTGTGCAGGGAGTTCTATCTCGACTGCTGCCCCTGGCATCATGGAAGATGACAGTCTCACCGGCATTTTTCAGGACAGAAGAAGGATCAAATATCTTGAGAATTGTTCAGCATGTTTCTGTGTCATTCAGTAAGGCATTCGTGGAGCGAGTTTTCAGTTTAATGTTAAACCTTTGGACTGATGAAACGAATCGCCTAGGTGTTGAAGTGGTCAAAAGTGAGCTTTGCATAAATTCCAAACCACATGTTCACATTCAAGTGTATAGTTCAGAATATAGAACCGATGCAGTTTGGGAATAAAATAATCTCAATGAAGAGGGACACACAAAGCAGCTTGGAGCTTAAACACAAGGTAATAAAATGATGTTATCTCTCTAGATACCCGTCTATCCTTATTATTATTATTATTATTATTATTATTATTATTATTATTATTATTAGAATGTGCTACTAATAAGTGTGTGTTGTAGTATATTATTATAGTGTATTATCATACATATCTGATTTGGTCCTGTAATTCATACATACATATCTGATTTGGTCCTGTGTGTGTGTGTATGCTTGTATGTGTGTTGAGGATATGTCTTGTATGTGTGTGCGTGTGTATGCTTGTATGTGTGTTGAGGATATGTCTTGTTTTAGTAAACGGCACTAATAGTGGGCTGCCCTGTTTATGTTGTGATTTAGTTGAAACCGTCTGGTTTCCAAACGCGGTACTGTTAACACACCTTGAGACATTTAGCAAAGGTACAGCACTTAAGTGAATATGGTTAGTACAACAAACACCTCCCCCGCGGTCTAAGGGGAAACAATTTAAATAATTTTTCATGCATTAACATTACTCATTGTATTTAAATAACTCTCACGGGTACCTTTTTCCATCGTGATTCATTGCGCTAAGGTTGTCTGTCGCTCCTCAGTGAATACAGCAGGTGTACAAAGCACGCAGTTTAGTGCATGAAGCCCTGTTAAAATGCATGACAAACAACTGCAAACTGGTCACCTTTATCAAAAAGTATATTTTCAATCTATGTGCTGCCACATAAGAGGCAATACAGTCAAAAGTCTGCTTTATAGTGAAAACAAAACACAAGCAGAATTTTTGAAATTATGTTTTTTGTTGGTCCTATCAACATAAGTTATAGGTGTATTAAAAGTATAAACTACTAAAAGCCTTGTTTAGGAAACTTAAAATAATAATATTTAATTTTATAAAAAGGAAGCATTTTAATTTTATAATTAGTCTCTATTTGTTAAAAAAAAAAAAAAAAAAACAGAGGACTGTGCTGTCATGATAAATTACCCAAATTCCCACAGCTGTGTAAGTTGTGTGGGATGCATTTGAAAATAAATGTTTTCCTGATAAGTAAAAGTACACTTCCTAATAAGGCAAAGTTGCAGTGAATATGTCAAAGATTGGTGAAGATTGTGCATATTGTTTTTTTGTAAAACATACATTTGTATATATATTTGTGTGTGCATGTGTTTGAATAGCCAGGTGACCTAAAATGGCCATCGTTGTATCGTAAAGCTTTTTTCATCTGTTTTTATATAAGACTAGTACATAGCTTTATTGGTCAAATTACAAAAAAGTTGTAGCGGGGGGTGCTATGCAAATTAGTTGCATACCAAATAGGATCATGGGTTATCTGTAACTGAGGATAAAGGGGTATAAATGTGGGGAGAGATCGGGGGGGTGTATGCTTGTATAAATATGGGGGGACACTAGGTGGTGGATGAGGGCTGCTCCTCTGTTGCAATCCTCCCTGTTTTTACAGTGTTCAAGCAGACACCCTTTGGGCTCTGCAATAATAAACTGCCTGAGCATTCATTGAGCGGGTCAGTCTTTCCTTTCTCTGCTGTCAATCACATCAGTGTGATTGCTTCTGGGGAGTCCTTGTAAGGGCTATCCATGTACCCCTGTCTCGTCGCAATACTTACGTGGTTCACATGAGTTTGATTGTATGAGGCACATATGCACATTTCTTGTATAAGTGCAATTATAAGAAAGTGACCATATTTGCACTACAGTTATACAAGTTTGCTTATGTGAAACATATGGAACCTACTATAGTACACATATATGAATTAAATATATATATTCTATATGGGCATTCCAGTGTTTCATATCAAGCTTGCCCTTGTCAACTGAAGCTAACTTTTCGATCCAAAAATGCAATAAAATATATATTGATGGGAGAAAGAAATGGTGACAATCACATAAGACCTTATGTAACATAAAAGCAACATCAGATTTAGTCTCTTTGGCTAGAAAACAAGAATTAGACACTCAGGCCCATATTCTTAAAAGATGGCGGTAATTTCTGGCGTTTAAAAAAAATGACTGGGCAGTGTTTAACACATGATTTATACAACTACTGCCTGGTTATTTTACTGGCCAGTAACGGTTTTAGATGTGATTTACCGTCACAGATTGTTACAGAGAGATTGTATCTAAGACGTCAATGGCATACACCTGTTTACACTGTCACGTACGGGACATGTCTGGAGACAGGTTTTTATGAAATATGAAGACATCAGGTTAAAAAAATATAAAACCAAATTGCACACACACATATATTTATACTGCTCAGTTTATTTTAAATGTATAAATAATTGCGCTGAAATAACATGAATGCATTCTTCATACACATTACATTATGTACAAATATAAAGCTGCACATTTGGCATGAATAATGTTAAGTTAACATATTGAAGTACATACCGCTTTGACTAAAATTCTAGGTGATGCAAAGCTTTTGGCCATAGCTGTATAGCACAGTAGTAAAATCAAATGAATACCCAGCGCACTTTCTTCTTACTTTGGCCTATAGGACCTTTTAGCACCTTTCTTTCACCGTAGCCTACTTTGTACACAAAACAGAAATAAATACTTTTTAAATGTACATAGAAAACTGTGTAGCGTGCGGGTAGCTACAAGTAACACATAGCCTACAGTACCTACTACTTTGGCTTGAGTCAAACTTTCTTTCCTTTGCAAAAAGCAATTAAAGACTTCAGATTCAGAATATTGTCATCCACATCTTGCATTTCGAACCAGTGGAGTCCAGCAGTATTTCTGAAAGCTTCTTATGCTTTTCCAGCTGATCGATCTCAGTTTGTTTAAGCTAAGTAGAGTGGGTTTATTTCCCTCTTTTAATCATGTTCTTCATTGTAGTGATTCAGTAGCTACTTGGGCTGTTGGGTTTATTTTCATCAGTATGACAGTCGTTTTTTTTTTCAATGGGTCTCTTTGGATAATGCAAATCTTTGTGCCCCACTAAATTGGTTATGATTGGGGACATATCAGAATTTATGGCATAATGTTGTCTGTTTAGCAAGGGTCTCCTGTACTAAAAGGTGCTGGACACGAGGGAGTGGTTAAGAAAACCTACATTCACTCCCCAGTAACTCGCAGTATTAAAAGAATACATACTTGTCAACGCAGATCAGCTGTTTGGAAATACAAGGTTCTGTGGCTGAAAAAATATGTCAGGAGATAGCTGATGGGGTTAATGCGGTTGGCACTGCAAAAGGGGAGATCCTATACTACCAGAAACGCTGGCAAGATGATCATCAGGTTGTAAACAAAACCGCAGGGTCTTCTCACTCTTCTGGATCATGGTCAAGATGTCACCCTCCTCTTGATGTACAGCCCGCACAAACACACCGAAGCCTGGCATTTCCTTACAGCACTGAATAGGCTACAAAATTTATTTAAATGTTTTCCAACCAGTAAGTAACCTATCCTGTTCAGTCAAGTTAACAATGCAATATAATGTATGCGATACAAATAACAAAATATTTAAATTACGTAATTATTTGGATAATTAAACATAGACTTTTTTAAATTATTACTATTGGCTTAAATATATGTTCCTAAGTGCTAGGAAATTATACCGTTGAGACGCATCTCATTCTCCACCTGGTCTGATGCACGTGTTAATTATGATCCCGGTAAGGGCCAGTTAACGGTGCAATACAGATTTATGAATCAGATGAATAATATGCTAATGAGAAAATTGGTCTCTAAGGGCACGTTATTCTAATGTCACAACGAGTGATGTTTTCTGTTTTTTCTTATGGTAAATGGCATCACCTGATGAAATACTGTCATGTTATATACTATATTACTGGCACGATAAAGGAGATGGTAAGTTTTATGAATATTGGGCCTTATTATGGTAACGCTGCGTGCATGCCTGTTAGGTCTGATTACAGACCTCTTACTGGATTAAGAATTTAGCAGGTAGCGTGGATGCTGCCATCACATTTGACTAACCAGGAGGTCAGGTAATTATAAAATTAGGCTACCACAGTGGACAAGGTGTATGGAAGAGAAAAGAGGGATCAGGAGACAAAAACAGCTTTCCTATTCAAGGTTTTTTTAAATTTTTATAAAACAATTATAGTTCTAAAAATAAACTCAAATGTAAGACAGCTACCCAGCAGAAAACCCTAAAAAACGAATTTGAGGGAAACACTATGTGACTGCTAAAAGCAGCTAGGCAACTACCAATGTCCAAAAGAATATGTCGATTACCTGTAATAGGGTTCCTTCACAGGGTGATGAACTGTATCACATTGCACCAATTGCTGACCGAAAGAACTTTTTATTGAGTTTTTCCCCTTTTAAACATAGGCATTTCCACACCTGGTGCACTCTACTGCACTAAACAAGTTTACTGTGACGTGCCTCGAAGTACCGCAGGTTTACCGTGGTACCTGGGACATTTTCCATGGAACCCACTGTACATACACTAGTGCAAACTCAACTGCATGGCATTCATGAGTTTCCTAGTAAAGTGGCCACACCTTCAGTTCACTGAATCAGAAAAAATAAACACTGGTTCAAGCCCTACACATATCCTTCTCGGGGTGTATGTGTGTTATGTGTATGTTACTAAGTTTGTATTTTAATTTAAGATAATGAATAGTTCCTTCATAACGTTGTCTCAACTAGAACTTTGTAAACCCATTCATGCAGTATAAATGGTAATAATTGGTCAGAAATCCATTTAAAGCATTGCAATGTAAGTATGTCAGCTGTCCCCATGCCTTCGTTCAAAGCACCTCTTTCTGTCAACATAACAAGACAGGAATCTTTGCCGATTTCATCCTTTAATAAATTAACTACTACACACCAGCACACTAATACAATTATATATTGACACCTTCCAAATCCCTTGACAACATTGACCCTTTACAGAGCAGCAAGGACCCCTAGATTCATGCCATGATCTTTCACCTCTCAGTCTAAAGGTCTTTAGTTCCCCTCTTGGGTGATTGCTTCTGTCTAGTTAGCACTTGTGCATTTAGAGAGGTTGTTACCTAACATGACAACCTGCTATTGTAGCTTCATTCCGTTTACCCAATGAAATCAACAAGAAAAATATCATTGTCTGCAATCCAGTCATTATGCAGGGCCATAGCCAGCCATGAAAAATCACATAGGCACTTGCACTTTTTAATAAAAATAAAAGTCGGTGTTGCTGTATGCAATGACAGTAAAGACTTTGAAGAGCCCAGAGATATCAGCGGGACTTGGGAATTAATGTGAGCACACAATGATTTTAACCGAGGCCTGTGTCTCGGGTGCCTCATAGGTGGCTATGGCCTTGGTATGTATAACATGTGATTCGCTGCCCATTTACAGAAACAGAAAAAGAAAGAATTCAACTCTGCATACGAATCTAAACATGATCATTTATTCAGCAGTGTCATGCAAAAGGTAAATGCTTCATTGTAGCATTGTTAAGCTGCATCATTGCTTTAAAAGGGAATTTTTCAAATCAACCACTTTTCAGTTCAATCCAAGGCATGTATTGCAACCGTATGTCAAGTGGGAGTTATTATAATAATGCCTATTGTACAGTACATACCAAAGAAATTCCAAAGGTATCATACATTGATACAATTGTCAACAGACACATTTAGCAGAGTACATTCCCATGAGAAGCAGGGTTTAAAATCAAATTTCTTACCAATTAAAACTAGCACACACAATTACTTTGTGTTGAAAAGCAGCATGGCAAAAATGTGAGACTCGGATTTGTGCATGTAAACCAAGCCAAACTTGAAATCAACCCTGAGGCATACTGGTAATGATTTAAATATAGTGGCCATTTTAGACAATTAAAACAGTTTGTGTGAAGTCTATGGGGTTTGAGAAGTTGCGCTGCCAAAACATAGATGCAATATTAAATAGATAAAAAAAAGTTTTGCATCACCCTATAGAAATAACTAATTTTGCTTTTGAAACCTGCTGAATAATGTTACGTTAACATATTGAATTACATAACACTTTGTAGTTTTCCATCTACTTAACGAAAAACTGAAAAAAATGAAAAATGTGGCATTTCAAAATTTAACACGGACGGACGACTCAAGCTATGTAATTCAATACGTTAACATAAAATCATTCAGCAGGTTTCATTCAACTTTATGAAGCAAAATGAGTACATTCTATAGGGTGATGCAAAACTTTTGGCCATAGTTGCATACAGCTTGGAGAAAACATCCTAAAATATATTAAGTGAAAATAATGGTACTGCTTTTGCCTGCAGTAGCCCCAATGGAAAAACCTGTTATGCAACTCAATATTACAAACACTGTCACACTGTGAAGAACGTGCTGAGTCTGCTGACGTTTCTGAAGGTGTGCTTTGGGAAGCCAAAAGAAATACAAACTAAAAGGATGTTTGTTCACTGTGTTTGCTTTCATTTATGTAGTAAAAAGTTAAGACACACTTCCCTTTCCTAATTTATTCAATTATAATCATGATCAGATTTCATTATTGTCTCTAACACCACTTAAAATGGATTAAATGCGAATTTTAAATTGATGCAAAACAATTTGTGACAGAAGATTTCAGGAACATGCCGAAGGATAATATTTTAAAAAGGTGTTGTCATTTTGAGTTTTATGTAAGGCACGAGTATCATTGTTGACAATGATACTCATAGCTGTGTTACATGTGCACTATAGTGTATGTGTAGGTATATTCATTGAAGTTTTGTAGTAAAATAAAAGCTTTTTATTATTTCCTGTGACACCTATTTCTAATAGGACGTGATTTGGGCAGCATCTGAATGTAACACAACTAATCCTTTTCTGAAATGATTCCATCTTGTGTCTGATTTTTTGATGAACACGTTTCTTTCCACTTGGATTTTTTCCTGTTGCCTGAAAACACCTGAAAGTTGTGGAGAACTGAACTAATGAAAATAAAAGCACAGGCTTGGACATGGGTTTACATTTCCAGGTAAGAATTAACACTAGAACGACCTTGTTTATAGGCATACCTAGAACAACCATGACTGGTCAATTTGACTGGCGTATTAAAAACAACAGAAATATTCTAATGAAAGGACAGACAATTGAATAGAAGTCATAGTTTTATTCAGGAACATCATATAAAGCATCTACACAACCGAAACCTTGTAAATAAACGGACATTTGAACTAGAAATGTATAGTGGTGCAATTGGCACCCTAATTCGTAGAGGCATTTATCAACGATAATCGATGCATTGACGTTTTATTTTTTTGGATTGCAAAATAAAGAACAAACGTTAGTTTTTTTTAACAGAAGATCCAATAACTAAAAACACCATTGTGCATAACAGTTAAACAAAAAGGCACAACTTACATTAAAATTAGAACACTTCCGATTATATAAAAAAGAAATAGAAAGGATTTGAGTTTTTAACAACTGAAAAGAATATGTGTGCGTCCGCATCAGGTGTCACTTTACATTGTAATAATAATAAAAAATACTATGTGAACCACGGTTGTTCATTACTGTTAACATTTTATGTCCAAAAGTAAAGCAAAACATTTGATGGGTCGGAATAGGTATGACGGTATTTTATCTCGCTAATCTTTGCAGCTACACGATTCTGTCTTTGTCAGGGTAATTAGTACATATATTTAGGAAAAGTCAGGAAAGCACAGCTCCTTATCTTAAACACATGCACAGTAATTTAAATTTAAATTCCAAAAACGGTCAAAATGACCGCCTTGCTCATTTTAGTGTAAGTAGTGGAATAAACCACTGCCTCCAGGGATATTTAATGTTGTTAACATGTTTTGAAATACACATCATAATAATCATACATTGCTGCAAAATGTATGTATTATGTAGTAAGCATTAAATGGAGAACCCACCAAAATCTCCCAGTGTTTACTGGCCATGCTATTATATCCAGTATTAGCAGTGTTCATGTAAATATGATCTCAATAATCCAGGATTAGATTGGTTTGAAGTGCGTGCAGACTAGTTAAGAAAATTGGTCTGGCTGAATTTGACTGTTTGCAGGGTTCAGTCACGACAGCATTAAAGTGGAACCTGTGACTTGGAACCTGTGGAAAAAAATGTCTGCCCATTCATGTGTCCCTTATCAAGTTTAGAGAACAGTGAGTGGTTTATGCAATAAGACACGGCACGATTTTATAAAATGGCCTAGGAAAACTGAGCCCTCAGATTGGACAAGAGCCATGTAAAAACCCCACCACAACCGCACTGGTCAGATCTCATGTCCTTATCACACTAATATCCATACACCATTCCAAATGGTACATTATCTACCTGCACTGTGTTACTGTACCTGTACTGTATTTTGCTTGATAAAGTAATAAAAAATATATAAATCAAAAAGAGTAATATGTATCAGTGGATATCAGTACATCTGAAGCAGAAAAAAAGTCCTGCACCAAAGAAAATGAAAACTGTAAGTGTAAACATGAACAGTAAACCCAAGGAAACAATGTCCAGAGTTCACAGACCAGCTAAATGATAAACAATATCTATAGACTTAAAATCCATTGAAATTAAGTACCTCAATGTCATTCTCCATGATTTTTACCATCGTCACCAGATTTAAAATAAATGTTGGCATCCCAAATGCTCTCATCTAACACAAGCGTTAGGCCTTGTCCTCACTGTTTCCTGAGTTTAGGAAGGTGTTAGCTGAGACAGAATTAAACAGAAGGGCAGCAGTGTGGAGTAGTGGTTAGGGCAGCAGTGTGGAGTAGTGGTTAGGGCTCTGGACTCTTGACCAGAGGGTTGTGGGTTCAATCCCAGGTGGGGATACTGCTGCTGTACCCTTGAGCAAGGTACTTTACCTAGATTGCTCCAGTTAAAAAAAACAAAAAAACAACTGTATAAATGGGTAATTGTATGTAAAAATAATGTGATATCTTGTAACAATTGTAAGTCACCCTGGATAAGGGCGTCTGCTAAGAAATAAATAATAATTGAGTCAAAACGCCAGAACACTCAGGATTATTTTATTAAACCTGAAAAAATGTATCCATCTAAAGTGTATAGTCTGGGATATAATACAGCAGCACTGAAACATGTTCCAACATGTTCTATGTAGTGCTCTCCATTTGTATTAGACCTGTGTTCTCAGTCCAGATTCTAAAGTGTCAGCAGCTGTCAGATTGACCAAGCCTTCTTTTAATATTTAACTGCAAATTATGTCAATAATTTGGGGGAACCCGGGGATCAAAGAATCTACACGGGGGAACAAAGTAACTATTCGACTACTAAGGTCCTTGCCTTACCAAAAACAAGGTGGTGTAGTCGTCAGCTACATAGGTACACTAGCTAGGTTACTCAGGTCACCCTACCCATGACTAATATGAAATATGTTGGGGAGTTTGTTCAACATTGCTGACTGGTTCCATTGTAGGACTTCACCTGTAACCCCACAGCCTCATTGCTATTGCGTGCCTTAAGAGCTGAGACAGGATAAGATGAGCTCCATTTTAAACTTCTTCTAGCATACAAAGCTGTCCAAAGGTTTTACCTGTTCTATAAGCTAGTTGCTTACTTACTAAATCCACACTAGATGTTAGCATTTTGGTAGTCCCATAATGCCAGAGCTTGTAGTTTATATGCTCCACGACGCTATTCACTAATCTCAATACCAAAGTGTACTTATGTGATATGCCAGAAAATGCAATAAAAGTATCACTATGATAACAGTCACAAGAATTTCATGTAAGTGAATTTGTTAGTTATCATGACTATTTTGCAGGAGCAGGTAAGTTTACAGCGCACAATCAAAAAAATCTGATATTAAGTCTATCTAGGTACTGTTTTGCAAGCGGTGACTTTCACTTTAACTCTTAAAACTCAGCCCCATTCATTTTGGGGTGCCAGAGCACCGAAGGTTATGCACACATTACTCAGGCACTACCTACCTACCTCATGGCTTGTTTGAAAGTACAGATTTGGGACTTTCCAAAGACGTTAATCAGTGTGTGTATGCAGTACTCCTAGCCGGAACTACGATCGCCTGAAGTTAAGCCTCTCATCATGTGACAGAGTTAACAGCTTAGGTTTCGTTTTGAGTCTTTGAAGCAGCTAGACTGAAAGGGGCGGTATCATTGGAAAGCTTAGAAGCTCAGCCCCCCCCCCCCCACCCCCATGTTCATTTCATATTGAGGTTCAATGGTGCAGTGTTTTTTTTTTTTAGACATCTCTCATTACAATATAAATAGCAGTTACCAAACATGATTTTTTTGGAAAAGCGTTTTTTTTTACATATATTCTCATCTCTACCACATATAGTACGCCTGATCCTGTTGCAACTTACATAATATGAAAGGACATTTTGTGGCCTTTCATTTGATATGTTACATGCATGCAGTACAAACTATCCGGTAGTTAAACATACATAAATGAAAACAGTGAAAAACAGGCGGAAATAGGGCTGTGTGTATAAGAACATAAGAAAGTTTACAAACGAGAGGAGGCCATTCAGCCCATCTTGCTCGTTTGTTTGTTAGTAGCTTATTGATCCCAGAATCTCATCAAGCAGCTTCTTGAAGGATCCCAGGGTGTCAGCTTCAACAACATTACTGGGGAGTTGGTTCCATACCCTCACAATTCTCTGTATAAAAAAGTGCCTCCTATTTTCTGTTCTGAATGCCCCTTTATCTAATCTCCATTTGTGACCCCTAGTCCTTGTTTCTTAAAGAGTTAACAAAAAAAAGAAATGGAGTGCTGGTTAAATAGAAAAGCACCTTTTTCTTCTGCTGCATGCAAAAACTTCATGTCAGGCAATGGCAAAAGCAATGGAGAGTGCTCTGTCTCACAGTGATGAACAGCTGTTAGGTCTCCTGAAAGCAGCTTATTTTAAAAGCAACACCAGTGTGAATGATGATGCAGTAATATATATATATATATACACTACCGTTCAAAAGTTTGGAGTCACTTAGAAATTTCCTTGTTTTCCATGAAAACATACATGAAATGAGTTTGAATAGGAAATATAGCAAAATGAATAAGAAATATAGTCATTGACAAGGTTAGAAATAATGATTTTTAATTGAAATAATAATTGTGTCCTTCAAACTTTGCTTTCATCAAAGAATCCTCCATTTGCAGCAATTACAGCCTTGCAGACCATTGGCATTCTAGTTGTCAATTTGTTGAGGTAATCTGAAAAGATTTCACCCCATGCTTCCTGAAGCACCTCCCACAAGTTGGATTGGCTTGATGGGCACTTCTTACGTACCATACGGTCAAGCTGCTCCCACAACAGCTCAATAGGGTTGAGATCCGTGACTGTGCTGGCCACTCCATTATAGACAGAATACCAGCTGACTGCTTCTTCCCTAAATAGTTCTTGCATAGTTTGGAGCTGTGCTTTGGGTCATTGTCCTGTTGTAGGAGGAAATTGGCTCCAATCAAGCCGTCCACAGGGTATGGCATGGCGTTGCAAAATGGAGTGATAGCCTTCCTTCTTCAAGATCCCTTTACCCCTGTACAAATCTCCCACTTTACCACCACCAAAGCACCCCAGACCATCACATTGTTCTCCACCATGCTTGACAGATGGCGTCAAGCACTCCTCCAGCATCTTTTCATTTGGTCCGCCTCACTAATGTTCTTCTTTGTGATCCAAACACCTCAAACTTAGATTCGTCTGTTCATAACACTTTTTCCAATCTTCCTCTGTCCAGTGTCTGTGTTCTTTGCCCATCTTAATCTTTTCTTTTATTGGCCAGTCTGAGATATGGCTTTTCTTTTGCAACTCTGCCTAGAAGGCCAGCATCCCGAGTCGCCTCTTCACTGTTGACGTTGAGACTAGTGTTTTGCGGGTACTATTTAATGAAGCTGCCAGTTGAGGACCTGTGAGGCGTCTGTTTCTCAAACTAGACACTCTAATGTATTTGTCCTCTTGCTCAGTTGTGCACCGGGCCTCCCACCTCTTTCTATTCTGGTTAGAGCCAGTTTGCGCTGTTCTGTGAAGGGAGTAGTACACAGCTGTACGAGATCTTCAGTTTCTTGGCAATTTCTGCATGGAATAGCCTTCATTTCTCAGAACAAGAATAGACTGACGAAGTTTCAGAAGAAAGTTCTTTGTTTCTGGCCATTTTGAGCCTGTAATCGAACCCACAATTGCTGATGCTCCAGATACTCAACTAGTCTAAAGAAGGCCAGTTTTATTGTTTCTTTAATCAGCACAACAGTTTTCAGCTGTGCTAACATAATTACAAAAGGGTTTTCTAATGATCAATTAGCCTTTTAAAATGATAAACTTGGATTAGCAAACACAACGTGCCATTGGAACACAGGACTGATGGTTGCTGATAATGGGCCTCTGTACGCCTATGTAGATATTCCATTACAAATCAGCCGTTTCCAGCTACAATAGTCATTTACAACATTAACAATGTCTACACTGTATTTCTGATCAATTTGATGTTATTTTAATGGACAAAAATGTGCTTTTCTTTCGAAAACAAGGAAATTTCTA
Source organism: Acipenser oxyrinchus oxyrinchus (assembly GCA_030684275.1). NCBI lineage: Eukaryota > Metazoa > Chordata > Actinopteri > Acipenseriformes > Acipenseridae > Acipenser > Acipenser oxyrinchus. Next base: position 17,805,457 of record CM060264.1, on the reverse strand, counting down.
AGTGACCCCAAACTTTGAACGGTAGTGTATATATATATATATATATATATATATATATATATATATATATATATATATATATATATCGTTTTTTATATGCAAAAGTGCCTTTTTTGCCATTTCCCCCTAAAAGTTTGGAATACACCCCATTGGCTGCAGCATAGGGGGGAAATCCCCCCAGCACACAAAAATGAAATTCAAGCCCTGAATGAATACATTCCACAAAGAGATACTCTTGCATACTGTGCTCAGATGTCATTATTCAGGATCCAGCTCAGGGTTTGGTTTAAGCGCTAAAAAAAAAAAAATTTGTTTGTGTGAAATGCCCAATTTACATTGTTGGATTGCAGATTGTAATATTGCTGGTCTTGGAGACAAAAAATCTTGTACAAAGGATGGATACCAAGCTGAAGTAAATTGCAATGCATATTAATTTGGATTCGGGTGCAGACCTATTATATCCCCACTGTTGTAGGAAAGCTTGCAGCTGCTTCAGTTGTAGCTCTATCTGTTCAGGAGTCTTGCTATGCTTACAATGTATTTATTATTTATCTATTCAATATATTTAGATAGGATGTGTCTACTGAGAATGCAATGTAACCTCTTTCTCTCTGGTGGAGAAGCAGCACAGTTCCATTGACAGAAATTAAAAATAAGATAAGCCTAGAAATGCATTGATAGTTTATAACAATTCATCTTATATTCTGCTATCCAGCAAATCCAACAGCTACTTCCAAACAGCAGTGTTTGTCCCTTTAGTAATGTATTTCATGTTTCCAAAAGCGTTCATAAATACTTAAACCTCTAACAGAAAAAATAGGACTTTGGAACTGAAACCAACTTGTGAGGAGAAAAATATCAAATGAAACTGCTGGTGTTAGCAAAGTCGACAACTCTGAGCCAATGGTTGTCAGTGCAGTAATTACTAAAGACAGGTATCTAGTATAATTCATTAGGTATGCTGCCTGCAGGGACCTGACTACACTGTAACTTTGTCACAGAAGATTGATGACTCTTTTATAAATAGTAAATAAATAAAGTAATCCCCAAGATGTGACAGCTAATGCTTATTTCAATAGCGGCCGTGGCTTGGGCTACTGATACCCAATGCCTTTCTCCCCCGTCTGCTCCTAACAACAACCATTGTGCAGAGACGGGCCTTACGTTTATCTCTCCCGGACAGCCCTCAAGGGGGCTAACATGGACTTTGAAAGCCTCTGGTTGCCATAGTGATAGCATGATCACTCCCTCAATGCAGAATTAGGACCCTGAATGTGTAACTTTTTTATTTACTTCCCACTTTAGTTTTTTGACACTGAAGCTAATTATAGCTAAAGTGACCAACCGCCCCATTTTGGACGGGACAGTCCCACTTTTGGTACACTGGTCCCAGTGTCCCCAGAACTTTTCTTGGGATGATCATTTCGCACTGTTTTTTTCTGTTTAACAGAATATTGTATTTTAATTGTATTTTCATGCAGGCTGCTGTGTTACTACAATAGATATGTTAGTGTGACTAGGGAAGGGAAGGGAATGTTGAACGACCAGTAACAATAAACAGCAGCTGTACAGCAACGTGCAAACCTGGAGAATTACTGAACCGTCAAAATTCAAACTGACAACCAATCAACCAATTGCGGGTGGGTTTATCCACTGAAAAACAAACTGGCAGCTATCCCTGTGTGGCAAAGTGCCCCCCCCTGTGTATTATATGTTACGTATTGTGTGTAAATGTTGGTGTATAGGCATTGGTACACGGGATATAAGCGGGTCTGTGTTTCACATGTGTTTAAATTGTAGATTTGTATTTAGGCACGGGGAATTGCACTTTAATTAATTCACGTGCAGTTGTACCGAGATTCCAATTGAATGATTGACTAGCAATCGAGTCTCGCTACAACTGCATAAAAGCTGTATGTTTTCACTCACTCGGGTTGGGTGTTCGAGAGTGGAGAACGGAGAGAGAGAAGGAGAGAGAAATATTTACAAACAATTGCTATCGCGTGCTGGTAGGACCAGCACGATACTTGTTTGTTTGTTTACTCACCGTGTTGGTGTGTCTGTCCGTCCACCGTTTGTTTAGTGTTAGTTCGTTTTGTTTATGTCTGTTTATTTTGGCGAAAGTGCCGTGTCCTGTGTTTTTGTTACAACCGCTTATTTTTCTGTTTGATTATTAAACGCTGAGCCGATCACGCCCAGCTTCACCAAAACCCCAAGTCTCTGTCTGTACTGTGTTTCCTGGCTCTGCCGTGACGTCACCGCTCAGTCGCCTTTGTCACACGTGGTGTCAGAACTGGAGCTACAGCGCCTCCAGGACTCAGGCCAGAGCAGGAACCGCAATTTGGGGTTTAAAAAAAAAAAAAAACCCAACAACAACAACAACAACAACAAAAAAAAAAAAAAAAAATGGAAGGCTGGAACTGGAGAGATGGCTGCCAGGATCTGGAGGTCCTCCTCGGTGGTCTAGAGGACCAAGGCTGGTGCCTTGCCTGTGGGGAGTTCGGGCACCCAGTGGTGCACTGCCCCTACCAAGAGGGAGAGGAGGAACTGGCCCAGGAGAGGAAGGTGAGGAGGAGGCAGAGAAGGGGAAAGGGGAAGAGGAAGGCGGAGTGTCCACCGCCCAAGTCTCCACCAGCAGAGGAAGAATGCCTGCTGGTTTTGCCTCCACAGCCTGAGTGGGAGGAGCCCGAACGTCCTACGCCTGAGTGGGAGGAGCCCGAACGTCCTACGCCTGAGTGGGAGGAGCCCGAACGTCCCACGCCTGAGTGGGAGGAGCCCGAACGTCCTACGCCTGAGTGGGAGGAGCCCGAACGTCCTACGCCTGAATGGGAGGAGTCGGTGCGCCCACAGCCCAAGAGGGAGGAGTCGGTGCGCCCACAGCCCAAGAGGGAGGAGTCGGTGCGCCCACGGCCCAAAAGGGGAAGGTAGAGCGCCCACCGCCCCAGTCTCCACTAGCAGAGGGTGAATTCTGCTGGTTCCACCTCCATTGCCATGGGAGGACCGCTGCAGCTCCCACCTCCACCAGCAGAGGGTGAATTCCTGCTGGTCCCACCTCCGCCACTTCCACCGCCAGGAGCAGAGCAGCAGGAGCTGCCTCTGCCTCCTCCACCAGCAGAGGGTGAATGCCTGCTGGGTCCCTGTCCCCAGCAGAGGGTGAATGCCTGCTGGGTCCCTGTCCCCAGCAGAGGGTGAATGCCTGCTGGGTCCCTGTCCACCAGCAGAGGGTGAATGCCTGCTGGGTCCCTGTCCCCAGCAGAGGGTGAATGCCTGCTGGGTCCCTGTCCCCAGCAGAGGGTGAATGCCTGCTGGGTCCCTGTCCACCAGCAGAGGGTGAATGCCTGCTGGGTCCCTGTCCACCAGCAGAGGGTGAATGCCTGCTGGGTCCCTGTCCACCAGCAGAGGGTGAATGCCTGCTGGGTCCCTGTCCACCAGCAGAGGGTGAATGCCTGCTGGTCTCCCCTTCCGAGGCGGAGCCGCACCAGTCCCCTGCAAGAGGGGAGGGCCGCACCAGTCCCCTGAAACAAGGGTAGACTACACGCTGCTCCCACCTCCGCCGCCAGGAGACTACACGCCGCTCCCACCTCCACCGGCAGGAGCAGAGCAGCAGGAGCTGCCTCTGCCTCCGCCACCTCCACCAGCAGGAGCAGAGCAGCAGGAGCTGCCTCTGCCTCCGCCACCTTCACTGGCAGGAGCAGAGCAGCAGGAGCTGCCTCTGCCTCCGCCACCTTCACTGGCAGGAGCAGAGCAGCAGGAGCTGCCTCTGCCTCCGCCAACCCCACCAGCAGAGGAGGAATGTCTGCTGGTATCACTTCCCCACCAGCAGAGGATGAATGCCTGCTGGTATCACTTCCCCACCAGCAGAGGATGAATGCCTGCTGGTATCACCTACCCCACCAGCAGAGGATGAATGCCTGCTGGTAACACTTCCCCACCAGCAGAGGATGAATGCCTGCTGGTATCACTTCCCCACCAGCAGAGGAGGAATGCCTGCTGGTAACACTTCCCCACCAGCAGAGGAGGAATGCCTGCTGGTATTACTTCCCCACCAGCAGAGGATGAATGCCTGCTGGTAACACTTTCCCCACCAGCAGAGGAGGGATGCCTGCTGGTATCATTTCCCCACCGCCACGAGGAGAGGAGCAGGAGCTGCCTCTCCCTTCACCAGAAGGACCCGGACTAGATGCTGGCGGTCCTCGGCAGCCCTTGCATAGGCTGCTGAGGGAAGCACGGGAAGAACCGCCCGGCCGCAGAGGCCGAGAAGAGGGCCAACACCTGCACCCCAGCTAGTCCTGACTCCCTGCCCCCAAGGATGCCTGCCCCGCCAAGGATGCCTGCCCCGCTGCCCAAGGATGCCTGCCCCGCCGCCCAAGGATGCCTGCCTCGCTCGCCCAAGGATGCCTGCCTCGCCGCCCAAGGATGCCTGCCTCGCCGCCCAAGGATGCCTGCCTCGCCGCCCAGGGATGCCTGCCTCGCCGCCCAAGGATGCCTGCCTCGCTCGCCCAAGGATGCCTGCCTCGCCGCCCAAGGATGCCTGCCTCGCCGCCCAAGGATGCCTGCCTCGCCGCCTAAGGATGCTTGCCTTGCATCGCCTGGGCTGCCAGCCGCCCGCACGCTGGGGTTGCCAGCCGCCCGCGACGCTTGGGGTTGCCAGCCGCTCCGCGACGCTTGGGTTGCCAGCCGCTCCGCACGCTTGGGGTTGCCAGCCGCTCCGCGACGCTTGGGTTGCCAGCCGCCCGCGACGCCTGGGGTTGCCAGCCGCCCGCATCGCCTGGGGCTGCCTGTCGCCCGCATCGCCTGGGGCTGCCTTTTGCTCCACACAGGGTACAGGGTACGAGGGAGAAGTGGAGCTCCCGCTGCCGCCTCTATGGCCAGGGGCTCCTCCCGAAGTTCGCCTCCCGAGGGTCCGCTGCTGCTGCCGCCGCCTCCCGAGGGTCCGCTGCTGCTGCCGCCGCCTCCCGAGGGTCCGCTGCCGCCGCCTGGGGTCGCCAGGGATCCTGCTTCGCCTGGGGTAGTCGAGGGTCCTGCTTCGCCTGGGGTCGCTACACTATGGCCAGAACCCCATGAAGGGGAGCTGTCGGCCATGAAGAAAGGGGGAGGTCAGGAGACCAGCTCCCCAGCCGCATTTCGCGGCAGGAAACACGGTGGCCAGAGCCCCACGGAGGGGAGCTAGCCGGCCATGAAGAAGGGGAGGTCAGGAGACCAGCTTCCCCGCAGCAGTTTCGCTGCCGGAGATTGTGTGGTCGGAGCCCCACGGAGGGGAACTGCCGGCCATGAAGAAGGGGAGGTCAGGAGACCAGCTTCCCCGCAGCAGTTTCGCTGCCGGAGATTGTGTGGTCGGAGCCCCACGGAGGGGAACTGCCGCCATGAAGAAGGGGGAGGTCAGGAGACCAGCTCCCCAGCTGCACTTTCGCGGCAGGAGATAGTGTGGCTGAAGCCCCGGAAGAGGGAGCTGCCAGCCACGAAGAATTGGGGGTGCCAGACATTTCACCATGGCCACCCCCAGAAACAACTTGCTTCCCCTCTTCCGGGACTTTGGGACTGAGGGGGAGGTGGCCATTGAGGCCATGTGTGCTTTGCACAAGGGGGTATATGTGGCAAAGTGCCCCCTGTGTATTATATGTTACGATTGTGTGTAAATGTTGGTGTATAGGCATTGGTACACGGGATATAAGCGGGTCTGTGTTTCACATGTGTTTAAATTGTAGATTTGTATTTAGGCACGGGAATTGCACTTTAATTATTTCACGGCAGTTGTACCGAGATTCCAATTGAATGATTGACTAGCAATCGAAGTCTCGGTACAACTGCATAAAAGCTGTATGTTTTCACTCACTCGGGTTGGGTGTTCGAGAGTGGAGAACGGGAGAGAGAGAAGGAGAGAGAAATATTTACAAACAATTGCTATCGCGTGCTGGTAGGACCAGCACGATACTTGTTTGTTTGTTTACTCACCGTGTTGGTGTGTCTGTCCGTCCACCGTTTGTTTAGTGTTAGTTCGTTTTGTTTATGTCTGTTTATTTTGGCGAAAGTGCCGTGTCCTGTGTTTTTGTTACAACCGTTTATTTTTCTGTTTGATTATTAAACGCTGAGCGCGATCACGCGCTCAGCTTCACCAAAAACCCCAAGTCTCTGTCTGTACTGTGTTTCCTGGCTCTGCCGTGACGTCACAGCTCAGTCGTCTTTGTCACACCCTGTCTGAATCATCACTCTTGCTGCCTGAAGAGGTAAGACTAGGGTAGCCTAACATGAACGGCTCATACAGGTACCATTGTTTTGTGTTGGAATTATTGACTTCAGCCATGATATTTGTATATCTGCGTGCAAATGACTTTGCTTCCTGTGTAGCTATTGGCGACAATTGTGGAAATCCATGCTGTCAGATAACATCACCGTGCCATATTTACAACGCAGTGCACTGAAGCTTGTCGTAGTTTGAACACTTTGTGCATTAAAATAGCCCATCACAACAGTAGAAGGGGCTGTAAAATGTGACAAAAGTATTTGAAAACATATATTGAAATAAGTCTATATTCACTTTTACCACAGGTACCCTTTAAGAAAAGTATGTTAGTGAATAATAAATAATAATTTGTGAACTAGTTCTAGGTCTCCAGGTGCCCATTTCATTTATTTAAGAAACATATTTACATTGATAGTTGAGTACTGTGTATGATACAAATAGTTTAAAACAATTACAAAAAAAGAATGATGTCCTCATTTAATTTGACCTTCCTTTAAAAATACCTAAATAAGCTGCCTTCGAGGCAGGATAAATCTCATTTTAATTTGGCAACCTATTTTTTTTTATTTCTGTGTTAAATGTATTATAGAAGAAGTACATTTTATCCTGCAAAGTTTAAGAAATAAATAGAGACAATGGAGTACTCATATTTAAGATTAATGTTATCTGTTGCATAAGTCTGATAGCTAAATAAGGTATTTTATAAGTATTTTACTTTATCACTGCATATGTTTTTCCTTCAGGGCTCAAATTACTAAGGGGCTGAGGGTGAATAGGCAGGACATTTCATCATGTAATTAACAAGTTTTAAATTATACCTGTCAACTCACAGCATGTTAAAGGGGGCATTTGGAAATACAACTATTCAGTGAAACATAAAGGGATTGTCTACCTGGATTTCTGTTTACCATACTTAATAACTCCTGTTTCTGTAATCAGGGCAGCTCCTAAACAAAACTCAGAAAAGATGATTGTCTGTGAAAAGGTGGGGAAGCTCATGGGTAACGCAGTGGGCTTTATCTATTGCACATAGTCAAGAGATATTTAACACATTTTATTGCCTTTAGGCTTTCCAACACATAATATAACATGTGTGAATCTTGTTTACACTAGAACCGCCGCGGTTATACTCATACCTAGAACCGCCGCCAGCGGTCATTATGACGGTTACATTTTAAACAACATCAATACTGAAATGAAAGACAAACTATCAGATACAACTCAAAAGTTTTATTCAAGCACATCATATCAAACATCTGCACAGCCGAAATGTTGTATTTAAATGAACAATTAAACATAAAAGGCTTTATTTTCTAACTTGCCACATATAAAGCACTACTTCAAAAACTATAATAAAATAAACATTTCAAAAGAAATGAGTGTGTAAACAGGTATATGTACATACACAACTGTAAAAACGAAATTATTTTTTTTAAAGGTAACAAAAAAAGAAAACTCAATTCTCATTATGTAACGTGAATGCGCTTTCAGGGAAACATACTTCAAAGTAGCACTATCCACACAGATGTAACTTCTCAACTTTTCCTGTGCATTTACCACATACTGCTCTTTCACATTGGGCACAGATATCAGTAGTTTTATTTTTATTGCATTCAGCTACCTGGCATTGCTTTGTCACTGGGTGCAGCACTGAATCCAGGTTGAGCTGCATTTGCCTGATCAAAATGTTTCTGCCATAGCTCTGTGGCTAGATTCAAGATGAAATCTCTCCTACTGATATTTTCCCCGGTGCATTCCTTGTACAAAATGAAGGAATTGATGGCTGCCAGTTCCAGTACTTTGTAAAATACAGCAACTGGCCACCGACGAGAACTGGCTTTCACTGAGTACTGACTTGCCTTCTGGTCTGTACTCCGTACTTTGTGTCATTGTAGAAATCCACAGTCTCCACTTTTTTCTTGTCAACAGTCCCGATGGCAACTGACGTATGAAGGGAGCTGAGAATAATTACATTCTTTCTTGGCTTGCACTTGTGTTTCAAAATTATACTGGAGTACAGCTGTGGTTGCAAGTTTTGCACAGATGCACTCTTTTGCCAATTGCAGTGAAGTAAAAAAATTGTCAGTGGTATGTTCACTCCACGAACATACAGGATTGCAATAAACGCTTCAATTCCTCCAAAGACATTGCCCAGGAGTCATCATTTTATATCCTATGTGCCTCTGCAACAGCAGCCCGTCTTCCCACAGTGTCAACACCAGAATTTAAAATTTCCCAAATAGTGCCATCCTTCCCAGGCTCCTGAATGCCTGTTCGTGCTGGCGATGCAGCCGGAGTCGCTGTCCATGGTAGTGCTGCGGGTGAAGCGGTTGGCATGGCTGGCACGCCTGCAGCTGCTGCAGGAGATGATGGAGGCAAAGCGGCTGGCACTGCAGAGGTAAGCTCAGTGGGGGTAGAGATAACAATAGGCTTGCATATATATATATATATATATATATATATATATATATATATATATATATATATATATATATAAAGTAGACTATTGTAGGTTATAGTCAAAATAAAAACATGTATTGTAAAAGGCAGTCAAAATGACTGCTTTGGCGGTTCTATTATTATTATTATTATTATTATATTAATAATAGTCCTAATAAGAGCAAATACAAAACACAGTACACTTTGATATCGGGGCAGTTCAAGAGCAGATATGTGTTGATAGATACATCAAGGTTAGATACGAGTGCAAGTGAAATACAAGATACTACAGATTGGGTTCAGTGCAGGATTAAATACAGTAAAATAGGGAGTAGATAAGTGCAAGTTAAAGTGCATTAAAGTCAGAGTGCTATATTGTACAGAAGGGAAGAGTTGAGTTTTACAGGTGTTGTCTGAAGAGGTGTGTCTTGTGGAGGCGCCGGAAGGTTGTCAGGGACTGGGCAGTCCTGACGTCCGTAGGAAGGTTGTTCCACCACTGCAGGGCGAAGGTGAAGAAGGAGCGGGAGCGGGCTCTGGAGGCAGGAGAGCGTGGGCAGGATTATAACTTCCTTATTTTCGCGATCCTGCCTTTCAAACACTGTCAGGGTAGTTTATGAAAAAAGCAATAAACAGACAACCACATAACTTTCAGACACGCAGAGTAATTTAAATGTGAGAGATATTTCTTGAAAGTGGAGAAGATGGAGAAGATGCAGTTTCTTAGACAGAAAAGTGACTAGATTTGCAGTAGTAATCAGCAACAAAATAGATTTTTTTGTGAATAGAGAATCTCTGAATTTTATATTATTGAATTGCTTCTATGTAATGTCATAAACATACTTGTTGTGTAGAAATTACATTACGAAGACTAAGATAATTTATTCACAAAAAAAGCTTTTGAAAGTAAAAGATTCCACTGTGAATTCTCTTTCAATATGATATTAGATCAAACATTGCCAAAGGGAAAATAAAAACCCAAGAGCTTCCCTGTAGCTTGGAAGTTGGAAGTTATTCACAATATCTCCATACTGTCCCAGTTTAAGGGCTTAAAAATCTGGTCACCTTGATTATAGCAATGGTCTGTTTGGGTTTGTGTTATTATTTCAGATAGGCAATGATACAAGTTGTTTGTTTTGTTTTGTGATTGAGCATATACCAGGGATTAAGGACTGAATGTGTCGCTTACATTCCTGCTTATCCATACAGCCTGTAGCCCCTTCATTAACACCGGTAATGGTAGGAAACAATAGAGACCTGCCTAATGAAAATTAACAATTTAAATCAGTAGATGTTGCCCAAATAATAATACAGTAAAGAAAACAGCCTGTAGTCCCTCCATTAACACCGGTAAAGGTAGGAAACAACAGAGAGGCTGAAAATTGAGAGACTGACTCAAGGTTCTATCTAAAATGATTGGGAAGAGGCCATCAACAGCGTTCGAAATTAATCTGTGTCAAAGCATAGTCTGCTGACAATTTAAGTAAATATCCGCCAGCTAAAATAATGCTGGAATGAATTGATTTAATATAAAACGTAATGTAAAAAATTGTATAGCTATTTATTTGGATATATACTTGTGGTATAAACAGAACACTGAATGATCATTCATGGTAGGCAGTTTTTATTCGCCTTAGGAGGATGCATGTATTCTAATGCTTTCCATATACATCACTACAGATGGACAGATCTAGGTTCCTGTGTTAATGAGATGTGAATCTCAATGGTATCCTGCTGATTAAATCAGAATTGAATCTGGGGGACCTGTGAATTCATTACAGGAGGAAAGCTAGGGGACATGTTAGTAATTATATTTCAACTTGAACAGAAGACATGCAGTATTGTACTATAGCGCCGTGGTGTGCAAAGTGTGGGGCATCAGTAAGGGGGGTGTGACTATCACTAAAGGAGCAGTGCTGTAAAAATTAAAAAGGATAGAACATTTTAAATAAATACATAAAGTGCAAGTGTGTGCAGCTGAGATGCATTGCTGGGCAACCAATTGGGCAGTTAGACTCGTCCAGTGCTGGGTGGATTTGGTGGTCCGGATTGGCTGAGGGGTTGGCCCAGGGATGCTGCGCAGAGCTCAAAAAGCATCTGCACCACAGTTTGAGGCTGCTGCATGGCCATTGCTACACAGATGGATGCTGAGCAAAAGCGTGTGTTTGTTTACATCAAGGAGGAGTGCATCCACTCTGCAGGAACTACTACACGAAACCCTTCCACTCCAAGACAGTGTTTGTGAAGGCATTGCCCAGCCGAGGCTGTATGAAGAGGTAGCGTGAAGAGGCAGGAGTCTCCATGAGAATGCCGGGACTCCGGGAGCCCAGAAGTAGGTCAGCTTAGGGGATGTTGATCCCAAACAGTATAGAGAGGGTTTGCGTAGAGTAGTAGGTTCTTGGAGTTGGACTAGTGCTCGCCATTTGTGTGGCAAACTTTTATTTTAGCTTTGTTTTCTTTTATTTTCTTTATTAAATGTGACACTAGGGCTGCCATTGCTGGTACTCTAGTGTCAGCACCTGTGTTTATTAAATCTGTGCGCCTGTGCAGTGTGTCAACACCCAATGCTCTGTGTCTGCCTCATGATTATTCAGCGATGACCCACACAGGTAACACATCCATCCCCCTGTTACAGTAACAGCAGAAGACTTAACATGTCAGCAAAATGTTGACTTGCCAAGTGTAAAAAAAAGATTTATAGATGGATTTTAAATGCTGAATTTGTGATATGTGTTTTCAACATATATAATTTCTGAAAGTACAAATTTCAAAACTTTTAACAATGTGCTTGTTAACATTTACGGTATGTATTTAGCTAAATCTGTACTTTTTGTGGTTAAATCTGGAAAAAACATGCAATTGACATTAAATCTGGAAAACAAAAAAATTGACATTAAATCTGGAAAACAAAAAAATATATAAGAAGTTTACGCATCACTGTTATAGAGGATCAAAAGAGGAGTGTAGTTTCAGCCTACATTTTGTTTGTGAGATCTGATTCCCTTCGATAATAAAAAATGCAGTCATAACTACAAATAGGAATGTACTTGATATAACACCCACTGCAAACCACATGGGGACCAAGGATGAAAAGGGTCAGCGTTGCACTGTGTTTATTCACTTCCAGACTGAGATAATAACCGTAGGGAATCTTTGCATAGTTTTAGGCGATTTTTCACTTCAAACTGCAATTCAAGTTCAGAACATTTCAGTATAGACAGCAGGCAGTGATATGCAGAATGTAAGGGTGAATGGGAAATTGACAAGATTTTTATAAACAAGCATAACTTGCTGAATTTTCCTATGGCAGGGGTCAGCATCCTTTCAGTTCAAGAATGTGCCAAATTAGGGGGATGGTCTTTCTACTGAGGGTATATATAATTTATCACGGCAAATTACCACTATTTGTATTTTATCATTATTCCTGATGATATATAATCAAACCACATTGGAAACTAGTATAGTGTTGAAATATTGAATAAAAACCTGTAGTGCTCTGCATTGTAAAAGTAATGGTCCACTTTCAACTACATAAAACCTTAGCCAATCATTCAAGTTGTAAAATGAACATGATGACCATATTACTGTATACAGCTTTTGTTTTTGGATGGAAGTTGTTTTGCTGGATTCATTTAAGTTATTTGTCTTCTTTCCTTTCTGAAGTGTTTGGAAATATAGCTACATTTCGTTCTACAAACAGTGATTGCTAGAGGCTGTGCCAAGTCACCTTGTGGAAGAAAGGATGTGCTAGTAATTTACCATAACAACAGTAATACAGGAACATGGCCTAACCTATTCTTTCATTTTTCAAAATGTATTCTGTTGCAGTTTTGTTCATTGTTAAGTACATTTTGTGGTGTTGTCAGCATTTATTTATGAGCACAGTGTTTTTTGGGAATTGATGGATTCAGTTAGTTGTTAAAGAAGTGTAAGAAAACAAGGCCTACTGTTTAATATTTCTTGAGACACTGAGAGGGTAAGCACCAAACACGACACACAATTTCAATTCACAGTAATCAGGTTTTATTGCATACAAGTAAATGGCTATTCATAGAAAGTCATCTTCTACTAGAGTATATGAACTAGCCCTAATACAGTAACAGATACTAGGTTCATACTTTCCTATAGCTGCTAGCTCCAGACAGGTGGCAATGTCAGTTGTCTTCTCCCTTTTCCAACTGTGCTGGGTTACCAGTGTAACACAATATATATATGTGGCAAAGTGGTGAGTGAATACAGGTGCGTGCAGTGCAGAGTGGATACAAAACAGACAGACAATGATTTCCAGGTGCAAGGGTGTTTATTGATTTATTGAACAATGTCCAGTGCCTTATGGTGAACACCTGTAAATAATGATGATGGAGTGATACACCGGCGTGTATCACTCGGTATTTGTAAATCCCCAGGTTTGAGCTGCAACCAAAAGTCCAGTTTTTACACACCAACACTAAACACAAAACACAAACACAGTTCTTAGTGATAGTGAAGTGGTGCAAGTGGTGTATTACAGTTCTCCGTGAAATGCAGGGGTGAAAGTGATGTCCGGGTTTATGCTGGATTTCGCTACAGCTCCGGATCGTGCTACTGGTAGTCAATTAAAAACAGACAACAGTTAACAAACACAAGACAAAACTCATGGTTCACGATACTGCAACACAGACTCCTTGTAGGTTTGAAACACTAACCATTTACCAAGGAACAGATCACTTACACTACGACCCCTATTTATACCCTCGCTCATGACCCCAAGGTTAACGAGCGCATCCGCTCCTCCAATCCTCAGATGCCACGCCGTTTCCCGTCTGAGTCATTAAGTTTGGGTACCATAGCTCCGCCCCCTTCCTAAATGACTGACTTCTACCTACCCTAAGGAATAAATTGTCATGCCATTTAGTTAAGGGTACTCTGTTCCTTTTATATGGTGCCCTCACAGGTCAGGAGGGAGATCTAACACCAAGAATAATTCGATCTCTGTCACATATCCCACCGCTCAGAGTGGAGCCGAAGGAACACTCAGCTAAATCTACCTTTCCCATTACTCCCCCCTCCCGGGAAAAATAATCCGCATTTTGGTGTTCTTTCCCCGTACGGCGTACCATGTGGTACATGAAGGGCTGCAATGCCAGATACCACCGAGTTATTTGGGCATTGCTGTCCTTCATTGTGCTTAACCACTTGAGTGGGATGTGGTCAGTGACAAGATCAAATGAGTGCCCAGCAGGTAGTATCTTAAAGAGTGAGTAGCCCATTTGATGGCCAAACACTCTTTTTCGACAACGGAGTAGTTGCGCTCCAGAGGGAGCATTTTTTTTACTTATGTACAGAATGAGATGTTCTACTCCATCTACCATTTGGGACAGGACTGCACCCAAACCAACATCTGACGCATCGGTGTGGAGGATGAATCTCTTGGTGAAGTCTGGAGTGATGAGAGCGGGGCCTTGCAAAGTCTCTGCTTAACAATATCAAACACCCCCTGACATTCTTCTGACCACTTAATTGAATTTTGTGCGCTCTTCCTGGTGAGGTCAACTAAGGGATTAACCACTGTGGCATACTCAGGGATAAAACGGTGGTAATAACCGGCTAACCCCAGTAGAGACCTCACCTGAGCCTTGGTTTTGGGGATTGCCGCGTCCACCGAGGCCTGGACCTTAGTGACAACGGGTTTCACCCTGCCATTCCCCAGTATAAATCCCAGATATTGTGTCTCTTTCTTGGCAAACACACATTTTTGCAAGTTAGCTGTCAGCTGGGCTGCCCTTAGAGACTGAAGGACGGCTGTGATCCTAGCCAAATGCTCTCGCCAGGTGGAGCTCTAAATAACCACATCGTTGATATACACTGCCGCATATTCACAATGTGGATGTAAAACCTGGTCCATCAGTCTCTGAAAGGCAGCGGGCGCACCATGTAGCCCAAATGGCATGGTTGTGAAATGAAACAGCCCCTCTGGTGTTGAAAATGCGGTTTTCTTTCTAGAACTATGAGTTAACGGTATCTGCTAGTATCCCTTCATCAGATCCAGAGTGGAAATAAACCTTGCCGTCCCCAGTCTATCTAGAAGCTCATCGACCCAAGGCATGGGATATGCATCAAACTTGGCAATAGCGTTTACCTTATAGAAATCAATGCAGAAGAGGTTGGTGCCTTCCTTTTTGGCCACTATCACAATTGGACTGCACCACTCGCTCCTGGAAGGCTCAATCACCCTAAGTTTGAGCATGTCACATACATCTTTGTGAACGCCACCTCGTCGATGTTCTGGGATCTGATAAGGTCTCTCTCGTACAGAGACAATGGCATATTCAACAAGGTTAGTTCTACCGGGCACGTCAGAAAAAACATCGTTGAATTCCTCAATTAATATACGCAGCTCATGTTGCTGATCAGGAAGTAATTGTTCCCCCATCGAAATGTTCTTTGTGCTAGAGGTCTCTAGATCGGGGCCCAAATCATCCTCTACATTGCCTGGGGCTATAAGAACATAAGAAAGTTTACAAACGAGAGGAGGCCATTTGGCCCATCTTGCTTGTTTGGTTGTTAGTAGCATATTGATCCCATAATCTCATCAAGCAGCTTCTTGAAGGATCCCAGAGTGTCAGCTTCAACAATATTACTGGGGAGTTGGTTCCAGACCCTCACAATTCTCTGTGTAAAAAAGTGCCTCCTATTTTCTGTTCTGAATGCCCCTTTATCTAATCTCCATTTGTGACCCCTGGTCCTTGTTTCTTCTTTCAGGTCGAGAAAGTCCCCTGGGTCGACATTGCCAATACCTTTTAGAATTTTAAATGCTTGATTCAGATCACCGTGTAGCCTTCTTTGTTCAAGACTGAATAGATTAAATTATTTTAGCCTGTCTGTATAGGACATGCCTTTTACACCCGGGATAATTCTGGTTGTTCTTCTTTGCACTCTTTCTAGAGCAGCAATATCCTTTTTGTAACGAGTTGACCAGAACTGAACACAATATTCTAGATGAGGTCTTACTAATGCACTGTAAAGTTTTAACATTACTTCCCTTGATTTAAATTCAACACATAAAATGCAGGTTTCCATGCAGAACTGGGCGTGGATTTTCCCGTGTTTTTCATCATTTTCATCATTTACACGAGTAAGTGAGATTTACCTTATCCCTCTCTTTGGTCCGAGTAATTCTCCCAAACGTGCACGCGCATTGCCATTTCACATGTAAATTGACCCACATGGTAACCACATGAATGATGCATCGGTCCTTCAGGGCCAAAAGGACTTGCCTTTTTTGAGAATATTCAAGTCCCACTCCTCCCCATCAGATGGTTTTCATTCACTGAAGCCTCTCTGTCCCACTTGTTGGTGGGTAACACAAAAGCAATGAAAAAAGCACCTGTACTTCAAGCTCTGATGACATTCTTCAATCTGTTTTTGCTCTTAAAGTGCCTTTGAAGATTTTCTAGGCAGCTGAAGAAGTGGTAGGGTGCTGCAGTCAAATGATATCATGTCAGAAACTGTTAATTCTACTGTTGAATGCTGCTGAAGATTTTCAGATCATCTTTGAGGGTGCACAGTGCCTGGGCATGGACTAATAGAAGCTCCTACCATTCCTCAGAGAAGAAGCACACCATGTTGCTATGATGACTTTGCAAAGCCTCATCAGTGGCCAACTGCAGACTACTACTACAGACTGGAGTTCTTATCGGTGTTGTACCGATATAACTGTATCGGTACAAAACTCAAAAAAGAGCAGGTTTCATACCGGTACCGTTTTGATACGACTCGGAACAGCTTAAGTGTGGACAGGTAAACCGACACGGTATCGATACAGTTAAGTCAATGTTCTGAAGCACGCGCACGTCTTGCTTTACAGTTTAAATACTTTAAACAGCTTTATATATTACGGTGAGCAGTACCTTTATCATGGCTACACCAAAAAATGCCAAAATAAGTGATCGCTGTGCCACTTGGGGGAGAGATGAGCAGGGGCGGATTGTCCACTAGGGGTGCTAGGGTGCCGCCCCACCATAGCAGAACACAAGAAAAAAAATAAAAAGCATAAAAACGACACGTTTAAGTGCTTAATTCTGACATTTACTCACATTCTTAGCTGTTATTATCCACAACAAATGTGCATTTTATGGAAGAAAAGTATTTATGCCAAATTGCTGGTTATCCTTATCGTATGCCTCTTCTCCTGGTTCCGGGGAGGGTCGCGCCCGGAGGATGACCGTTTATGAGCATGTGTAGTTATGATTTTAGGCCGAAATTGTAGCCTAACTTTTTGCTGCTCCTATTAATCCCATTTGGGGCGTCGAATTTAACGCCCAATGGGGAGTCTATGCAGTTACCACCTAGACACACTAGATGGCGGTTTATAAAATATTGCTATATTTATCAAAACAATTAATGTTGTAGCCAAATAGCAGCCTCAGAATAAGAACATTAAACAAGGAGAAAGAGAAGAAGTAGTTTGTAGCTCGCAGCCATTTTTGTTAGAAAGTGAACGATGACAGAACAAGAAAGGCCAATGAACACAGTGCTGTCTCTACAGCAAAGTCCATTTGAGCGGAGAACTCTGCCAGAAAAATTACAAATCAACGAATTGGGCCCGGACCAGCCAAATATTATAGTAAATCAGCAAAGCAGCG
Organism: Acipenser oxyrinchus oxyrinchus; assembly: GCA_030684275.1. NCBI lineage: Eukaryota > Metazoa > Chordata > Actinopteri > Acipenseriformes > Acipenseridae > Acipenser > Acipenser oxyrinchus. The sequence continues at coordinate 17,788,156 of CM060264.1, read as the reverse complement.
ACAGGGGGAAATTGTCCAAACGGACATTCTCCAGAACATGGTACAAGAAAAAGCCCTGGCTGTGTGGGTGTGCAACACGCAACACGGTGTTCTGCTTTTCATGTCTGCTGTTTCGGACAACTGCTTTGGATTTGGCCTGGACTGACCGAGGGGTGAGCGACATGAAGCACATCTCGGAAAAGACAAAAAAGCACGAACACGGTAAACCCCATATGCAGAATATGGTAAAGCTAGCGATGCTGGGCAAAGTTAACATAGCTACCCAACTGAACAGAGTTCAATAAAAAGGTCATTGAGAGGTTTGCCTCCCAGAAAGAGAGATGGGCAAAGTTTCTTTATAGGTAAATGCCTGCCTGTTTCTGATCCTCACCTGTGTGATTCTGTGTCAGCTGAGCAAAATAATTAATTTACACACACCATCACTCTCAATCACTCACTCACACATACAGAACACATACTTAACTATACAGTAAAAATGTTGGTGATGTTTAAATGTTTGAGTTATTTGAGTTTATGCACTTGTTTGAGTTATTTATTTTGGATTTATTTATTTGAGTTCATGTAAATGTTATTTATTTTGAGTTTATGTAATTGTTTGAGTTATTTACTTCCATTTTTTATAGTGTCAAGTTGAAATTTTGATAATGTTGATATAGCCTATGTTTAATGGCTATAGCCTTTAATGTATGTTTAATGTAAGGTGAATGTTGATAAGTTAAATGGAAACAATGTAAATAGTTTTAATGTAATAAAATATATTTTTTGACCCCTGGGAGTGTGTATCCGTTTGTGTGTGTGTGTGGGGGGGGGGTTGTCAGGTTTCTGCCCCACCTTACAAAAAACCCACCAGCCACCACTGGAGATGAGGATAGATATTTTGGTTAAATCTTCAGGTGAAATGGATCTTTGCTCTGGAATGAGACAGAGAGAGTTGAAGAGATCAAGTTGAAGAGATCAGTCATCATGGAAACAAGTTCAGAACCCGAACACTGTCGATTTAAACATAAATGAATGTGGACAGGTATATCGCAACTGTATCGGTACTGTACTGGTATTGAAAAGTGAGTTAGGACAGGAAGTGGTTTTGTACCGGTATATTCTACACCGAAACAAACTGCGGTAACACTTTAGTTTAGGTATCCATTATAAGTGGTTATAAACAATCTATAAACATGTTATTAGCTATGCTATTAAACAGCATAAAGTATGATTAGAAATAATAAGACTATTATAATAATGTTTTGTCGTTTGTTATAAAATGTTATAACAATGGTATAATATAGATTATAACAGTATTTATAATGTATTATATAACATGTCACTAATAACAATATCTTGTGAAAATGTCAAGGTCAATTTATAAAGCTATTATAACGTATCTTATAAGACATGTTAATTACATTTATTATATTGTAAATATCCTATTATGTAGGGTATTGTATGTTTTATAAGATTACTGTATTACAACTATATATAAATATATTAATCACCCACAAACCTTTCATTCACTACTTTAAAGCATGCCACATGCACTTTGGTTCCCTACCTTTATATATAATGTGTTCCCATAGCTGCCAATCTGAAAAGGGTGCTTTTTAAAAATAATTCTTGATTGATGATATCTATGATAAAATACAGCCTTATTTTGTCTGTTTTCATACTACTTGTTTTCTGATTCAGTGTCTGTTGATGTAAATTAAGCATTGCCATTAACATTAATTGTGTTTATCAGAACATAATCTTAGAATGACAATGACCAATTTTAGCAACCCTTAGAACATACGACATGGCAAGAAACATTTGTACTTTATTATACAACACAAAGATTTCCACTGTTAGTATTTTAAGTGAGAAGGAGGGACTCAATCTCTTACAAAGGGTCATAAAACATAAGCTTGCAACATTGCGCAGAGCTGAGCGCCTACGGAAACGCTACAAAAAGAAGGAGCGTGCGAGAACTAACTTTTATAAAGACCCATTCAAATTTGTAAAGAAGTTATTCACCAGTGAGAAGAATGGCACACTAAAAGCATCTAAGTTTGAGTTGGAGAGATATTTGGAGGAAACGCATACAGATTCAAAAAGGCAGGAGCCTATGTCAATTCCTTCAGACATCCCACCTATCAATCCACCAGAATACCAAATGGAGGACTGTGCACCTAAGTGGAAAGAAGTAGAGCAAGCTGTGAAAAAAGCAAGGGCTTCATCATCTCCAGGGCCTAATGGAGTTCCGTACAGAGTGTACAAGAGTGCTTCAGGAGTTCTACGAATCCTGTGGAAACTGATGAAAGTAGCATGGGAAAAACAGGTTGTACCAAGAGCATGGCGCCGAGCAGGTGGAGTCTTTATACCTAAAGAAAAGATTCTAGCAGCATCAGTCAGTTTCGCCCTATTTCCTATTAAACGTAGAAGGCAAGATTTTCTTCAGCATTATTGCTCAGAGATTGTCAACTTACCTATTAAAGAACTGCTTCATTGACACTTCAATACAAAAGCGGGCATTCCAGGTTTCCCAGGATGCTTAGAACACATCAATGTGATCTGGCAACAAATTCAATCAGCTAAAAAGGAGAGGAAGGAGATCCATGTGACATTCCTGGATTTGGCTAATGCATATGGTTCAATGCCACATGAACTTCTTTGGGCAGCATTTGATTTTTCAGTGTACCAATGACAATAACAAATCTAGTGAAAGCCTACTTTGGAGATTTGCAATTTAGTTTTTCAACTTCAGAATTCAGCACTACATGGCAATGCCTAGAAGTTGGAATAATGGCAGGATGCACCATTTCTCCACTGGCTTTACCATGGCAATGGAAGTAATCATTAGGGCATCAAAATGGGTAGTGGGAGGAGAGCTTGGCTTCTGGAATACGACTACCACCAATTCGAGCATACATGGATGACATGACAACCATGACTACAACAGTAGCCTGCACTAATCGGTTATTGGGCAAATTAACCAATAACATTGAATGGGCACGAATGCAATTCAAGCCCACTAAATCAAGGAGCATCTCTATAATTAAAGGTAAAGTAGTAGATAAAACGTTCTTCATTAATGGTGAGGCAATACCAACAGTGTCTGAGAAGCCAGTGAAGAGCCTTGGGAGATGGTACGACGGGGATCTAAAGGACACAGTTCGTGTGGGAGAAGTTAGACAACAAGCTGTGGAAGGGTTGAAGAGCATAGACAGCAGCGCTTTACCAGGCAAACTAAAACTCTGGTGCCTTCAGTTTGGCTTACTGCCAAGGTTGCTGTGGCCACTGACTGTACGAGGTTTCTTTGACAACAGTAGAGAAGCTGGAAGCTTTAACCAGTTCACACATCAGGAAATGGTTGGGAGTTCCACGCTGCCTCAGCAGAGTGGGACTTTATGGTAAAGGAATACTGCAGCTACTTGTCTCCGCTCTAACCGAGGAGTTTAAGTGCGCCAAGGTCCGACTGGAAATGACATTAGTAGAGTCACGCGACAAATGCGTAAGGGAGGCAGCACCTGTGTTGAAAACTGGAAGAAAGTGGGTGGCAAAGAAAGCTGTGGAGGATGCAAAGGCTGCCCTTCGAATTGGTAATATTATGGGGCAAGTTCAGCATGGAAGAGGGGGTCTTGGTCTCAGTTCAGCTCCTCCTACATGGCACAATGCAGCCCCAGCGCAACGGAGGAAGCTTGTAGTCAACGAGGTGCAAAAGCAGGAGGAGAGGATGAGGTGTATAAAGGCCATTTCCCAGGGCAAGCAGGGAGAATGGATGAGATGGGAGAGTGTGGAACAACGCAAGATTGGCTGCCAAGACCTATGGTCAATGGAACAGAGCAGGATCAGTTTCCTTATAAGGTCAACATATGATGTTCTCCCATCACCACAGAACCTAAACCTCTGGGTAGGAGAGGATCCCTCATGTCCTTTGTGTTCATCACCTGCAACATTAAGGCACATTTTGACAGGATGTAAGGTGGCTCTTAGCCAAGGACGGTATACTTGGCGCAATGACCAGGTGCTGCGATGTTTGGCCTTAGCATTGGAAGACAAGCGTAACATGACCAATAAGTTGCCACCTGTTCCATCAAAACATTACACACAAAAGACAACATTCCTCCGCCCAGGAGAGCAACCACCAAGAAAAGGTGTTAAAACCAATCCTCGCCCAGGACAACTGGAAGCTGCTAGAGACTGGAAAATGCTGGCGGATGTTGGTCAACGGCTTATTTTTCCACCTGAGATTGCCACCACAAACCTTCAACCAGATATTGTCTTGTGGTCTGGATCAGCACGCCTTGTTCACCTGGTGGAGTTAACAGTGCCATGGGAGGATGCTGTAGATGAGGCGATGAGAGGAAGAAACTGCGGTATGCTCAACTAGCCACTGAAGCGGAACAGCGAGGATGGAGAGTCTGGGTTTACCCAGTGGAAGTGGGATGTCGAGGATTTGTGGCACACTCTACAACCCGGTTTCTCAGAGATGTCGGATTCAATGGCCAAGAGTTGCGTCGCATCGTGAAGAACTTATCTGAAGCAGCAGAGAGGAGCAGCAACTGGCTGTGGTTGAGACGGAAAGATTCTGGCTGGGGATCTCAAGCACAATAGAAAGAAAGAAAGGCTGATATACAGGTAAGTAAGCTGGGCTGAGTTGAGTGGGGACGGAGGGGGTGATGCTGGGACGCCAGAATCACCGTCGAGCCCTCTTGAGGTGTCGTGGGCTAGTCGACGAAACACCGAGGATGGAAGGTGCCCACTTGAAGACCCCAGAGATGTACCCTACTTAGCTCAATCCAGACGGTTGTCATGCTGATGCGCTGGGGAGACTGCACTATGGTTGATCCCCGAGCCAGCATCGCAGCCGTTGTGTGTGCTGATGCGCTAGGGAGGCAAAATAAGCTGATCCCTGGAGCCAGCATTACACTTCAGCCATCAACACCAGACAGAAGGATATCTACATCATCATATGGAAGGAAGCGCAAATGGATGGAGACACATATTGATCACATTAGTTTACTGTGAAGCTACGTCTTAGTTGGTGCTTATCTTGGCGAGAGCCAAGTTCAAATCAGCATGAAGTTTTAACATCTACTCTCATGTAATGGAAATCAGTTATTTTCCAATTAACCTCCAGCCTCGCTAATATCACTCAAATTCTTAATCACACATTTATAGATTCTTCAAAATGTACTTTATTATTATTTGTTTATTTAGTAGACTCCTTTATCCAAGGCGACTTACAGAGACTAGGGTGTCTGAACTATGCATCAGCTGCAGAGTCACTTACAACAACGTCTCACCCGAAAGACAAAGCACAAGTAGGTTAAGTGACTTGCTCAGGGTCACACAGTGAGTCAGTGAGTGAGCCAGGATTTGAACCAGGGACTTCCTGGTTACAAGCCTTTTTCTTTAACCAATGGACCACACAGCCTTCTAGATCACCTTATGTTGTGATCTTAAAGGTTTATGAATACCCTTAAAGCACAGTTTGTTTAGTCTTCACCACACTGGTGATATTCACCCTCTCTGTTGTCATTAAAAAACCTCTTTGGTGAAATAGTTCCCTTTAACCTTTAATTACAAAGTCTTTCATTTATAAGATAGTAATACTATATTTTGCAACCCCTAAACTAAAGTGATGCCCAATTTGAATCTATTACATAATTATAAATGTATATAAAGTATACTTTTTATAACTTATCAATAAACCATTTTCAGCCCCAAATCTAAAGTCATTTATACCTTTCTAATTATGATAATGGCAAAACAATCTTTTCTTAAGAGTAACATGTTTTACAATGAGGAGTTTGCTTTTAATGTTTTCAGCAAAGATGCACCTAAAGTGCTCTTGGAATTAAATATTTAAACTATTGTCTATGCAAACGTGCAGTGTTTTTTTTTTTTACCACATGTAACTGTGTAGATCTTCCATTGCCCATTGTTTTCTTCTTTTGCTTGACCATCACAATGTATTCATTTTTAAGAAAGAAAGACAACATGAATGTTCTTTTTTTTCCTTTATTCAACTTTTTGTATTAGTATTATTTAAAACTGTAATACAAACATCAGCTGGAAAATTAGTACTTATGTCAAGACTTTGAAACCCGAATAGCAAAATATGTTGTACTTACAACCAGGTTTTTCTTTACTTGGTTCTTTTTCATTCTCATTCATTTTTTTCCATTTTTTCCAGTGATTACATTAAAGGGAATGAATTCTGTATATCCTTACATTGTTTCAAAAACATGACAGAAGGTTAATGACCAGTACAGTTGAACTACAAAGATACATACTGTATGTGTGTATTCTGAATTGCCTCACAAACCCAGTAAATGTAGTTATCCCTGCTTTAAAGCCATTATCTAGTCTAGTCACTGTTTACATTACTTTTAGGTGAGAGGTCAGTAACTTTATTGTAGCAAAATACTGTAGGCCTGCTTATTAAGAGACCATGGGCCTTATTTTCAAAGGGGCAACATGAAAACTAGGTCTCAAAGTGATTTCTAAAACCTGATTTATGTAATTATATCACATTGTTTATATTTAGGGCTCAACAGGTGGATACATGACACATTTATCTAATCCCTTTGAAAGACATATATACCATAACACCTTTTACTATAGCAGCTTCAGCTTCCACGAGAATTGTGAGTCACTTGACATGTTGGTTAGTAGTTGTAGATTGCATGGAAAGAATTTTTGAGCAATACGATGCATTGAAACTGCACTTTAGTCTTGCATCAAGTGCTGAACACTTTTTCTGCTAGGCTGCTAAAAGAGATGTACAGTGACGACACAAATTTGCTTTATCTTGTTTTTCTCAAGCCTGTCTTGCAAGAAATCAAATGGTTAACAAAAACTTTCACCTTGAAACAGGTGATACACTGACTGTTTTTCATGACATTTAGAGACTGTACTTCTCAACAGAGAAGAGTTGTGAAACCTAGTGTTTTTCGAATGAATTATGACAAAAAACTACTGGATTTAGATTTGAAATCTTCAAGAATTTACCTGTCTCCAAATGATGTGGATCTCGGAATTACATTCCAGCAGAAAATGGAAGACAGCAAGCCGTCACCTGCTCTCAAAAATGCAATAACAGCAAGGTGCAACGAGTTCACCAAACAACTACTGACCCAATATCAAATGCGACTGCCTGAATCAATGGAAATGCTCAGGAAAATTGAACGGTTTGTCCCAAAGCAGTCATGTCTAATGACAAACCACGTGTGAGTGAACTGCCAATTCAGTTTTTCACGAGTACAGTCGATGTTCTTGAAGTACAATGGAGAAGTGTTGCTTCCTCTAATATAACAGAGAAGTGCAGTTTGGAAGAACTTTGGATCAAAGTGAATGAATACACGGATGCAGGTGGAAATCATTGCTTTAAAGAACTGGCTTTAGAAGCCATAAATCTGTACCCTGCCAGTGCATACGTGGAGAGAGCTTTCTCTCAAGTGGCTCTTCTTAAAGACAATACCCAAAAAAGAATGGGTTTGAAACTGCTTTCAAGCATCATGTTCATATGGTCAGGATTGACCAGGAATGGCTGGACGTCTTCTGCATCTTTTAGTCCTCCCTGCTGGAAAATTGGAGACACAGTGAAATGTATGAAGTTGACTTTTCTGTTTTTGGAATGCTGATTATGCTGTGCTACAAGACCAGTGCAGTATTGCTGGTGTGACTTTTTGGAGATAAAGTGGAATGTATATAGTTCATGCTTCTGTTTCTGATATTCTGAGTATGAGAGGTACAAGACCAGTGCAGTCAGTAAGTATAAACATTTTATTTATCTTTCTTTGTTAATTGCTAATAGTATTGCTGTTATAATACAAATGTATCCGGGTGTGTATGGGGTTCTACTACTTACTTGTATTTAAGGCATGTTGGATTTCGAAATGTCACATTTTGAAATTGTTGTCAGTTTTTCGTTAAGTATGGAAAACTATAAAGCAGAGCCGCGGGAAAGAATTTCAAACTGGGGGTGCTGAAAAGAGGGGGTGGCGGCTATATTTTTTTTAATGATTTTTAAATGTATAGAAAATACATTTTTTGTGCATTTCATAATCAGACCAAACCAAGTGAGTTTTATAAGGAATAACACAGTGGCACAAAATAATAATAATAAAAAAAACTCAGAAAAAAATTTACTTTTTATGTAGCCTAACATTAAAAACCAACAAGACAATGCATTAATAACTACGTTGCAAAACAGATGTTACATAAATAAAATGCAATAACCTCCTTAGATGTCTTATTCATATCCAGCACTATAACGCTTTCATTCTGTTAGACATGTTATGTCAATTCACTGAACTGAACAATTGTATACCATTGCAGTGTATTGTTTGCAATATGTAGTGGCTACATTGTAGCCTATTCAGAAACGAGAAGCACCTAAATGTTTGCAACAGCTATAGAAACAATATCCCAAAAGCTTACATTTTATTTAAAACACATTACTTTTAAAAACAGTAACAGAATGAAACATCAACCCATCCTTAACTGTATATAAAATAAAATTGATCTGTTTAGATTAGGCTACTCCAAAAACTGATTTGCGCTCCGGTGTCATGCTTACAAAATTCCTTATAAGGGAGACAACATCTAGACTGTCAAGTATCTCACGGTGGACATGCATAAGAGCAAGTTGTGTTAGTCTTTTTTGACTCATTGTGCTGCGTAACCAATTTGTAAGGCATCTCAAACTCTGGACTATTAATAATAATTAATAACGTTTTCTTTGTTCAAAACAACTACACCCACCATTAAAAAGGCAACGAATACTGTAGGTTACAATTTTTTAAAAATACAATCAACAAAACATTTAAAATGAAAGGGTCTTCTTAACAACTGAATGTCCGTTATTGAGGTCTTACTGAAAACATAAAATGTCACTTACAGAAAGCCATTAGCTACTGAAAGAAAACCAAAAAATAAAAAATGTATTTGTCCAACGAGACTGTTTTCCTTCATGATAAGGGACAAACATCACAAAAATGATCTTGTACCAGACTAGGGGCCGGACCAAATTAAACCCTGATCGCTCTTACGAAAGAGTGTTTATGCGCTAATATCGCTAGTTTCCATATCGCATTTTCTTTATCCCAAAACCAAAACTAGCCATTTCCAATCTGCATAATGGGCGGAGAGAAGTTTCGCAGGAGTAGAAGGGACCGCTGAAAGCAACATGAAAACAGCTGTTGACCAATCCCCAGCCGGTATTTGTGACATTTTGAAGGGGCGGAAACAAGGCGATAACATGTGAAAAGGCAGGCGAAGACAGCCAGGGCAGAAAAAAAAAAAAAAAAAAAAATGTGTTGTACTGCTGTTTCATTTGAATATCAGTGAATGCTATTACATACAACTACAAATAGTACTAATAATAATAACATATTGTAGCGTTTTTGTCAGGTTTATGAAGCAGGACTCACGGAGACAGTGTGGAATTCTCGGTCTCAAATTTTTATTGGAATAAACAGGGAATTCCTGTCAGGCGCCGGAATTCACGCCAGTAAAACAACAAACCCTTATTTATCCTCTATTGCTATCTCTCTCACTGTCTCTCAAGTCGCTGTCACTCTCTCTCACTCTCAGTCTCTCCCTCCTCTGTCACTCATGCACCACCTTATATAACCTCTCCTCATCTCCCGCCGCTGTCCGGCTCAACCAATCGACCCACGGTCTGCAGTCCCCCTTTTCCCGCTGCTAACTAACGGCGTGACCCGTTCCCCTTACAATACACATAACATAAAAGATAGACAAGACAAACGGGACAGACAACAAGTCCTGCAACAATACAATTGTCTGGGTCGTTACACAGCTCCCCCCTTAGTCCCTCGTCCTCGAGGGAGGGCAAAGTCTCAAAAGCGGCCCGGAAGCCGACGATGTCTTTGCGGCCGTGGTCTCCTCACAGGCGTCGATCCCCCGTCAGCCACAGCAGATGGACTGATAGAGTCTAAGGGTGTGGAGCTCCCAGGAAAGGGGCTGTCAGGAACTGGGGTAGAAGGTGAGGGACTAGCAGGACAGGGTGACTCAGCAGGAGGCAAGAGGGGACTGTCAGGGGTCGCTGTGTCAGTCTGTGTTGGGTTCCGTCCCAGGTAGGGAGCCAGCCGGTCCTGGTGCAGGACCACTTTGCGCCCTCTAGGTGGAAGCTGCACCCGGTACACTACCTCCCCGATCCGCTCTAGGACCTGGCAGGGCCCGAGCCAGTGGCTGTCCAGCTTGGGGCAACGGCCTCGCTTTCTCTTAGGGCTGAAGATCCAAACAAGCTCCCCGGCGATGAAGTGGCGGCCCCGAGCCCTGAGGTCGTAGTTCCGCTTCTGCCTGATACCAGCAGCCTGCAATTGGTCCCGGGCAAAGTGGTGGGCTACCTCCAGTCGGTCCTGCAGCCTCCGGGCGTACTCAGGACCTGGGGGCACACTGGGGGTGTCTGAGGGGCGGCCGAAGATCATCTCCGCTGGCGTGCGGAGCTCACGACCCAGCATGAGCAGAGCTGGAGTGCAGGCAGTGGAGTCCTGCACAGCTGAACGGCAGGCCAGCAACACAAGAGGCAGTTGGGTGTCCCAATCTTTTTGGTGGCTTGCAGTGGTCACAGCCAGCTGTACGGCCAGCGTGCGGTTGAAACGCTCAACCAATCCATCACTCTGCGGGTGGAGGGGGGTGGTCCGGGTCTTCTGGATCCCCAGGCGCCGACACATCTCCGCAAAGACCCGGGACTCAAAGTTGCGCCCCTGGTCTGAATGGAGCTCCTGGGGGATCCCGAACCGGCTGAAGAACCCCTCCAGCAGTGCTTCCGCGACAGTCTCTGCCTCCTGGTCTGGCAGAGCGTACGCCTCCGGCCACTTGGTGAAGTAGTCAAGGGCCACCAGGACGAACCGGTTCCCCTTCTCTGAGTGCGGAAAGGGGCCTAAGACATCCATGGCGACCCTCTCCATGGGTCCGCCGACCTGATACTGCTGGAGGGGGGCGTGCGACCGGCCCGGGGGTCCTTTTCGAGCAGTGCAGATGTGACAGTGCCGACAGTGGTCCTCAACGTCCCGTCTGCACTGCCCCCAGGTGAGGACTGTCGGAGTCGCCGGAGGGTCTTCGTGACCCCGAAGTGGCCGGTGCCTGGGGTCCCATGGTGGGCCTTGAGCACCTCCAGGCATAGCAGCTTGGGGACGACCACCTGCCATCTCACCTCCCCTGTTGCTGGCTCCTTCCACTGCGGTTGGAGGACGCCATCCTTCAAACCCAGCCCTGTCCACTGCGACCAGAGCCCCCGGGTGGTAGTAGAGTATCTTGCTACCTCTTCCCAGGGTGGCCTCCACTGGTCCTCCAGCCACTGCAGCACAGGACAGAGGTCTGGGTCAGCCTCCTGGTGCCTCCTCCACTCCGTCCTCTCCACTGGCACCAGCGTACAGCACTGCTCCGTACTTCCTGAGGACAGCTCGGCCTCCTTCTGTTCCCTCCAGTCGCAGTGTGCACAGCCCTCCTGGGTACAGGGTCGGCGGGACAGGGCGTCCGCATTAGCGTGCTTCTCCCCTGCCCGATGCTGGATGGAATAGTTAAACGCTTGTAGTTGTTCTATCCAGCGGGCAACCTGTCCCTCCGGCTCCCGGAAGGTCAGGAGCCACTGCAGAGCTGCGTGGTCCATCCGCACTGTGAAGGGGAGCCCACAGAGGTAGTGGCGGAAGTGGCGGACCGACTCGACCACTGCCAGCAGCTCCCGTCGCGTCACACAGTACCGGCGCTCGGTCTTGCTGAGCGACCGGCTGTAGTATGCAACTACCTGCTCACCGTCTGACCCAGGCTGCGACAGGACAGCTCCGATTCCCTTGTTGCTCGCATCAGTGTCCAGCAAGAAGGTGGAGTGGGGGTCTGGGGGTGCCAACACAGGGGACTGACACAGGGCCATTTTCAGGCTGTCGAATGCCTCCCGACGTTCCTGTGTCCACTCAAAGGGCTCACCCTGATGCAGGAGGCAGTGTAAGGGAGCAGCGATGGTGGCGAAGCCCTGCACAAACCTCCTATAGTAGGACGCGAGTCCAAGGAAGCCTCTCAGCTGGCGGAGGTTGATGGGGGTAGGCCAGTCTCTGACTGCTGCGACCTTGCAGGGCTCCGTACTGATACCGTCCTCTCCAACTCGATGACCCAAGAAGATAACCTCCTTGCACAACAACTGGCACTTTTCAGGGTGTAGCTTCAGTCCTGCCTCTGTGACTCGTTGGAGCACTTCTCGCAGGGAGGCCAGGGCCGCCTGGAAGGTCTTCCCATGGACCAGCAGATCGTCCAATTACACCAGGCACTCTGTAGGGGGCATGCCGACCAGCACTTTTTCCATGTGTCGCTCGAACGTTGCGGGGGCGTTGCAAAGTCCGAACGGCATCATGGTGAACTGCCAGAGCCCTCGGCCAGTGGAGAAGGCAGTCTTGGGTCGGGCAGCCGGGGACCAGGGCCACCTGCCAGTAGCCACTCCTTAGGTCAAGGGAGAAGAACCACTTCGACCCGGCCACCAGGTCCAGGGACTCGTCGATGCGGGGGAGGGGGTAGGAGTCCTTCTCCGTGACATCATTCAGGCGTCTGTAGTCGACACAGAAGCGCCACTTGCCATCTTTCTTCGGAACCATGACCACCGGGGATGTCCAGGGACTGTCTGAGGGCTCAATGATTCCAGCCTCCCGCATCTCCTTCAGTGCCTCCTCTGTTGCCTCCTGGCGGGCCAGTGGTTGGCGGCGGGGCCGCAGCTTGATGGGCCTCCCCTGTGTCGATGGAATGCTGGACCATGTGCGTCCGGCCAACGTCTTCAGGGTTGGTAGCGAAGCTATGGCGGTAGGTCAGCAACAGCTCCCATAGCTGGGCCTGTTGCTCCGGGTGAAGCCCCTCACAATTCTGGCGGCACTCTGCGGTCACTGTGGCAACAGTGGGGTCCTCCATAGTACCTGGGGGGGGAGCAGACGAAGTTGGGGCTAACGCGGTCGTCTTTGCTACTGATGGGGGCTTGGAAAGGGAGGGTCTCCGTCCCTGGCGGCTGGGGGCCCAGGGAAGGGCTGAGGTCCCCTGGGCTAGCATGGAGGGCTGTGGGAGTGGAAGTCCTCACTGGCGCTGGGCCCGTCGGAATGCTGCGTTGCCCCTGGGGGCAGGGGTAGGCGATGGGGTCAGTTCGCGCTGGCGTGGTGTGGTCCGGGAGAGGGCTGAGGTCCCCCGGCCCAGCGTGGAGTGGCGTGGGCCATGGCGGTGTAACAGTGGGTATGGCTGGCCCATTAGCTCCCCTCTCTTAGCAGTCTGGCCCTGACGAGCAAAGGGGTCCCGGCGGGAAGGCTCGCCCCTCCGGATAGGCCAAGGCCAGGGCGGTCCCCTTGTAAGTGCAATGTCCCGGTTCGGAGGTCCAGTTGCCCGCCTGTGTAGCGCAGGAAGTCCAGACCCAGTATGCAGGGGTCCTGGACAACTGCTACCCAGACAGGGTGGTGTACTGTCCGCCCAGCAACTTCTATGGCCAGGTTGCCCTTCCCTTTCATAGGCATCAGCTCCCCAGTGACTGTGCGGAGTTGGACAGTTGTAGGCACCAGCCGGACCCCCTCTGGGAGCACATCGGGGCGGACCAGGGTCACCGTGGAGCCGGTGTCCACCAGGGCGGTACAGGGGACCCCCTCAACCTGGACAGGAACATGACAGAAGTCCCCTGCGGTGGTTCGCCCGACTACCACAGCTGGTCTGTGTGGATTGCTGTCAGTGGCTTCAGGAGAGTGGGGGGGCACCCTCTCCCCGCTTGGCGGTCGGGCCCCAGCTGTGTGTGGTGCAGGTGGACGGTTGTAAGTATGGAAGACAGGACGGGGGGCCCATGTTGTCCCACTTACGCGGGCCCCTTGGTGTTTCCCGACGATGAGTGGGTGGGGCTGCAGCAGAGGGGCATCGCCGCTGTAGGTGCCCAGGTTTGCCACAGTTCCAGCACAGGCGCGTGTGGGGGTCCTGTGTGGATACGGTTCGGATCAGGGCGGCCAGGTCAGAGATCCAGGGAGGAGCAGCGTGGCTGTCTGCAGTCGCCTCCTCTTCTGCTTGGGCTTGACATGCAGTGGGCCTGGGGCGGACGGTCCATTCTCTCCCCTCTCGCTGGTTTCCCCCACGCTCACCCTCCTCGAGCACAGCCTCGACACGTTCTGCGTGGGCCAAGGCAAGCTCTAAGGAGGTTGGGGCAGCGAGCCGGACCTGCTGGCGCAGGGCATTAGGGGTCAGGCCACGGACAAAGGCCTCCATGGCCAAGTCCCCTTGCATGGCTGGTGGGTAGTCGGGGTACCCCCGGCGGGCCAAGTACAGGACATCTGCTGCAAGCACACCCAACTTCTCTCCGGGGCCTCTGATCCGTGTGGCCAGGCGTTGGCGCAGGCTGACAGCAGGCTCTACTCTCCCAAAGCGGCGGTCCAGGGCCGTGGCGATAACATCATAGCTGTCCAGCTCGTCTGGGCCCAGGTCTAGCAGCACATGCAGCGCTTTCCCATCCAGGGCTGCCGCTAGCTGGCCAGCTTTCTCTGTCGGGCTCCAGGCATTGTTGAGTGCAGCCATCTTGAATTTGGCCTGGTACGCCTCCTAAGGCGATATCCCGTCATAGCGGCCTGCTTTTACCGTACTTCGGCCTGCCCCCTGCATCATGCCATTCACACTTGTTCTATTTCCACTCCCGTGGTCGGCACGGGGCCCATCTCGGGGCCTAGCTACCTGGATCCCCACAAAACAGTCACTTAATTGTGCCAACACACTTTCGGAGCTGTCACTGTGAGCTACATCAATAAACCGGAGGTATGGTAAGGCATCACCGGTCGGGCTGGTGATAATGCCTACAGTTTTTTCCTTATCAGTTCCTGCTTCATTTTCCGAGGCAAGTGTGCCATAATCCCGCTTCTGTACACCAGTGTAGCGTTTTTGTCAGGTTTATGAAGCAGGACTCACGGAGACAGTGAGGAATTCTCGGTCTCAAATTTTTATTGGAATAAACAGGGAATTCCTGTCAGGGGCCGGAACTCACGCCAGTAAAACAACAAACCCTTATTTATCCTCTATTGCTATCTCTGTCACTGTCTCTCACGTCGCTGTCACTCTCTCTCACTCTCAGTCTCTCCCTCCTCTGTCACTCATGGACCACCTTATATAACCTCTCCTCATCTCCCGCCGCTGTCCGGCTCAACCAATCGACCTACGGTCTGCAGTCCCCCTTTTCCCGCTGCTAACTAACGGCGTGACCCGTTCCCCTTACAATACACATAACATAAAAGATAGACAAGACAAACGGGACAGACAACAAGTCCTGCAACAATACAATTGTCCGGGTCGTTACAATATGTTTAATAATAATAATAATAATAATAATAATAATAATAATAATAATAATCTGCTTTTATTTTTATTGTGTAAAATACTGAAAAATACGGACGCGAGTTTGAAAGAAAAAAACACACATACACACACTTGGCAATTACCTCGTTTCTACGACATCTGCACCATAGTGCTGTATTGTTCTGTCACTGTTATGAAAGCGTGCCACATTGTTTTCATGATTTTTGTAAAAATCCATACCGTGTCCTGGCTTGTGAACGCGCATTTTCTCCGTTATTGCTGTGCTTACGAAAACGGTAGTAATGTTGCTCAACAACCCAAGCTACTTCGAGTCTTATTTCACGATGTATTTATTTTACTGCGGTTTTATTTTAATAATGCAAACGTACAATTTAAAACACACACAGTAGCATATAATAATATTTTATCACCAAGTTATAAAAGAAAAATGAATCGACCATAGAAATTAAAAGGGAATCATACTTTTTAAAAAGCTGCAATACTGTAAATGTTAAGAAATTAATTATTTGGGAAAAATACAAATTGTAAAGCAGTAAGAAATAAAGAAATGCTGCGATATTAAATCATGTTTTGTTTTTCACAGCACCAGAGAAGCTGAAATATTTCGTATCCCCAGCCTTAAAGATTTTCTGAACGTAATAGGATTTTTTTAGTACTATACCAGATGAGTTCAGGGGGTCCAGTTATGGTCATACAGGTCATTTGTATTCTCTAGGGGTACCCCCATATTTTATTACATGGGGGATACCACATTTTTCAGCTGAAATATTCCGTATCACCTGCCTTGAAGCCTTTCTAAATGCAATAGGATTCTAAGTTTGTACTTGATGTGTTCAGGGGGTCTAGACATGCTCATACAGGTAATTTCTACAGAGGGGACACCCCCCTTTGTGTACCAGCAGAGAAATAAGTGGCCTAACACGATTTAATCCCTTAAATGCAGTGCTAATTATGCAAGTTTGAGAATTGCATTTCACACTTAGACTGAATATGAAGCGAATAAGAAGCCAACTTCAGCCACATCAAATAATAAATGATGAAGTTTTTAGAACTTTTCAGTAAAAAAGAAAATTAAAGGTGTGTAAAATATTACAACTTTTGTGCTGTAGAATTTGGTCCCCCATTAAATAATAGATAAAAAGTATACACCTTAAGCAAGTGCCTAGTTCTGATATCTTTGATACACAGCTAATTAACTCACCCCACTATTAAAGTTTCACCCCACTAATATGCTTGATTTCTGCACATTAACCATGCCAAATATTATAGTGAATAAGCTATATTTTTTGGTATCCCCTGTGTTCTCAAAGGGGGATGCCAAATATTATAGCTGGTATACTGTAATATTTGGCATTCCATCTTCTCAAAGGTAAAAGTAAACAGACAGGGGATGCCAAATATCATTTGGGAAACATACAAAATGTAAAGCAGAAAGAACTAAAGAAATGCTGAGATATTAAATCATGTTTTGTTTTACACAGTGCAGGGAAGCTGAAAAATTGGTATCCCCTGCCATAGTTTCTAAATACAATTGGATTGCAGTATTAGATTACAAATGTTTAGAGGATACCACATTTAAGCATATGGCATAATACATTTACTCTACCAGAAAGGTTTTGTAAGCAATAGACAAGCTTCTCAATCTAACAAAATCTAAATTAGCATATATAATGAGTAAATCATGGCTAATGTGCAGAAATCAAGCAAACTAGTGGGGGTGAAACTTTAATATTGGAGTGAGTTAATAATTAGTTGTGCATCAATGGTATCAGAACTAGACACTGGCATAATTTATATATTTCTTACATTTGCAGATACTAAAACAGGTGGTGTTGCCAGCATTATTAGGTGCATTAAAAAGGCCTTTAGATTCAATTAAGATCTTGCCAGGCATCTGGCAAATTATTTTTATTTAAAGTGTACATAAGTGAAAAAAAACAATTATACAAAATAGAAAAAATAAATTAGAAGAAAACAAACAAAAGAAAAAACTAGAACAATCAAAAGTAACGGGGTAAGGTAATGGCTGGCTCTCTTTTTTCAAAATGTTTTTGCACTTGTTGCAGAAAAACACGCAGCTGTCCAGATCTCCATCTCCAGGCCGGTTGCTTGGCTTGATGCACAGCCAGTGAAACCATAAGCTGCACCCATCACAAGCAACCTGTAAAAGTAGAATTTACTATTAGAACCTTAATAGTTTTGGCAAGTGATAGCTAGACATTTGAAACATAAATCCATCCATTATCTGTAACCACTTAATAAGTCTTCCTTGAATATTTAGTGGCAGTTTCTTTTGAATAGCACATCATTACAGAAAGTTTGTAGGAAAAACAAATCCCCATTTCTCAATGGACTCTCTAGTCTCCATGCCCGAAGAACTGGTCCTTTTGCCACAGTAGCGGCACACATCATCTAAACTGTCTATGAAGTCAAGATGAGAAATTAAATGTCAGCATATTAGTCAATGTTCAGACTTAATTTATAGGGTAAATACGGTAGCTTTTATTCCAAATTTCAGGTTTAATAAAAAAACACAAATCTCAAAAGTGGTAACCACTGGTCACTGGTTCCTGAATTGAATATAGGACAAGTAGGGGGAGGATTTAAAAAAAAAAAAAAAAACAGAACCCATAACATTCTGAAATCAGAACCCCTCCTTATATAGAATATTGAACACCTTTTACTAAGGAACCAAACAGAACAGTTAGAACAGTTAGAACAATAGAACTTGAACACAATGGAACTTGAACTTGTAGTTAAAGAAAATACATGTTTGTATTCAATCAGTATTGTTCTGAATGTTTTCACATATAATTATTAAAATTGTATATACACGTGAAAATTAAGCATCTGGATTAAATATAAATACAAACATGTATTTTCACTACTGTTCCTGTATATTTCGAAGTACCAGATTCATTTATTAATGTGTGAAAAATCTCTCGTCGCAAATTTGTAATTGCAGCTCCGCTCTCTTGTAATGAAATTGGCTCCTCTTTCAAAATGCATTCTGCAAACTGAAGTGCGAGACATTTTGGATAAAAAGTCCAAAACATTTAGAAAAAAAGGTTAATGGATGAACTACCAGGATGACAATTTAGTACAAAACCATTTGTGACTATTTCCAAGTGTACTACTTAATTATGTTATTTAAAAAAAAAAACCCTGGCAGTAGGCAAGTGCTTGAAATATTACCTTGCAAACAAATACTCCACAGGACACACTGTCCTGCTGTTTTGGATGAGGAACAGTGGAGCATTCCCATCTGGATATTGTCCATCCTTTTTTCCTCAGAAAAACCCTAAAAGTAGAATTTATCTTAACCATTTTCTTCAAAAGAAAAAATACAAACGTCTTGCTCTAAATACCTAGAATCACAGATTTAACAGACTTTTTCATTATTTTGTATATTCTACACTATAAAAACCTTGGGCAATTACCTGCATGCATTAAAATAAAGACAATTACATACCTGGTAACAGCTTTGCACATTTCAATTTGCCATGGATTTACTCCAAGTGGGTTTAAATACAGTGCCTTTTTCTCTCTTGGATAAATAAGCTAACAAACAGTAATGTGAAATTTATTCACACAACTCTCCATTAAATTATACTAATCAGTGCATTTATAATATTTTAGAAAGTACCCTAAGGTACCCTTTAGGCTGCCAGTCTAGAAACTTGTATTATGGAATATAAAAATAATTTAAAATTATTATGTTTAGCATCTACCAGTACACACTACTTACCACCAATTGAATTTTTGAAATCACTATGCATCCGGTTAATCCACTCCATGCATCTGAAATATCTAAATAAGAAATTGTTAATCAAACACCAGAAAATAAATAAATAAATAAAATAAAGTTTTATATATATACATAATCTTACATTGTTCTGCAGTTGTATAGGATTCCAGTGCGGATGTTTGTTCCACACTTGAAGCTTCCAGTGCAGGTGGTTCTTCCACATCTGATGCATCTAGAGCATGTGGTTCTTCCACATCTGATGCATCTAGTGTGGGTGGTTCTTCCACATCTGATGCTTCTAGTGCGGGTGGTTCTTCCACATCTGATGCTTCTAGTGCGGGTGGTTCTTCCACATCTGATGCATCTAGTGCGGGTGGTTCTTCCACATCTGATGCATCTAGTGTGGGTGGTTCTTCCACATCTGATGCATCTAGTGCGGGTGGTTCTTCCACATCTGATGCTTCTAGTGTGGGTGGTTCTTCCACATCTGATGCTTCTAGTGCGGGTGGTTCTTCCACATCGGATGCTTCTAGTGCGGGTGGTTCTTCCACATCTGATGCATCTAGTGCGGGTGGTTCTTCCACATCTGATGCATCTAGTGTGGGTGGTTCTTCCACATCTGATGCATCTAGTGCGGGTGGTTCTTCCACATCTGATGCTTCTAGTGCGTGTGGTTCTTATACATCGGATGCTTCTAGTGCGGGTGGTTCTTCCACATCTGATGCTTCTAGTGAAGGTGGTCCCACATCCAGGCCTTCTGTCATGAGTGGCTTTTCATGTGCCGAGTCCACAGGCTTAGGCATGATTATGTTCTGTGGTTCTTGCTGCTTTCTTGCCACAAAGTGCTTTAGGGGGTTTATATGGACTCCATGCACAATTTTTCTGCTTCCTTGACAAAGATCCACCACATTTCCCCTCACATGTTCTATAGTAAATGGCCCTAAGAAGTCTGGTTCCAACTTTCTCCCTTTTCTTTGTTGGCTTCTGATATTTTGCCGAAGCACTTTCTCTCCCAACACTGAAAACTGGTGGCACACCTGCTTTTCTTTGATTAATCTTTTCAGATGCTCTTTTCACATTTGTTTTTACAATATGACTTATGTGTTCATGCCTTTTTATGCTTTCAGCAATCTCTTCTTTTGCTACGCATCCTTCCACATCAATTGAAGAAAGCTACAAATTTGAAATATTTAATTAATCCTTCATGTTTTAAATTCTTTAAAACAGAATTCCACCAGAACTAATTTAAAATTTACAGATAACAGTTGAGTAAATTATACATAAAATAGAATTAAGAATTGCATAGCTGTGTACCATACCTCTAATTCCTCTGGCACTTCAGAAGAATACCGGGTCTCCCGTCCAAACATGAGCTAATAAGGACTGTATTTAGTGGTTAGATGTTTCTTTTGTTTTTGGCCCAAACATAACAGCATCTAAATACAAGTCCCACGTAGCAGGTTTGCTTCCAACTAGCTTGCTCAATGCTCTACAGATTTAATGATAAAATATTCAAATTAACATTTGAATGAAGCACTTAAGAAAATACAATTATTACTGTCTTGAGTTAAAGATTACCATAGGCAGACCAAAACCTACTGTTGTATTGTTGAATTCATTTTTTCAACTTGTCCATTTGTTTGTGGATGGTAGGGTGCAGACAGACTTCTTTTTATGTTGAGAAGTTTGCATAATACGGAGTTCATCTACAATAAATATAAATAAAACATTATACAATTATTCAGACTTTTAATGTTTAACCCTTTGCGGTCCTATGTCGGACCTGGTCCGACATTGCAATTATTCCAATCCGGTCCATTGTCGGACCCTGTCCAACATCATCAAAAAAATGCAAAAAACGGGTTTCTAGTCGTTTTTTCTCTGGAAAAAGCCGAGAAAACCATTCAATGGCCGAGTGGGAGCGACAGGAGCCGAGACAAGCCGATAAAAAAAAAAAAAAAAAAAAGGCGTATCTCATGAATAGTCATACTTGCCCCTGGCATCAGATAGGGGCGGTCATAAGGAAACAAGCTGGGTGTTACTGTTTCAGCGCACAGAGACTATCACGGACATTTGCTGAGCTTTTTCGAGATGTTATAGCAATAAAATAACGACTTGGATTGCATTATTGACGAGTTTGGTGATATAACGAGTCATCAGGAGATGATTGATCGGTATGTACGACTATTATTATTATTATTATTTATTTGTTAGCATATGTGAAAGCGATAGCGAACGAAAGGGTGGGGCGGGGCTGGAGATGCCTAGTGAGTGCTTTGTTGATATGCAGGGCCATTTAAACCCGTTTGACTGTGGAAAAAAAATACTTTTAAACAGCGCGTCTAAAATTAACTGCGCGTGTGAAAATAAATTAGACCTGGCGAGCCTGACGCACAATTAATAAATGGACTGCAAAGGGTTAAAACAATTCAAAATAATGCAAAGACCCACAAACATAATACAAATACAATAACAAATCCTAAACTAGAGTTGCGAGCAATTTATGGCTTCCAAGCTGTTATCGTGAAATTCAAGTGCATTGCTTGTTATAGATCAATGTCCATTATGTGACCAATGAGCACCATCTAGATTAATTTTTGATAGATCGTCTATGTGTTTTTATATTTGCATAGATCTGTAATCTTTATGGAGTAATAAGCATGTTTTACAATTGAACTTTAGTAGAAGTCAAAGGTCATGGTCATTGAAATGTTTTGATAGAGCATAAATGTGTTCCCATATGTGTTACATTGCATCAATGACCTTATCTACATTCTCGAAGGAGTTAGTATTCAATTTTACATTAAACCTGTAAGAGAGGTCAAAGGTCACAGTCAATGACATTTTTTTTATAGAGCATACATGTGTTCCTATGTTTGTTCCATAGCAACCATGTCCCTATCTGCATATTATATGGATTAATAATCATGTTTTACAAATGAACTTTAGTAAAGGTCATGTTCAATGACATTTTTTGATAGAGCATGTATGGGTTCCTATAAGTGTTACATAGACTCTCTAGGGAGTTATTAGCTAGTTTAGCATTTGACCTTTAGGACCGGTCATAGCTGAAATTTGATTGGCTTGTGGGAGCCATGTTTTTTTATTGCAGCGACTTGCCTTGAACAAATTTAAAACAGGACCCAGCCATGAGTGTGTGCCAATTTATGTGCCGATCGGCCTAACGGTTTCGGAGAAGAAGATCTTTGAATATTTTTGGCTAATCTAATATGGCCACCAAACCAGTTGACCAATTGACCTCTCATGAACAAATCTTATTGTAGGCCACTCTGTACAGCAAGTTTCAGATCTCTGCCTTTAGCCGTTTTTGACAAGAAGACTTTTGAAAAATGTCAATTTGTCACAAAATCCAATATGGCTGCCATACTATGTGACATATGGCCTTCATTTTTCTTGTGGGTCAAATACCCATAGGTATCTACTCCGTAGCAATTTTCCTGAGTTTTCGTCAAGCGGTTTTCATTTTATGGCCATTTAGCAGATATGGCGGAATAATAAAAATCAGAACAATAACAATAACTTCGTTGCTTGGCCCCTTAATAATAATAATAATAATCAACACAAAAACAATAGGCTTCCTCAGCCTACAGCTTGGAAGCCTAATAAGCATAGGCATCTGTAGTCTTAAAAATACCACAATGGGCACCTATTGAACTCCCATGAAATTCTGCAAAGACGTCCCTTGCTTCTTCTGCTGAGGCAACAACTTTAGCAGGCTTTTTGTCACCACCTTTATTCTTACGAAGATAGTGTAGTTTGCTATCTGAAAAGAAAATTGCATTCAATCTTATACAGATTTCTGTCTAAATACAACAAATTAAACAATTGTATCATAACCTAGAAATAAGAGTTACTTTACCAATAATCTCAAATTTACGACATCTCTGCCGAATGGTTAATTTTTCTTGTTTTGTTGCTCCTGGTGGGTATTCTTTTTTGGTGAGGTAATCCATTATTTCAGAAACAATAGATTGGTCCATTTCCTAAAATAAATAAAATACAACTAAAATTGGTAACGTGTGAATAAACATATGAAAATATAAACATAAGTAATATGAATGAAATGAAAATGCATGCGAAATTTACAATTATATAAAAAAAGCAAATTTGTCTTAGGATTTAAGTTAAATAGTGCACTGTCCTACTCCTTAATCCAAGACAAAGCCATTACATCGCCCCCACCCCTCATAGATATATAATAACCCTACATGCCTGCCTTAGGTATTTACCTACTTACAACTGCATTTTGCGTTTCCAGGAAAAATCATATTACTTATGCTGCACAAAAGTTTGAGGACAGTGTAAAACTTAAAAGGGAAGGTTAAAATTGCAGACGTGTCTCAGCTTAAGAACTACACAATAATTAAAAACTCCGATTAGACAAAACGTTTTGTCACATATTTGCATTTGTATTTAGTTTGGTAGTAAATGTACCACACTTGCATTTAGATTGAGTAAATACAGATTTTCAAATACACGTTGTCATTTGCATTTAAATAGCCTACAAACACATTTGACCCAATGCCTGTCTTCTGACAAACCTAAAAGTCACCATTATTGGTACCAAAAGACGCCATCGGTACAAGTTTGTAATTTGTGATTAGCAAGTAAGTCAAAGTTTTGATTTCGTCCAGGCCTTACATTTAAAACCATGGAAAAAAATAAATAAAGAATAGGTAAATACATTAATTATTAAACATGTCTTTCCATATTATTACTGTACCTTAGCTCCTTTCTTCTCTGCTCCAATCAGTAATTGTAAGCTACCTGCTATCCTGTGCTCCTTAAACTTGCATGAAATGCGCGTTCACGGCCACACACACATGCAGACTTCTATTAAAGAAATATGTGCATGCTCCAAATCAATCTAGAGAGATCTGCGCAAGCACAAAACGTTGGTGATTGCTCGGGGATGCAAGATATCAAGGGGGTGCAGGATTCATCATAACACCTGGAATGGTTCGTTTCGACGCACAGATAAACTGACTCACAGACGTCTCTTTTCCTATTGGCAGGAGTCCTGAACACAGAGTTTTCTTTGACGTTCGTTTATTGCAGGGTACAGAATCTTCTTGCAGTCAAGCGGTATAAGCTTAATCTGTCATTCTGTCATGAGAAACGAACATATACAAAATAATAACCTTGAGTACTATACAAGTATAAAATGAATCTCCACCTTAAATTAACTGATTCTATTTGTGTGACTCATTAAACCACACAGTCAATTAAAATTAACAGTGAAACAATTAAAAACATTTGTTTAAATGATTACCGTGTTAATTGATTTCATGTCAGTTCGATTTTTGTGCACATCCATATAGATCTAGATAAATAACAGTTAATTCCACAGCTTCCAACAATACCACAACAATGAATACATTTATACCATGGCAGTTATTTAAAAGCACTAGAGAATTCAAACCAGGCAGCTACAAAATGCATTTGTGAAAGTAAAGGTAATTCCTAATTCCTTTAATGTTCTGAAAATGTATGCAAAAACAAAAGAACAGGTAAAGATAATAATACTGCCATAATGGGGATTCCAGGGTACTTGAAACAAACTAAAGCTCTTAAAACACTCAGCACAAGCTCTTTTCCTTTTAAAATTCAAGACACAGCATTGTAATGATATTGTGAGAAGCAGCAGTATCTTCACATTGGATTTAAAATTTAAAACTTTGTGAAACATAGGTGAGCGTTCTAAAGAACAGAGTGGCATGGTGCAGCAGTGTAGAGTAATGGTTAGGGCTCTGGACTCTTGACCGGAGGGTTGTGGGTGCAATCCCAGGTGGGGGACATTGCTGCTGTACCCTTGAGCCACCTGTATAAGTGGGTAATGTGATATCTGGTAACAATTGTAAGTTGCCCTAAGGGTGTCTGCTAAGAAATAAATAATAATGGTGAACAAATATATAAAACATCACTAAACTGTGGGAAAACATAACTGTGAACATTTACAGTGGTGAACTTGATAAAACCAAATCTTCTTTACCTTTTTTCTAATTTTTGGTAAGTAATCTTTAATGGGAAAATGATCATGCCCTTTACCTTATGATAAATTCACATCAGTGATTAAAAAACTAAGGAGTCCCCAAGTGGCTCACCTGGTAGACGCGTAGCCGTGTGGTGCACAGGGTAAGTCACACAGCGCAGGTTTGCATCCTGGCTGTGCAAAGTAGGCCAGTCTTTGCTGGGGACTCCAAAGGGACCATTGTATAGGCTCTTGTAGGTTAGGAGGCAAAATCTGCAGGGACTGTCTCTGCTCATTGCACTTCATCGAACCCTGCTGGCCTGGTGTCCAGTGAGCTCAAAGGAGGACACCTGGCCATTGTTCTCCAGAAATCGGCAGCTCGCTGACATCTACTCTCGAGTTCCTGGGTGAAAACGGAAGCTGGCTTGGTCGTGGATTATAGGACACCCACTGAACCTTTGGGTCTCCTGAGCCATGTGGGGAATTGCTGCCGTGAGGAGAAAACTGATTGGTCATTCCAAAGTGGGAGAAAATCCGGGGGGGAAATTAGAATTGGAAACACTAATTTAAAGAAAAAAAAACAACTATGAGGACACATGCCCGACGCCAATTGATATGAGAAGCATTTGAAGTGAAATTAAATAACTATTGTATAATCAAATGTGTGTTCACTCATATTAGTTTTCATATCTGTTTTGTTGGAAGAATGAAACAAAACATTACTGTATTAAAGTACCCACTGGCTGTCTGATCATATAAAATATTTAGGACACTTTTTTATATCTTGATGACATTTAAAAATATAAATTGGAAAATAAGTGTTTTAACATTTCCGGTAAAAAAAATGATGACCTTTATAAAATGAGAGACAGGTACAAACCATCAGTAAAAAATCATCAAAAATTCTTGCCCATGGAAAAACAGCTAAATTAAAACCATCAATATAACCCACTATACAATCACAGCCCAAACAAGACTTTTATTGAATACAAGCAATTCTTAGGAGTGTGTGGTTGGAAAATATACTGGTAATACATACTAGACAAAACTACATATTCCTTTTATCTTATAAAGCAGGAATGTGAGGACATACTGGTATTTGCAATTACGATATCCTAATAGCGCTTGCAGATTGAACCATGAAACAGAAGAATAAAACCTGTCATCTTTAGTTTCCTGTTCGAAGTGTATGGGGTGTGTTACACGGACACCCAGCTTGTTAGTCTGACAGCGCTTCACAGATTGCAGACAGATATGAGTGACACCTTTGGAGCAGGTGATATTTTTTGCATGTATTTATGTGCAGTCAGCTTTGAATATGTATGCAGAAAGAACAACATTGCTAATGTGAACAGGCTCTTTAAGATGAGTAACAGGTAACAGCAACAGGAAGTTCCCTTTCAATTCGAAGACGACCACCAACAACATATGGGATATGACTGCCTATTGGTAGGTATTTTCTGAGCTCTATACCAGAGCTGCCGAAAGGCCCCTTCCTGGGATGACGCCCTCGGTGCCGCCTACTGAGGGGTTAAAACCGTTATACTGAGGAAGCCATTTCTCTTTTTGCCTCTCAAGACGGTAAGGTAAGTCCCTCTGTGTTGGTATCTGAGCGGATTGTGAAAAAGAGCTCTACTGCAGTTCCCTTGCCTTTCAGGCTGAAAGCTGGCTTGCTGCATCCACTGAATCAGTGACTCCTGATTTAGGCTTTTTCTTTCTTTCTTCCTTAGCAACCTGCGTGCAGTAGCGTTGCAGGCTGCTGCTTTCCTATCTGTGGTATGGGAGTCGACTGCCAGTGCGGTATTAATTTAAAGGAGAGTGTTGTCATCTTTTACAGCCTTTCAATCGCATGGGAGCACATCCTCCACCGGGGCTATGCTCTGCCTTGCCCCCGCTGTCGAGCGACTCAGCTGGCTGCTGAGTGGCAGTTTTAATATATATAAAAATATATATATTGTTATCGTTGTTGACTAAATACCCTTGCTGTATTTTTCCAGACCCGCTGTAAAGTAGACCTCGTTGGCTGCCTCAGCCCGCCCACCTCGGTGCGTCAGGCCTTCAAAAATAAATAAATAAACAAACAACAACAGCAGTGTTCTCCCCTGTAATATTGTTGTAATTGTATATGTTGCGTTGTACTCCTTCCACAGATTCGCCCGCTGTGGCTTCGGCTTGTGTGTCCCTGGTATATGTTGCGTGCTGACCAGGCGTGTGACTACACGCCGTTAGGGTAGGCACTGTTGCTTCAGTTGCCTCCCAGTGCTTAGTGCACTCGACACACATGGTACTCGGCGCATAGCGCCTCGGTGCATTCGATGCACACGGTGCTCGGTGTACCAGGGGCGCTCGGTGCTAAATGCACTCAACACGCACGGTACTCGGCGCATAGCGCCTCAGTGGATTTGGTGCACACGGTGCTCGGTGTACCCGGTGCGCTCGGTGCTTAGTGCACTCGATGTGCATGGTACTCAGCACATAGCGCCTCGGTGCACACGGTGCTCGGTGCACTCAGTGCTTAGTGCACTCGACGTTCACAGTACTCAGCGCATAGCGCCTCAGTGCATTCGGTGCACACAGTGCTCGGTGCACCCGGTGTGCTCAGTGCTTAGTGCACTCGGTGCGCACGGTGCTCGGGACATATTGCCTCGGTGCATCCGGTACACACTGTACTCGGTACACGCGGTGCTCTTGCGCATGGTGCTTAGTGCACTTGGTGCGCTCAGTGCTCGGTGCCCTCGGTACGATAGCACCCCAGTGAGCACAGTACCCGCTGCTCGGTGCATGCGGTACTCGGTGCACGCAGGGCTAGCTCCACTCGGTGCACACAGTGTTCAGTGCACCCGGTGCGCATAACAATCTGGTAGACATGGGCCAATTGGTGCACACAGTGCTTAGCGCACTTGACAGCCATGATGAGCGTTCCATTTCATGCCTGCAAGGCAAATATACTGCCCAGCGACAAACAACCGCTCTCTGTGCGGTGCCTGGGGGTCCAACACGCCATGGAGGCCATGGGCAGAGAGGACTTCT
Source organism: Acipenser oxyrinchus oxyrinchus (assembly GCA_030684275.1). Lineage (NCBI taxonomy): Eukaryota > Metazoa > Chordata > Actinopteri > Acipenseriformes > Acipenseridae > Acipenser > Acipenser oxyrinchus. The sequence goes on along the minus strand of CM060264.1, from coordinate 17,760,080 downwards.
GCGACTTGTGCGTGGTCTTTCAGCCCAGGGTGTGTCACAACAGGCTCAGAATGGCCATGGGGATAGATGCTCAGCTCCCACAGCAGAGCTATCAGCAGCCCTCGGAGCTCCATCCTCACTCCTCCACCTCTCACAGAGCCCCTCGCCGCAGATCCCCTGCGTTCAGGCTCCTGTGACGAGACCTCAGTCACCCCTCCCCCAGGTGAGAAGGGTGAAGCGCTCAAAGCAGGCGAGGGACATCATTTATCTTAAGGAGCAGATGGCTCAGGTCCTTGAGCTGCTGTCTAGGCAACAAGCTCCTGTGGCACTGGTAGAGGCCGCGCTACCGCCTGCACCAGATTCGGCCCCTGGGTCACCCATGGAAGCCCAGGTCGAGCTGGAGCCACAGCCCTTGATGGCGGAGGAGGACGCGTACCGTCACAAGGACGGTCCCAGTGCCGACGGCCCAGGTGAGCATTTTTTAGCGACCCGGTTTCTCAAGGGCGCTTGGAAGTTACGCCCTCCTAGGAGGACCATTCAGCCTTGATGTTGTACTGGAGGATCTCACGAAGGCCCCGTTTGAGCCTATACATTCCATAGAATTGAATCATCTGTCTATGAAGACAGCCTTCCTCTTGGCTATCACCTCCGCTAAGCGGGTCAGTGAGTTGCAGGCACTATTGGTGCACAGCTCCTGTATGCGTATTTGGGACGATGGCAGCAGGGTGTCACTGTATACAAACCCTGCTTTCCTCCACAAGGTGATTACAGCCTTCCACATGAATCAATCTGTGGAATTGGAGTCTTTCCATCCACCTCCGTTTGCTTCGGAGGAGGATAGGAAATTGAATTTCCTCTGCCCGGTACGGGCATTGAGGTGTTACATGGATAGGACAAGAGCTCTGCATCATACTGACCAGCTCTTTGTCTTTCACAGTATACGGCTGTAATGTGAAACAAGCCTAGTTGTCACAAAACTTTATTGTCACACATATCTACAAACATAACCTGCTGAAAAATATTGTGGGATGTATTGTGTGGGGTTGAAAACACGGGTGACTGTATTGTAAAATAAATGTATGGTGGTTTATTGATGTATGATTTGAAAAGAAATGTATTGTTGTGGGTTTTGTTTTTGTTTGGCAGCGTGGATGGGGTTAAAGCCCCATCCCTGTAAGCACGTGCATATTATTATTATTATTATTATTATTTGTTTATTTAGCAGACGCCTTTATCCAAGGTGACTTACAGAGACTAGGGTGTGTGAACTATGCATCAGCTGCAGAGTCACTTACAATTACGTCTCACCCGAAAGACAGAGCACAAGGAGGTTAAGTGACTTGCTCAGGGTCACACAATGAGTCAGTGGCTGAGGTGGGATTTGAACCGGGGACCTCCTGGTTACAAACCCTTTTCTTTAACCACTGGACACACGCATAATGTGTCAGTCTCCGGATTGATTAATTTATTGTTAATTCGGAGATGGCCACATGTATGTAAGTGTGTGTTTTTCTATGTTCAGGGTGGGTGTTTGGAAGGATAAAGAACGTGAAGAAGAGTGAGAAAGAAAGTAAAACAAAAGTAAAAGAAAATTTAAAAAAATGCTACTCTCTGCTTGTTTTTGGGTGTCAAGTGTAGTTTGTGTTCTAGAGTTTGTTTTGTTTAAACTTTTATTTTGGCTCTGTGAGCAGGGTTTGTTTGTTTTTGATTTTCAATAAATACGCGTATCCAGCGCATCAACCTGCAGTCCTGTGTCAGAGTCAGCTTCCTGGTCTGGTTACGTCACTACAAAGCTGTCCTGTCACATATGGTGTCCAGCATAGACCGAGGCCAGAGCAGGTACTGCAGGTACACATTTTTTATTTTGAGAAGATTTTTTTTGAGAGAAGAAAATGGAGAGTTATGAGAGCTGGATGAGGGACCCCAGCACCCGCCTGCGGCTGAAACCAGAGGGGAGACATCTGCTGGGGGACAGCCACCTGGATATCCTCTTGGACTTCACCTCACCAGACTGAAGCCTGAATTCCGGTTGAGCATCCATCGTCCAGAAGGGAGGAGCCTGAGCGTCCAGCGGCCAGAAGGGGGAGCCCGAGCATCCAGCGGCCAGAACAGGGGAGGCCAAGCGTCCACAGCCCAAGGGGGGGAGGCTGAGCATCCACAGCCCATATAGATACATACTTACAGCAAATTACAGTTCACTAAAGTAAGTGAATGCAAACTCTGAATTACATTTGCAAGCTGTTGCTTTAGGGTAAAACTCTAACTGATTTTCTTTCCCCTTGTTATACAAATAAAATATGGCCTTCCCAAGCCCCCTTACAGTTACTTAAGAGTTTGAATCTGTTTTTAAACACTTAACCACCACTGTGCTCTCCTCGTGTTACCTCATTTTAATGCATTTCTGAAGTGGCTAATGGATGCAAATTACAAGCATACCCAATGCCACTGTGCATTTGCTTCAAACCATGCAGTGCAACACAATGCAAAGTCACAGGACAAACAACTGAACAAACAAAGGAGGCCACTCCACTGTGTGTTAGCATTTGGTCCCCTGCAAGCAGGAAACATGTAGCCAGTTGCCTTCAAGCATTAACTGAAACAGAAACAGCTGTGTAGGAGGAATAAAACTGGGTGAGGAACAGCCAAACTCAGCTAACAAGGTGAGGTTGCTGAAGACAGTTTACTGTCAAAAGTCATACACCATGGCAAGACTGAGCACAGCAACAAGACACAAGGTAGTTATACTGCATCAGCAAGGTCTCTCCCAGGCAGAAATTTCAAGGCAGACAGGGTTTCCAGATGTGCTGTCCAAGCTCTTTGAAGAAGCACAAAGAAACAGGCAACGTTGAGGACCGTAGACGCAGTGGTCGCCAAGGAAAACTTACTGCTGCAGATGAAAGACACATCATGCTTACTTCCTTCGCAATCGGAAGGTGTCCAGCAGTGCCATCAGCTCAGAACTGGCAGAAAACAGTGGGACCCTGGTACACCCATCTACTGTCCGGAGAAGTCTGGTCAGAAGTGGCCTTCATGGAAGACTTGCGGCCAAAAGCCATACCTCCGACGTGAGAAACAAGGCCAAGCGACTCAACTATGCACGAAAAACACAGCAACTGGGGTGCAGAAAAATGGCAGCAAGTGCTCTGGACTGATGAGTCAAAATTTGAAATATTTGGCTGTAGCAGAAGGCAGTTTGTTCGCCCGAAGGGCTGGAGAGCGTGCATACCTAATGAGTGTCTGCAGGCAACAGTGAAGCATGGTGGAGGTTCCTTGCAAGTTTGGGGCTGCATTTCTGCAAATGGAGTTGGGGATTTGGTCAGAATTAATGGTCTCCTCAATGCTGAGAAGTACAGGCAGATACTTATCCATCATGCAATACCATCAGGAGGCATCTGATTGGCCCCAAATTTATTCTGCAGCATGACAACGACCCCAAACATACAGCGAAAGTCATTAAGAACTATCTTCAGCGTAAAGAAGAACAAGGAGTCCTGGAAGTGATGGTATGGCCCCACAGAGCCCTGATCTCAACATCATCGAGTCTGTCTGGGATTACATGAAGAGAGAGAAGCAACTGAGGCTGCCTAAATCCACAGAAGAACTGTGGTTAGTTCTCCAAGATGTTTGGGCCAACCTACCTGCCGAAGTTCCTTCAAAACTGTGTGCAAGTGTACCTAGAAGAATTGATGCTTGATGCTGTTTTGAAGGCAAAGGGTGGTCACACCAAATATGGATTTGATTTAGATTTTTCTTCTGTTCACTCACTTTGCATTTAGTTAATTGATAAATATAATCTATTAACATGTCTATTTTTGAAAGCATTCTTACTTTACAGCATTTTTTCACACCTGCCTAAAACTTTTGCACAGTACTGTATATATATATATATATGTGTGTGTGTGTTTTTTTTTAAGTAATTTTTATTATATATTCTGCTTAGAGATAAGTATAAAAAAAGTATTATTCTATGACCCGAGGGGCCTTACACTATTTCCTGAAAGTTTTGTTGAAAAATATTGATGTTTGGGCAGATTACAAGACATTGTTTCACTTGAGTGATTGCAATGACATAATACATGTTTATTCTCTGGGTCTTTATAAGCAATAATGGACTCTATTCTTGATTTCTTTTGTAGGCACAATTGCCTGGAACTAATAACTATTTTTGATATAAGGACATATCTGAACTAATCTTTTGGATTCATTCTTGAACAAGCAGGATGCAGTACAGATTGTGGACTTTTGGCTGGAGAAATTCCTGAAACATCCTACACAAACGAGGAGGGGGGTTAATGAGCCGAGAATCGGGGGACATTAGCTGAACCTAACACCGAGGGTCTCTACAAGATAATAATTAGATCTATAACAAAAACATTGTCAATGTAAAAAAAACAAGTTAGAAAAATGCATCAGCCGTTTAAAGGGGTGATATCAAACACAAAAGCCCAAGTTAGGAGAAGCAATTAGGCCAATCTTGTCAAGCATCAAGAAAATAGGCACAATTGGAAAGGTGCTGGGGCCCAAGATTCACACAATTCTTGCTTCTAACTTGGCGCCTTTTTTTGATCGCTTCAATCCACTTTATCGCTCCACTTGAAATGCACAGTGGCGCAGCGGGCTAAGGTCGTGTGCTCTTCAAGAACGTCATGTTGCAAGTTCAAACCACTTGAAATGCTCTTTGTATGACTTGAAGTGACTGAGACACACACTCACACACTGAGACACACTCACACACACTGAGACTGTGTGTGTTGTAGTGTGTGTGTTTCTCAGTGTATGTGTCTCGGTGTGTGTGTGTCAGTGTGTGTGTGTGTGTCTCAGAGTGTTTGTGTCTCAGTGTATGTGTGTCTCAGTGTGTGTGTGCTTCTCAGTGTGTGTGTGTCTCAGTGTGTGAGCGTGTGTCTCAGCCACTTCAAGTCATACAAAGAGCATTTCAAGTGGAGCGAAGCGATCAAAAAAAGGCGCCAAGTTAGAAGCAAGAATTGTGTGAATCTTGGGCCCCAGCACCTTTCCAATTGTGCCTACTTGCTTGATGCTTGACAAGATTGGTCTAATTGCTTCTCCTAACTTGGGCTTTTGTGTTTGATATCACCCCTTTAAACGGCTGATGCATTTTTCTAACTTGTTTTTTTACATTGACAATGTTTTTGTTATAGATATCACTTCTTTTTTTTACTTCATCAAATAATGAATAAAGCGAGGGAAAGATATTCGAGAATGTGTATGGTAAATAGACAAACATTACAAGAGAATAATAAGTAGAGTAATATAAGAGAAATGAGAAAAGATTTGAAAGTAAAATAATGGTAGAAGGGACTTTTGGACAGTATTGAAAGTGTAAACATTATATTCTTATAGTTGTATGAGAGGTGAAAACAATATGTCTATTTTGGTAGGTATTGATATATTGATATTTACGTAGGTACAAAACTACAACGTTATAAATGGTTCAAAAGGTACATATGCATGTCCGTGCTAAAGGGTAGTATACTAACAGATTTTATTGCTGGAAAAAAAACATTATTCTCCTTGATATAGTGGTCTTATGAACTTAGGCTAAGGCATGTGTAAAGCATTAGATCTCTTCATAAAAGGCCATATACATTTTGTTTGCACCATTTTCCAGTAACACCCACAGCAAGAACAGACACATAGCAAGAGTGTCCTGAAGTAACATCCTGTCCTTGGTGTATGATAATGGAATCTAATTGGTAATTCCTGTTGTCCACAGTAATTGTGCTCTTCTGCACAGCAGTAAACTTAGCATTGTGTCACTTTGTAACGGTCCCGTCTGGTTTGGTTTCCCAAAGCATAAGTTGGACTGCAATCAGTCTCCCTGCTGATTGAATAAGTTCACGTTTCATGATTGGAGAAATTTTGCATTGCCTACATTTGCTACCAGGAATCACTGCCAACTTGTCATTTCTATAAATGAGTTCTTCCAAACACATGGAATCTGTACCAGCAGGTACATGTAGAGGATAAATATACAACACCTCTCGGTTTGATGAGCAGTAGTTACATGTAGTACATAGAATGCCATGACTTATTGTGACTGAAACCATGCAAGATACTTCAGGACAAATTTCAGACAATTTGGTGAGAAACTCTGCAACATGTTGCTGCTCACCTCTATTGAAAGGTTCTCCTAAGAAGTGACAAATATCCACAGTAGTTAGAGACGCAGTGGATGGCAAGTGATCCTATTTGTGAACAAAGCTCCTGATAGCCTTTTGTTGACTGTGTTTTAATGAATCCTTCAGAGGTTGCAAGTGAAGAAGGCACTGCAATGTTGCATTTGCATAGCATGAGGTGAAATTGGGGTTGCTCAAGCCTCTGAATGGATGTGTAAGTGCAATGTTCTCTTAGAAGACTGAGGCTTTTGCTGTTCCTGAACATTAATGATGGCTCGGTGAATGAAATGCGCATGATCTTTTACCTTGTGTCCCTTGTGCGTGTCAGTCTCCTTCAAGCTTTTCAACTTCGGACAATAAATCCCTCTGAGCCAATGGTACTTTTCAACTGCAGTTTGACATGCATAGATGCAGGTGGGGTCAAAGTTAATAAGGTGGATACCGCTTAAGGAAGTAACTGTGGAAAGTGCAATGAAACTTTGTCCATAGGTGAAAATGGAGTTACCACGATCCATTCTAACTGTTTTTAGAGCCATCCCCTGACATTTGTGAATGGTGATTGCATGAGCACCAATGACTGGGAACTGCTCTCGAACAATGTAGACTCTATCCATGATTTCAAACTTTGAGCATAAATGTTGAAAGGTATGTGTGACTCCATTGTTAAATGTGATGGTTACGGTTTTGAGCATACTTGTGTTTTCCAGATAGTAGGAAATTGATGAGACCAGTGGCAATGTCAATGTTCTTGCAAATTTGCTTAATACAAATACAAATGTGATACATTTACTACCAAACTAAATACAAATGCAAATATGTGACAAATGCTAAATGGACTTCAAATACTTTTTCCATATAACAAATGTTAACTTATTAACATGAATTTGGCAGAGGCCTTTATCCAAGGTGACATACAAGTGTGGCAGGATGGCTTGCAGTGGTGAGGTGTGGTGACGTCACAGACCAGGAAGTAACTGAACCAAAACAATGGATGGGCGGGTGAAGCTGAACGCTACTGCGGTCAGCGTATTTAATTAAATAATAATACAAACAAAAGATTTAAGCAAAGAACAAAACACAAAACAAAAAGACGCGATGGCCAAACAAATAAACAAAAACAAGTATATTTTAAATATAGCAATTGCTTTGCTTTCTTTTGCTTTCGCTCGCTCTCCCATGTTTTCCCATACTCTCCTCTGTACACTCTCTCCCGCAGCACGGACAGCTGCAGGTTATTATACTCTGGCCGAGGGGTTAACTTGCTGTTAATTATCTTATTACCCCTCGGCCACAGTCTGCACGCGTTTGGTAAGGATGCGTGACTGTCAGCTAGTTAAATAATCAGTAGCTGATCAGTCACGCATCCTCACGGGTTTTAAATATAAAAACAATAACAAAAGGCGGGCGCTTTTATCCGCCGCAAACAAAAATACAAATACAGTGCACAAATATATATAGGGCGGGACACTCCGCCACACATGCCCCCTTGTGCGCAGCACACATGGCCTTTTCGGCCACCTCCCCTTTAGTCCCCAAAGTCCCGCTAGCAGTCCCGCCCAGGAACAGCTCCCTCCGTGGGGCTCCGGCCACCCGTTCTCCTGCAACGAAATTGCTGCGGGGGGAGCTGGTCTCCTAACCTCCCCCCTTCTTCGTGGCCGCAACTCCCTTCATGGGGCTCCAGCCACAGTATTTCCTGCCGCGAAAGTGCGGCTGGGGGAGCTGGTCTCCTGACACCCCCCCCTTCTTCGTGGCCGGCAGCTCCCCTCCATGGGGCTCCAGCCACAGTATTCCCTGCCGCATGGCAGGACTGGTAGCGACCCCAGGCAAAACAGGACCCTCGGGAGGCGACGGCAGCAGCTGCAGACCTTCGGCAGGCAACAGCAGCAGCGGACCCTCGGGAGGCGATGGCAGCAGCAGCGGACCCTCGGGAGGCGACGGCAGCAGCAGCGGACCCTCGGGAGGGGAGCCCCTGGCCATGGAGGCGGCAGTGGGAGCTCCACTTCTCCCTCGTACCCTGTAACTGGTGGTTCTCCAGGCGATGCGGAGCAACAGGCAGCCCCAGGCGATGCGGATCAACAGGCAGCCCCAGGCGATGCAGAGCAACAAGCATCCTTGGGCGATGCGAGGCAGGGCAGGAGCAATCCTTCCCATGATGGTGGATGTGGAACCAGCAGGTATTCACCCTCTGCTGGCGGAGGTGGAGATGGAACCAGCAGGTATTCACCCTCTGCTGGTGGAGGTGGGAGGGGCAAGCAGTCCTCCCACGGCGGCTGAGGCGGAACCAGCAGGCATTCACCCTCTGCTGGTGGAGCTGGGAGCGGCAAGCAGTCCTCCCACGACGGTTGAGGCGGAACCAGCAGGCATTCACCTTCTGCTGGTGGAGCTGGGAGCGGCAAGCAGTCCTCCCACGACGGTTGAGGCGGAACCAGCAGGTATTCACCCTCTGCTGGTGGAGGTGGGAGGGGCAAGCAGTCCTCCCACTGCGGTTGAGGCGGAACCAGCAGGTATTCTCCCTCTGGCGCTGGAGACGGCAGCGGGGCCCCTCCCATATCTGCAGCCAGGTAGTTGAGCACCATGGCTGCGATATCTGGGAGGGATGCTGGGTGGTGTTGCTGTTCCCAGGCCTCCCAGCGCTCCCCATCTCTCGCCCACAGGAGGTTGATTACAGCAGGAAGGGCCTCCACAATATCCCTCTCAGGCTCCGCCAGCCAGTCCCAGATCCCCTCTGAGGACAGTGGACCAGTCCGCCTCGGAGGATGCAGAGGCAGCTCCTGCTCCTTTCCCTCGGATGGTGGTGGTGGAGGTGAAACCAGCAGGTATTCTTCCCCTGCTAGTGGAGCCTTGGGCTGTGGACGCTCGGCCTCCCCCCTCTTGGGATGTGGACGGACCAACCCCTCATCCTCCGGTTCCTGCTCTGGGCCATCTTCCTCCCACATGGGCGCAGAACATTCAGGCTCCTCCCTCACCTGCCATGGAGGGGGTTGGTCAGGTGCTACATGCCCGACCTCACCAACAGCGAAGCACCATTCCTCACCCCTCAGACAGGTGAGGCAGACGTCCAGCACAACAGAGACCCGGCGGGACTTGCGACCAGACCTGCGCTGTTGCACTTGCTGCTGCTGTTTCCTCCTTCCACTTCTTCCCATTATTTATTTGAAAAAAAAACGAACAAACAAAAAAAACGCACTTTTCTGTCCTGGTCCGGCTCCTGGAGGCGTTGTTTGTCCCACGCAGACACCATATGTGGCAGGATGGCTTGCAGTGGTGAGGTGTGGTGACGTCACAGACCAGGAAGTAACTGAACCAAAACAATGGATGGGCGGGTGAAGCTGAACGCTACTGCGGTCAGCCTATTTAATTAAATAATAATACAAACAAAAGATTTAAACAAAGAACAAAACACAAAACAAAAAGGCGCAATGGCCAAACAAATAAACAGAAACAAGTATATTTTAAATATAGCAATTGATTTGCTTTCTTTTGCTTTCGCTCACTCTCCCGTGTTTTCCCGTACTCTCCTCTGTACACTCTCTCCTGCAGCACGGACAGCTGCAGGTTCTTATACTCTGGCTGAGGGGTTAACTTGCTGTTAATTATCTTATTACCCCTCGGCCACAGTCTGCACACGTTTGGTAAGGATGCGTGACTGTCAGCTAGTTAAATAATCAGTAGCTGATCAGTCACGCATCGTCACAGGGTTTTTAAATATAAAAAACAATAACAAAAGACGCGGCGCTTTTATCCGCGCCGCAGACAAAAATACAAATACAGTGCACAAATATATATAGGGGCGGGACACTCCACCACAACAAGGAAAGCAGTTTATATAATAACAACATAAACACAGTAATCACGTAGTTCATAATAATTAACAGGTATGTACCAATATAGGAAGCAAGTTACATAAAACAGTGTTTCCCAATTTTGGTCCTGAGGACCCAATGTTTGCTGATTTGTGTTCCATCTGAGCTTTAAATTACGAATTGAACCCTCAATTGAATGAATAAAATGTCTAATCAGAGCATTTAAATTATTTGTAGAAATGGCTGGCTGCACAGGCCTCAATTAACACTAATCTAGGACTACCTAATGTTAACTCAGGTAAAGTAGTCCAAGATTAGTGCTGATCAGGGTTTGTGAAAGCAGCCAAAAGAGTTGGATATTTCAAGTTATTTCTAACATTGCATTAAGTCACTAATTGTTAGTTCAATTGGGGGATCAATTTAATAATTGAGAACTCAGTTGGAGCACAAACAGCAGACACAGTGGGCCCGCAGGACCACGTTTGTGAAAAACTGACATAAATGATGAGATATATGTATATATTTATATATGTGTGCATTGCACAATTATTATTTGTACTTGTTTTGTTTGTTATGTTTAATAAACATGAAGTTCTCAAGTGTCCTTTAGTTTGCATCTTTCAGGTTAATCAACTTTACCAGCAATACTGAAAAGTCTCTACTTTATTATGAGCATTATTATTGAAAAGTGTTTAAAATTGAAATATTTTTAAAGCTTTCCCATGATTTGAAATTCAACTGCAAATTCTTATATTTCAGAATATACAAATACCAAATCAAATGCAAATAGTTCAGCAGATTGCATTTAAATTATTATTTATTTTTTAGCAGACCCCCTTATCCAGGGCAACTTACAATTGTCAAAATTATATCACATTATGTTAACATACAATTACCAATTTATCCAGTTGTTTATACTGAATCTAGGTAAACTACCTTGCTCAAGGTTACAACAGCAGTGTCCCTAACCCGGGATTGAACCCGCAACCCTCCGGTCAAGAGTCCAGGTATAATGAGATATAAACACTGCTGTTTAGGAATAGAGCACTTTTTTTACTATACACACATTCCATTTACATACAAACGTTTCACACGTCTGTGGTTTTAGAGACGAGGCTGAAGTTGGCTTCTTATTCGCCAGCTTCTCATTCGCTCAGCTTCTTATTCGCTGGATTTTAGTACATAAATGTATTTGTCTATGTTGAAGAAGTAGCCTTGAATTTAACTGGTTAAATCACTTTGGGCCACCGATTTCTCTGCCGGTCCCTGACAAGGGGCAACCCCTCTGCAATCCCCACTTGTATTTAGCCCGGCCCAACGTGGTTTACTGGGGAAGAACAGCAGGTAAATATGCCACATATTCCAATCGCTCAGCATCTTATTCACTCTTTATGAATCTATGTTGAATAAGTAGCCTTGCATTTAAGAGGTTAAATCACGTTGGGCCACTGATTTCTCTCAGATACATGGCGAGGGGCACCCCCACTGCAAACTACACCTGTATTTAGCCTGGCCCAACGTGGTTTACTGGGGCAGAACAGTAAACCACGTTGACAATCGCTCAGCTTCTTATTTGCACTTTATGTATCTATGTTGAATAAGTATCCTTGAATTTAATGGGTTAAATCACATTGGGCCACCGATTTCTCTGCAGGGATCTGGCGAGGGGCACCCCCTTTGTAAGCTACACCTGTATTTAGCCTAGCCCAACATGGTTTACTGGGGCAGAACAGCGGGTACACTTGCTACATATGCTAATCGCTCAGCTACTTATTCGCTCTTTATGTATCTATGTTGAATAAGTAGCCTTGCATTTAACGGGTTAAATCACATTGGGCCACTGACTTCTCTGCAGGTACCTGGCGAGGAGCACCCCCTCTGTAAGCTACACCTGTATTTAGCCCGGCCCAACGTGGTTTACTAGGGCAGAACAGAGGGCAAACATGCCGCATATGCCAATTGCACAGCTTCTTTGCTGGAAAAAAGCCTTGCAAAGGTTTAAATCACCTTGTGCTGCGATTTCTGTACTTATTCAACGTAGATACATAAAGAGCGAATAGGAAGCTGAGCGATTGGCATATATGGCATGATTGCCTGCTGTTCTACCCCAGTAAATCACATTGGGCCGGGCTAAATACAGGTGTAGCTTGCAGAGGAGGTGCCCCTTTTCAGGGACCGGCAGAGAAATCAGCAATCCAACATGATTTAACCCGTTAAATGCAAAGCTACTTATTCAATGTAGATACATAAATAGCGAATCAGAAGCTGAGCAATTGGGATATGTGGCATATTTACCCGCTGTTCTTCCCCAGTAAACCACGTTGGGCTGGGGTAACTACAAGTGGGGCTTGCAGAGGGTTGCCCCTTGTCAGGTACCGGTAGAGCAATCAGCGACCCAACGTGATTTAATCCATTAAATGCAAGGCTACTTATTCAACATAGACAAATACATTTATGTACTTAAAAACTTGCGAATAAGAAGCTGGCGAATAAGCCAACTTCAGCCTCGTGTTTTACAGTGTAAATGTATGAAAAAAAGACAGACGTAGCCATAATACAGTCAAATTTAATGTCACACTGCTTATTCTCATCAAATTGAAATGTCCCGGCCCAAATATAATGCATGCTGTGACTTTGATGTTTTGTTTTTAAAATGTATTAATGTTCAATGCATTGCTGAGTTTGTTGCACTCACTTATCTGGTGGTGTCTGGAATGATCCAAATGCAAATAAAACAGTGGGTGGAAGAGTGAAATAAATATATTTATAACTTTTCTTATGCAATTATTTCAATAGCGATTAATACCCTTTGCGGTCCATTTCAATAAATTAAAAGTAAATCAGCTCATTTTTGCTGTTTAATCTATTATTTGTTAATAATACAAGTAAAACTTCAAAGAAAAGTTTGAAGTATCTGGTATTGCCAGGCAGTCTCCCATCCAAGTACCAACCAAACACATATTATTATTATTATTATTATTATTATTATTTTAGCAGACACACTTATCCAGGCCAACTTACAATTATGACATACAATTACCCATTTATACAGTCAGGTTTTTTACTGGACCAATCTAGATAAAGCAGCAATGTGTCCCCCACATGTGATTGAACCCAGTCAAGAACAAAGTGCTCTAACCGCTACTCCACAGATGCTGCAAGTGACGGATCACTAGTGTCTCGTTGTGTAAGGCCACGGAAAATTCACGATTTCACGTATTTGACTGCCTACCATGAAAAATGTAAATATTGGTGATTTCTGGCTGAGGTATGAAATCAGATTTCGAAATATGGCAAAAATTGCATGCTGTTTTTTGTCAATTCCACGAAATGCTGTGGATGCAGCATGAGCAGTTTTTGCATATGGACAGGTTTTTACACAACAAAGACAAAGCACGAGTGTTGAAACTGCAACAAGATGCACGATTATTATTATTATTTATTTTAGTACAGCAGCAGTGTCCCCCACCTGGGATTAAACCCACGACCCTCCGGTTAAGAGTCCAGAGCCCTAACCACCACTCCACACTGCTGCCCATGCTGGCCTTTAACAAATAACTAGTTTTCTGCTCACTGGCCAGATAATTTGTGTGTGTGTGTGTGTGTGTGTCCGCCCGCCCGCATGTGTGTCTGTTTGTCTGTGTCTGCCTGTCTGTCTGTCGTCTGTCTGTGTGTGTGTGTGTGTGTGTGTGTGTCTGCCTGTGTGTGTGGGTGTGAGCATGCTTGCGTGCGCGTCATATATAATTTAGTGCGTGTAAAGAAAAACGGTTTTGTCACTTGCATTAAATCCTGTTTTTAATATTATGTTTTTCAAAGTCAGCATAACGCTATACAACACAGTCCGTCTAATTACTGTATACAAGTTTTAAATGTTTACAAAACTCGACAATGTTGCCGAATTTGTCATTCAAACTTGTTTAGTTTTAATCAGTTTTGTCTGCTTGTTACTTTTTTCAGACCACATTTAAATGACCCTTGTTTGTTACAATTTAAAAGATTGTTTTAAACGTTACAATGTAAATGTTGACTCAGTAGCTACCATTAAATGTTTCAACCTCGGTGACTTGCTTTGATGCGCTATTAATTTTAGGCAACTTGCATTTTTTTTTTTACATGGAACTTGTACTTTTTATATAGGTATATAAATGTCAATTGCTGTGCATAAACGCATCAGCCAAATCAATTAATATGACATGTAGTTTTCTAGCTTGCCATTTATTAACTTATTTATACATTTATAATATAAACGTATTCATTTCTACATTTATTTATTTAAAAATATTTATTTCTAAATGTATTTATTCCTCTATGCATTTATTTAAATCATTTATTTATTTCTACCAAATAAATAATTCCTTTATTTATTTTTAATTAAACGAGGAACTACAATTTATCAGAGATCAGAGATTTAGACAAGGAAGTTACATGCCACGCTTGTGTGCAATTCCATTCTATGGTATCTACCCTAACAAACAGGAAACTAGAAATTTTGAGACAGGAAATCGAAGCTGGTCAGGCTTGGATTTAAGCTTAAAAAATGAATGCATTTCAACAACTGTGCAGTGGTGCAGCGGGCTAAGGTCGTGTGCGCTTCAAGACCGTCATGTTGCAAGTTCAAACCACGGTATTTTTTTGTTTGCTAAATAAACAAATAATATATATATATATATATATATATATATATATATATATATATATATATATATATATATATATATATATATATATATATATATATATATTTTCCTGCGATATGTGCTGTTTTAAAACATAAATAACGTGTTTAATATAAATGGTGTGGATATCAAACTGCTTGCACTCCCTGGTATGTTTTGATGTTGACCAAAATGTGGAATCACATGATTGGTAGATTGTTAAGCTTTTCTGTTTGAATAGTCACTACACAATCTTAAAAAGTAGACGGAAGAGGAAGAAGAAGAAGGAGAATAACAATTTTACCTCAGTATGACGACATATCTCATTGTGTATAAGAGGTATGTACGTTTTTTTTTCACATTTGAGGTAAGAAAGTTTCAGACTTTTGATACTGGTACAGATGGTAATTCTAAGTGATTTAGTTTTGCTGCTGCAACATGGTAAAAACAGCTTAACTCTTTGAGCTGTATAGAGACTCTCGATAGTTTAAAACAAGTTTTTGAAACTTGTACCAGGAACTACCGTTCCTCTCAATTGGGACCCGAGATAAGGATTTATTGAGGAAGCAAAAGTTCGAGACAACCGAAGGAAGTCATAAATTAGATAATGAAGTCATCCCATGCAGGGTGAACTGGCAACTTGCAGCAAGAGCTTTGAATTGGTTCTGAATTGGTTTCAGAGTTGGTCTGACCTGGTTTCTGAGTCTCATATGGCTCACAAGAGAAGATTAATATTTTCCTCTGTTTTTTGTTTTTTTTTGGTATAACTGAGCACATGAATCCTTGAATCCTAATTGAAAACAGTTTTCTCATCATGGAGGCACTCCTTGCTAACAGAGAAATGCAGCATTTTCAAAGGAGAGAGAAAGAAGAAGGCTCTGGTTGACTTAAATCCTATACCACACAATTACTTTGTATCTATAGCCTACCTATCAAAAATAATTATCATTTTTCTAGTCTAATTAGCAGTTTCCCTATTTTTTAATGGTTCCGGACCAAAACAGTTGTCACTTTCCCAAGCTCCGTTTCCTGCTATTGAAAGAATAGCTCAGCATATCAAGAAAATCTAATAGACCGAGCCGTTAGATATGAAGTAGGAAACAACTGGAGTAATCTAAGATAATGAAGCTTTACTGTCTCTGTGCCCATCATACTGTATGCATCGTCTTATTGCAAAGCAGTGCAGGACAGCATGTTTCGACTGACTTTTTATTTGTGCTGATAGCATGATTGTTTGCCAGGTCTTTCCATATTCAATGCTTCACACATGATCAGAACAATCCGAATGCCTTGCAGACATGTCAAGTGAGTGCAGTCCCAGTTTCCCATGGTTGACATGGTTTTGGCAGGTGTTTCTTTGTTTCCAATCCCTGTAGAGTAGACAATTATACCACAGGGAAAACTGAGGCACAGGGAGGTTAAGTGATTTGCCTCTAAAGACAACCAGCAACTGACCTAGGATATTCTGGTGTTGAAGGGCCCCATTTACAAAATGCTTTAAGACATGCCTTCTCTTAGGATAAGTTACATGCTATTGAAAGCCTTATTCATCAACCTAGATCAGGTTCACCTTAACACTAGAACTGTCGCAGTTATACTCATACCTAAAACCGCCGCCAGCAGTCATTACGACGGTTACATTTTAAACAACATCAATATTAAAATGAAGGACAAACTATCGGATACAACTCAAAAGTTTTATTCAAGCACATCATATCAAATATCTGCACAGCCAAAACGTCACATTTAAATGAACAATTAAAAATAAAAGGGTTTATTTTCTTGTTTGCCACATATAAAGCACTACTTCAAAAACTGTAATAAAATAAACATTTCAATGTTTAAACAGGTGTAAACAGGTATTTGTACATACAAAAACTGTAAAAAAACAAAATTATTTTTAAATTTAAAATGAAAGTCACATATGTTTTCTCTTGCGTGTGCAGTCAGTGCAGCACTGAATCCAGGTTGAGCTGCATTTGCCTGCTGCTTTGCAGTTTTCTGATCGAAATGTTTCTGCCGAAACTCTGTGGCTAGCTTCAAGATGAAATCTCTCCTATTGATATTTTCCGCGGTGCATTCCTTGTACAAAACGAAGGAATTGATGGCTGCCAGGTTCAGGAGAGATAACAACAGGCTTGTGTTTATATAAAAACATGTATTGTAAAAGGCAGTCAAAATGGCGGTTTTAGATGGGTGCGATTATAACATTCTTAGTATTGCCATCCAGCCTTTGAAACGGCATTGGTTATTTAATACATGTATTTAGGAAAAGTCATAAACGGACAACCGCATAACTTTCAGACACGCAGAGTAATTTAAATTTGAAAACCTCAAATCGTCAAAATGACTGCCGTGGCGGTTCTAGTATTAAAGCATAAGGCGCGTGTTAACACACACGCCTTAAATATAAGATAAAGATGAATAAATATAATATAAGATGTTGGGTTAATTAACATCTGCAGAATATGCCTAATGCATTGCAATGTATTAAAATGATATGGAAAGATAACACTAATGAGAGGAATTGTATGCAAATGGTATTCACTAAACTGTGCAAACTGTAAGGTGCACTAATCCCATGCTTACTAGCATGGATGGAAAGCAGGTGTTATGAGCACAAGTTTTTCTTTTCTCATCATGGAGGCACTCCTTGCTAACAGAGAAATGCAGCATTTTCAAAGGAGAGAGAAAGAAGAAGGCTCTGGTTGACTTAAATCCTATACCACACAATTACTTTGTATCTATAGCCTACCTATCAAAAATAATTATCATTTTTCTAGTCTAATTAGCAGTTTCCCTATTTTTTAATGGTTCCGGACCAAAACAGTTGTCACTTTCCCAAGCTCCGTTTCCTGCTATTGAAAGAATAGCTCAGCATATCAAGAAAATCTAATAGACCGAGCCGTTAGATATGAAGTAGGAAACAACTGGAGTAATCTAAGATAATGAAGCTTTACTGTCTCTGTGCCCATCATACTGTATGTAATTTAAGTAGTCATTGTAGTCGTAGTAAGAAGAAGAAGAAGAAGAAGAAGAAAGCAGACAGGATGACAGTCCAGTATCAAATACCCTCCGGACCGGACCGGTTGGGGCAGTTAAATCAACTTAAATAACATACTGTACATCATATGATGCGTGTTATTTCAGCTGAATTAACTGCTCCTTCTGGGCTCATCCAACAAGTTCTTTTTTTTTGTTGATATTGCAGATGTACCCTGATTCTTGAATAATTGTCTTGTATTTTCATAGAAGACAGTTCAGTGGCATATGATCTGTGTTATTAATTATGTTGTATTTTCATAGAAGACAGCGCGGCGTTCAGTGGCATATGATATGCGTTATTAATTATGTGTTACTTCAGCTGAATTAACGTCTCTGTCCGGTGCATCTCCAGCACGTTTTGTTTTTATATTAAGAATAATTATTTTTGATAATTATGGAAGGCAATTACAGCTTTGAACAAAAGTTAAACACAATGGTTATTAACACACCACCCCTACACAGCACCCTATAGAATTAACTAATTTTGCATCAAATTTGAATGAAACCTGCTGAATAAAGTTATGTTAACATATTGAATTACATACCGCTTTCCATATACTTAATGAAAAACTTACAAAAATGTAAAAATGTGACATTTTGAAATCTAACATAAAATACTGTACTACTATTATGGCTTCTAGTAGACTTTTACAATATAATTTTGTATTTTTTTTTTAAATTTGATTTAGAAATGTGCTATGTTGATGGAAAAAAAAAAAAAAAAAACTTTGTTTGATGGAAATAGCTGGTGTCTGTCAGCCCAGGCAGTCCCTCCACTTGTTCTGTGCACAGGATAGAGGCTTTCTTCTCCTCCATGCTTGCTCTATCTCAGCCCCTTGCTTAACAGGTTGTGGGCCCTCTGTATGGCATAAATTCCTTATGGTGCATCTTTTCAGATAAGCTAAGCGCTATGGTATGCTAATAAATTCCACAGTGCATGCCTTAATAAGGGGCATTCACCTTCGTAAATACCAGCTTACTTGTAGAAATAAGGGAGTTAAATGGGGCTCCCGAGTGGCACATCCGGTAAAGGCGCTCCGTGTGGAGTGCAGGATGCACCCTGGTTGCTGGTTCGGGTCCAGGGTATTCCACTGCCGACCATGGATGGGAGTTCCCAGGGGGCTGCGCACAAGTGGTCGAGCACCGCCCGGGGGAGGAGGGCTTACATTGGCCAGGGTGTCCTTGGCTCACCACGCACCAGCGACCCCTGTAGACTGGCTGGGCACCTGCGGGCCTGCTTATAAGCTACCAAGAGCTGTGTGGTCCTCCAACACTGTAGCGCCAAGGTGGTTGCATGGCGGGCCCGCAGTGAAAAGAAGCAGATGACTGACGGCACACATTTCGGAGGACACGTGTGTCCGTCTTCATCCCTCTGAAGTAAGTGCGGGGTTGGCAGCGGTGAGCCGGGTTGAAATAAAAAAAATAATTGGACATTTCAAATTGGGGAGAAAATAAGAAAAAGAATTGGCGATTCACTACAAACAATACGATTATTGCCCTTTAGTAAATCCGGTATGTGACGGGGTACACCCTGCCCCTGTAGGTATTTTGTATTATTTTGTATTATTATTATTTAGAATGTATGGTTTAGTGTGTAAAAACACAATGTTTTATTATTATTGTTTACAGCCTGGATGGGGTTAAAATGCCCCATCCAGATAAATTAGTGAGAGTGCGTGGTCAACAGCGATTATTGACAAACTGGCTGTTGATATGAGAAAACCTGTGCCGAATGTGGTCGAGAGATAAATTAGGTAATTGATAGCCATTTAATCCCTCAGCCACAATATAAAAACAAGCAGCTTGGCTGAACGAGGTTGATGTATTCAGGGCTAAAGAACGGGAGAGAGAACCAGCACGGTATTTGTTTTGTGTGCTGTTTGTAGTGTCTGTTTTGGCCACTGTGCTGTTTTGTTTTGGAAAGTGTTTTGTTTCTGTTTAAATATTTTATTTAATAAAGAAGCAGGCGCATTTGCATCTCGCCCCGCAGTACTTACCTGTTGTGTGTTCCATTCATTTCTGGGTCTGTCACCCCAAAGCCATGGTGTGAATAAAGCTCATCTCATTATTCAGAGTGACATGCCTCATTTAAATACATTATCATGCATTACCATACACATCACATATTCATTCTGATTACCATAGTGTGGCACAATACAATCTGTGTGTGCCATAATATGCCCACTATTTCACCCAATAATGAATACAAATGCAATAGTGCCCTTTCGTAAATGAGGCTCTAAATATGCACTGCACTCTAAAACAAAGATACTTACTTTAAACATCTGTGCTTTGCTTTGTTGTGACCTACGTGACTTGCTTTAGGGGTCCAGGCACCGCATACAGTGCCGTGAAAAAGTATTTGCCCCCTGTCTGATTTTCTGCATTTTTGCACATTTTTCACATTGTATTTGGTCAGATTTGTTTGTGGGTAGTAGTAGTATATAGAGGGAGTCTGAGAGAAAAAATGACACCAAAGTTTGGTGCTTCTTTCATTTGTTTGGTGTGCAAGGTAATCAAACATGCAATCTTCAGGTGTGAAAAAGTTATTGCCCCCAGTTAACTCAACCCAATTTAAGGGATAATTAGGGTCAGCTGTTTGAGTACTTTGGTTAACAACCAGGCCTGATTTGGGCCAGCCCTGCCCAATATAAATCTGACTAACTTTGGCCCTTACCATCAGAGTGAAGTTGTCAGCACACAGGTTCTAGAAGCACATCATGCCACGAACAAAAGAAATTCCTGAAGACCTCTGGAAAAAAAGTTGTTGATGCCTATCAGTCTGGAAAGGGTTACAAAGCCATTTCTAAGGCTCTGGGCCTCCACCGAACCACAGTCAGAGCCATATTGTCTAAATGGAGAAAGTTTGGGACAGTAGTGAATCTTCACAGGAGTGGCCGTCCTGCCAAAATCTCTCCAAGAGCAAGGCGTAAAATCGTCCAGGAAGTCACAAAGAACCCTAGAACAACATCCAGGGATCTGCAGGCCTCTCTTGCCTCGGCTAAGGTCAGTGTTCATGACTCCACCATGAGAAAGACACTGGGCAAAAATGGGATTGATGGCAGAGTAGCAAGGCGGAAACCATTGCTCACTAAGAAGAACATGAATGCTTGTCTCAAGTTTGCCAAAAAGCACATGGATGATCCTCAAGAGTTCTGGAACAATGTTCTATGGACAGATGAGTCAAAAGTGGAACTTTTTGGCCGACATGGGCCCCGTTATGTCTGGCGAAAACCAAACACTGCATTCCACAGTAAGAACCTCATACCAATGGTCAAGCATGGTGGTGGTAGTGTCATGGTTTGGAGATGCTTTGCTGCATCAGGACCTGGACGCCTTGCCATCATTGAAGGAACCATGAATTCTGCTCTGTATCAGAGAATTCTACAGGAGAATGTCAGGCCATCTGTCCGTGAGCTGAAGCTGAAGCGCAGCTGGGTCTTGCAGCAAGACAATGATCCGAAACACACAAGCAAGTCTACATCAGAATGGTTGAAGAACAAGAAATTTAAAGTTTTGGAATGGCCTAATCAAAGTCCAGACCTAAACCCCATTGAGATGTTGTGGCAGGACCTGAAATGAGCAGTTCATGCTCGAAAACCCACAAATGTCACTGAGTTGAAGCAGTTCTGCATGGAGGAGTGGGCCAAAATTCCCCCACAGCGCTGTGGGAGACTAATCAATAACTACAGGAAGCGTTTGGTTGCAGTTATTGCTGCTAAAGGTGGCATAACCAGTTATTGAGTCTAAGGGGGCGATTACTTTTTCACATGGGGGCATTGGGTGTTGCATAACTTTCTTTAATAAATAAATGAAATATGTATCAAATTTTTGTGTTATTTGTTCACTCATGCCCCTTTTATCTAATATTAGGTTTTGGTTGAAGATCTGATAACATTCAATGTCAAAAATATGCAAAAATGCAGCAAATGAGACGGGGCAAATACTTATTCACGGCACTGTACTTAAAATTCTAGAACTCAAGTCAAATGTCAGACCTCATTTTTTAATCATATTTAGAGCTTCTGTTTTTCGGGTTTAATTAAAGCTAATATGTTTGGCTATTTTTGAGTTTTTTCAGGGCTTTCAGTTTTTTAAAATATACTGTATGAAATTAGTGTTTTCGGTTACTTTCCAAAATGCTTGAGCGTTTTTTTTCTGTCAACTTCTAGTAATTCGACAGTACTTGCACACTTAAGTTATACCTTCTTTCTTTTGCTGTCTTCCACAATGAAATCCCTATGGTCACGGGCACATTCTTCTGGGGTTTTTGTGTGTATGCATTTTTGTACATTTCACCACAATTCTGTTTTAAATCCTCCGTGTCTTAACTGTAATACAGCTTTAAATCCCGCTAACAAGCCTCTGTCTTGATTGTAATCTTGTTTTAAATCTCGCAAGCGGAGTCTCCAATAGAAATGTAGGAATGTGCCCAACAGCACTGGGAAATATATTTATTATTATTTTTGTAGTAGGTTTTATTTTTTAATGGGAAAAGGGTAAAGTCAACATGAATTGATTAACCATTTCTACAGTTTTTCCAGTGTTTTCCGTTGTTCATTTTTGGTATTGGGGGTGTTTAATCAGGTTTTATCGGTTAAAAATCAGAAGCCCTAATCATATACTGAGGTTCACATACACCTTTCATCTGATGTTAGTGCTGTGTCAGTCTTATATAAGTGTGACCACCCTTTGCCCCAAGCTTTCATGTCACTCCTCCATCAATACAGACTGGTCCTGATTGTCTGACTTTAATCCCCATGTAATCTGGAACACTTTCATGGTCAAGTAAACCATATGATTGAAATTCAACTGCAGATGTTTTTCCAGTGGGTTTCCAATGGACCTCCACCAGGAGTTTATTTGAGAGTATTAAAAGCAAAGCTGTGCTACCAGCGATATTATTTTGTAGTTCATTCTAAATGAAGTCACCACGATGTTAATTGAGTATTAAAAGCAAAACTCCAGTCTATTGGAATGGAGGAGAGCTTTAAGGGAAAAACTGGACAAAAGATGAGAATATGAAAAAACAAAATAAAATAAATAAAAAAAACACCCCAAAAAAGCAATTATTTAAAATAAACACACAGCTTTCTTACTTTGCACGATTTCCTGCTTTCCTCCAAATGCCATGCTGTTTGTGTGAATCCTGAGTAATCTATTTAAAAGCAAGACTCAGAAGGCATTGTCTGTCTCTGTGAGATGCATATATTAGGCAAGCAGAGCTCAAATACTCACCCAGTGTCACTAGCCCCTAAGGAGCCCTGAAAGGGCTTTGTGAGTCAGAAACGGGGGTTTGCAGTAAAGAGAGTCGTGGTTTGTTTTTAAACTATTTCCAGAGGATATAGCTTTGTATTCCCTCTTGTGCACAGTTCTCAGGCGATTTTCAGTCTCCAGCCTAACTGATTTACAGTGCATGTATCTGGTCTGGTCTAGGCCGTTGTGAACGAGTCCAGCGGGTTTTTAAATCGGAACAGAGTATTAGGACAACAAAGCCATTTGTTTTTGTCCAGGATTTATATTCATCATAAAGAAAGAGGCAACAAGGGCCACATTTTAATAAATGCAAAGTAATGTCAATGCAATGCACAAGCACCAAGCCGCTTGCTTTGTGTAATGCAATCCCCCAGTGTTGTGATTTGAGCTGGTGCTGGCACAAATTGGTCAGCACTGGGCAATTCATGAAAAGAGGCAGACAGAAAGGAACAGCTGACATCCCCTTTAAGAGCATTGTTGGGAAATTATATATATATATATATATATATATATATATATATATATATATATATATATATATATATATATATATATATATATATATATCACAGTATATATATATATATATATATAGTCAGTGGTTGGAAATTCTGGCCGGTGATTGGTTAAAACCTCATCATGGGAGAAAAAATAGATTTAACTATTGCCCACACATCCTTACACCACTGGGCAATAGACTCAGTCTGTCATGTGATTGGTTCACACCACTGTCAGTCCCGCCCATTTAAAAGCTGAATCTTGAAACAATAATTGTGTGAATATAGTAATGGTTACAGCTGTGTATAATGGTATTTAAATCAGGATTCATTCAATTCAATTTTACATATCCGCCCTTACTCTGGTCCCAGCGCAGTCAGATATGCGACGCACTACTGTAGTAAGTATCCCACCACTGTAGTTTATATTGGGAGGTTTGGAAACTGTATGCATAATGAAACAAGGATGGAAACCAGGTCTGGTCAGTTTCATACCTAACCAGGTCAACCTGGATAAAAGTGACTGAGTGAGGCACAGACACGGGCACTGTCCGCCAAAGACGTCTAGACAGCAAATTGAAAAATGCGCTGGTTACAGCCAACAGAATCTGACTTTGTTTCCTTTAGCCCTTAGTATTAGTCTAATGAAAACATACAGAGTAAACTGGTACTGTAGCAATCTAAAACCTTCAACCTTTTCAAGAAACTGTGTGAAGTACAGTACAGCTGCAATTTTCTTTTAAAATGAGTAAGTAAATGTATCTATAAGTAAATATATTTATTTTGTCACAAATGATCCTTCACATATATACCATGTCACACTAACTAGTGAATAATACATGCCTTTCCTTAATGCATCTGCACAACATGCTTTAAATCATTGAAAACATCTGAAGTTTTACCAAAAAAGGAACATGTGTCAGAAAATATGTAGCGTTAATAATTTCAATAGCTCTTACCCCGGTCATTGCAGTGGTTCAGTTTTGTATTTAGTGTTGAAATAACTAAAGCTGAAGCAAAGCTTCCCAAAAGTTTTCTTTATGTGTATATATTATTCTCCTAAAGCGAAAAAAGCCACTTGCATTGCTGTGAATAATTTCATATCAATCCACACATTTATCTTTTGCTTTTTGACGTGAGGCAAGGTGGTATTTGCCTTTTGAGAGATTGATAGTAAGTGCAAGTTGAATCATTGAGTCAGATTGCTGGATGTTGGTAATGGTACCAATGACATTGTGGCAAAGTGGTTAAGTGAATACAGGTGCAGAAGTGATGCAGTGCGTGATTAAACAGGCAGAGAGTTAAAATCCGGTTGGAAAAAAGGGCTTTATTATATCAAGGTCTGGTGACCAAATAATAGGACCCCGGCAATACACAACAATGTGTATTGCACAGAGTAAATAACAACGGGTTGCAGTCTCAAACAATAAACACAATATATCCGCCTCACAATAATACTAACACGGTCACCGGTCGTGGGTGCGTGCAGTAGTGCTTGTGATGGGTGATACAGTTTATTAGTGACTGTAGTGCAGTGCTGTTCTGGATTTGTGCTGACCCTCAGCGACAGCTCTAGAATCCGTGTTAGCCATCTAGTAATTTACAAACAAGACAAATGACAAACAAACAAACAAAACACTCACGATACTGTTATCTCACTGGGTCTCTCACAGTCCTTCCAGGTTCAAATCACAAACCAAAGCGAAGGAACAGATTGGGTCTCTCCATCCCCTTTTATGCAGTCACACATGACCCTTTGGTAAACGAGTATAGCTGCCCCACCAATCTGCGGCTGCCATGTCGTTTCCCTTCTGGGTCAGTGAGTTAATGCAACGGAGTTCCACCCCCTTTCTGGCTGGCCGTCCGGGAAACTGTTCTCGCTGCTTAGTGCCCTCACAGGTCGAGAGGGAGATTTACAACCAAGAATCATTGTATTTCTGTCACAGGCATATACATATAATGGTCCAATGGCATATGCATATCATCGTACCAATAGCATATACATATAATGGTACCAATTACATATACAATCCAAGACAAAGATGATTTTTCCCAAGATCTCCTCAAGAGAAACATACAATTGTTAAGAAACTGCTATTAAAAAACATGTGGGTGATTGGTTAAGTTATTTTAAGGAGTGCTAAACATGGTTTAAAATCAATTGTATTAACTAGCAGCATTATCACTCGCCCCCGTCTTGTTTTGAAGATTATTAGTTTGCTATTGTTCTATACTTCAATTCAGGATATCCAGTTTTTTTTCTGTCTGTGTGGAGTAAAACAAGCACATGAGGTGATTTAGTTAGTACCATCATATGGCAGTACATTTTACTTCAGTTTTAAAATATGTGCAATTTTCAAATTAAATTATGACAAACAAGCAAAGAACCAACAAATCTTCACCACAAGGTAGAATTCTACTAAGTATGTTAAAGCCTTGGTGAACACTCCTTTCAGTTTAGTCATCACTGTGGAGGCCAAGGGCAGCGGTGTAAAGAATGTGTAGACAGTGCCACACAGTTACTGAGGGGGGTACTGGGAACCAATTGATATGCCCCTTGAAAACAAATTGTTTGTCCCATGCATTTTTCAGAAATGCCTGCACAGCTATGACATTAGCTGTCCCTGTTGAAAATAAGTAAAAGGACATCCTTAACTTTTTTTATTATATAAACTATATACTGGCTAGAAACAGATTCTTCACCTCAAAGGTCAAAATCATTCAAGGCATTGTACTGTATATCTTTGGAGCTGAATAATTTGGTTGTACATTTCACAAGTGTTAAGAGAATTGAGAAGTAAAGTAATTGAAGCCATCAGTACTGTGCATGAACTCGTTAAGTACAGTCATTATCACAGCAATGAACTGCTTCTTGCTCTGACTATTTATCAAATCTCTGCTACAGGTAGGTTGCTGTTTCATTCCTTGACACACAAAACGTCATGTTCGGTCCGCTGTTAAAACCCATGTTCTTCAACGACCTTGAAAACATGTACTGTACATGTATAGATGGTTTAATTTTAAACCAATACAAATAATGTTTAAATTAGAGGTTAGCATTGATACTCATTATAAAAGCACACAGATCTCTTTTCCCAGCTCAGGTATGGATTATGCATGTTTAACAGCCTATGCTCTGTAATTGTCATCTTTCTGTGTTTACATTTCTGCTGTGGCTCTGGTTATTTTTTATATTTAAAGATCCTTTCATTTTAAACAGTTGATATCAGACACTATAGATTATATGTTACCGTAACAAACACAGTATTGTGGTAGAGGTGTTCCAAGCAGCAAGATCTTTTTATAATGTTTACCTGGACAACAGGGTCAAAGCTGAACTGTGTGTGAACATCAGCTCACCACAGCAATGCCATTATCACTGTTATACTACAACTTTTTAAAGTTATTTTTATAAATCTGTGCTTGTCTGAAATCATTAAAGTCCACTGAATGGGTTCACTTTTTCAAGTCTCCATGGCAACAGGTGTCATTTAAAAGTTCCATCTCATCACTGCTTATTTTGCATTCCGTTATTGAGTTATACCAGAATGGCTGACCACCACAGAAAAGAGTGAGCACAGCTTGCATTGCTTTCGCTCTTCCTCCACCTTGGAGCTTACTCCTGGATAATCCATCCAATAATAGAAGTGTAATCTTTTACCGTTTTTATCACCCTTCCAGGGAATTAATCCATATCCCACCTAAAAGGAGGAACCTTCCTCCATCCAACTCAGTGTGTGTAAGAACTATGAACTAATCTGTACCAGATTTCACTGTATGGGGAATCATCCTTTAAGGTGGCCCTGGTTCTTCTGAGCAAATTTGATTGTTACTGTTATCCTTTCAATTTATGTGGTCAGCACATGTTTAATGAAAAACTAGTTCCCATTATCTAGCAACATGTCACTGGAATTTCAACATTGTCAGACAAGGCGATCCAATAAATTCTGATCTGTAAAAATGTCATCTTGACTAGGAAATGCTGAATGCTAAATGGTACATCCAACGCATTAGTGCAAGCACTTATGCCAAAAGCAAGCACACAAACATGATAAATACATTATGGATTCCTAATGGAAGCAGGATAGGACCACTGATACTGCACGCTATAGAAATGTGGATTATACGCTGCTTGCAGTCATTGGTATGTAAAATGGGCAGATACACTTACAGGCTGTGAGTAATGCTGTGCAATGTGAATTACAACTCATCACTGCATGCAACACAATTCTGAGATTTAAGTGGTTTATAAAATAGGAATATCACATCAAAAGGAAGCATCATGAACTGATTTCATGCACTCACAGTATATACATATTCTTTTCTCATGTTTTTACGACAAATAGTTTCTCTAAGTATGCTTTTTAATCCTTCAACCCAAAACAGGAAACTCTGTTTGAACTTTTACTTTGTTGAGCAGATAAAAAAAAAAAAAAAATCTATGTAAATTTTAATGTAAATGTAAAATACAAGCAGACAATTGCATCCAGATTGTATTCTTGAATGCTTATTGTTTTTGCTGCTAGGTATATTAGTTGACAACAAAAAAACAAACACAAAAATCAGTTAAGGTTAAAGTGCCAGACTGCCATTGTATTTGGATAAAACAAAATACAACTTCATAGATGCATCCCAGAATTCAGAACTCTGGAGAGCTGAAGGAACTAACTGTAATAGGCACTCGTGGTGAAGATGGAAGGAGGGGGCTCTATCCTCAGAAAGGCTGTTGGGTTGGGGGGGGGCAGCATTGAATTTGATTGTGCTGCTTTTTGTAGGTGGGCATCACACCTCGACCGTTAAACCATTTATCTATCCTCAGCAGATGAATCAAGGAAGAAAGATAACTGGGGCAGGGGATTGGAGAGGAGTGAAAGGGCAGACAATAAAATCTGTACTCATGGGTGTGTTGATGTAAAAAAGCAATGCAGGGATTAAATCCTGAGTGCATGTACTCCTGGGTGTGTTGATGTGAAAGAGCAATGCAGGGATTAAGTCCTGAGTGCATGTACTCCTGGGTGTGTTGATGTGAAAGAGCCTTGCAGGGATTAAGTCCTAAGTGCATGTACTCCTGGGTGTGTTGATGTGAAAGAGCATTGCAGGGATTAAGTCCTGAGTGCATGTACTCCTGGGTGTGTTGATGTGAAAGAGCCTTGCAGGGATTAAGTCCTAAGTGCATGTACTCCTGGGTGTGTTGATGTGAAAGAGCATTGCAGGGATTAAGTCCTGAGTGCATGTACTCCTGGGTGTGTTGATGTGAAAGAGCATTGCAGGGATTAAGTCCTGAGTGCATGTACTCCTGGGTGTGTTGATGTGAAAGAGCATTGCAGGGATTAAGTCCTGAGTGCATGTACTCCTGGGTGTGTTGATGTGAAAGAGCAATGCAGGGATTAAGTCCTGAGTGCATGTACTCCTGGGTGTGTTGATGTGAAAGAGCATTGCAGGGATTAAGTCCTGAGTGCATGTACTCCTGGGTGTGTTGATGTGAAAAAGCAATGCAGGGATTGTCTCAGTAGTAGAAGGGGGAGGGGGGTCAATCTACAAAAAGACAGGAAAGGTTGAGCTGGGTGATTCAGGAATGAATGGTTCAAAAGAGTCCAGCAAATTATGGAACAGCAAAGCATGCAGGTACAGACAGTCCTCATGATCGTGTAAAAATGAAAGATAATTCTATATTGGGTTAATAAAATGCAACCCAATGCATCTATAGGAGTCTATGGACCTGGCAAGCCTATCATGCTAGTGCAAAAAGTGTTTGTCCCTGATTCTGAAGAAAAAACAAAGTCCCTTTGCCTTTTAATGTGATTTGGGGTGACATGATTTGCTCCATCATTTTCCATCTGTGTTAGTGCCAGTGGATATCTTTGCATGTTAGCTTTGAGGAATTTTAATGACGGCACAGACGTCAATGGTTTTAAAATAAACAATAAATAGGGCTACAGGGCCCGGGAGTCAAGTGGGCCTGTGAGGAAGGTAATAAATAAATAAATATATATGCCAAATAAAAAATTTAAAAATAATAAGAAAATATGTATTGATTACGGGAGCACATTGCTGCACCCCCAGCCCAAATTCTACAGTAAACTCTTAACTGATGGGTCAAAGGTCAAGAGACTGATAAAGGCCAATCAACATGGCTATGAGTATGTTTGACTTCGGTTGCCAAAAAACTACGTAACTGTAAGTGCAGATATTTTTCAGTAAAACCAGAGAAAGCTCGAAACAGACAGGCAGGAAGTATGTATCAATATGAGCATCAAAGTGAAGCTCAGAAGAGGAAAAAGAAAAAATAATTTAAAAAATCAAAAACATCCTAAAATGTTGTTTTTTTTTAAATGTGAGCGTGACAATTATTTTTCTTTTTTTAAATATACCATACATAGAAATGGCTGCAAAAAGCAACTTGATTTATAACACATGCATTTTGAGTCAGTGGGTATCTCATGTAGTAAAAGTTAATTGTTTACAATGTACACTATTCATTTCTAGGACAGCTCCAGTAATTTGTTTGGACACCCCAGCTTCATAAACTTTAGAGCTGATCTCAAATATAACAGGTTTCTAAAAAATAAAAACAGTTCTCTTAAATAATACAAAGCCCATATTTCATACTTGTGTTTAGTAATTCAGTCCAGATTATTTCATATTTTTAAGTGCCCCTGTGTTTTGTGCTGGGTTATTGTTGTTTAAAATGTATGTGTGCACGGGTGTTTTAGGTTGGCAGGGAAGGATTAATTGCCTTCCCTGTCAAAACAGTTCACATGCAGAATGTGCCTGGGCCCAATTGAATGATTAACAAGCAATCGAGCCCAGGCACAGCTGCATAAAAGAGGCAGGGATCTCTCTCTCGAGGTTGGGGGTTGTTTAGAGGAGGAACGTAAGTGAAAAGATGTAAGAACATAAACAATTGCTACTCGTTC
Source organism: Acipenser oxyrinchus oxyrinchus (assembly GCA_030684275.1). Classification (NCBI taxonomy): domain Eukaryota; kingdom Metazoa; phylum Chordata; class Actinopteri; order Acipenseriformes; family Acipenseridae; genus Acipenser; species Acipenser oxyrinchus. The sequence goes on along the minus strand of CM060264.1, from coordinate 17,729,794 downwards.
TGTCTTTAAACCAGCACGTTACTTGTTTGTCTATTATTTGTTTTGGCCAGCATGCCTTTTTTTGTGTATAGTGTGTTGTGTCGTGTTTGTTTAAATATTTTATTTAAACTTAATAAATATGCACACAGCGCTTCATCCTGCAGTACTGGTCTGTCTCTTCCTGGTCTGTGACGTCACCACCAAGCCATCCTGCCACAGCCCCTTTTCTTTTTGTGTTGGGTTTGAAACATATAAGACTGACAGCAAAATAATAAGTGCATATTCAAATATAAAACATGTTGGACTAAATTACTCCCAGAAAATACGAAGTATGAGGTGTAAGCCTATGTACAAATCTTTATTTTTCACAGCAGCACAACATTTTATGAAGCTGTGTTCCAAATCACAGCTCCATATACATCTTAAATAAGCTCTAGATTGCACAGGCTGGAACTATAACAATAATGTCTTTGAATATAACAAAACCCTGCAGTCATATAGTGTATGCCAGAATTGTCCAAAGTAAATATTTCTAAATACTGCATTAACAAATTGTGTGACAGACAGACCTTATGAATGACACTGTTACTGACAGCAATGCCGGAACATCTCATTGCTCTGCTTAACTTACCAGCACTTCTATTCTTTCAGGTTTTTCATTTTAAAAGCAGGTACCAATATGTTTTGTTTGCTACTTTGGTTACAGTCCAGACGTGCAATGATGGTGTTGAGTTAGCTAGCTTTGCAGACAGTCTCTGAAAGTCAAAGGACTGAATGGGCAGCGAGACTGCTGACCCCAGGGCACAGTGTGGGAAAGCTAATATTGCTGCTGTACGTGTATCATAGATGATAGAGGATGACACTTTCTTGCACTGTCACTGCAACACCATTCAGAAGCGATGCATTAAAAAACAAAACACCTACCATCAGTCCCTGAACTTCAGTCATGCAGCTCACTTGAGGAATATTTCAGTGATGATAAAATTGCTTTTTTTTTGCACCACAGAATAAAATGTGATTTCCCCTGATAAACCTGTCAGAATAGAATGAAACACAGGCAAAAAAAGAACTTTAAAAGGTTAATTGATTCCTAGGACCACATCTTTCCTCTCTTCCAGGGGCAGTGACAAACTGCAGCCTTGAATCTGTAAACACCAGGCAATACGTGCTGGGGATGTGGCCGTGGCCCCTCACTACACACTGATTATGTAGCTTTATCTTCAAGAGGCAGACTGACACGCGGGTGTCATAAAAACAGCCATGTAGACTATGGTTAAGCAGGAGAAGAATCTCGTGACTTGGGTAGAAACATGGAAGCAGATTACTAGATCAAACTCTGCCTAAAGTGGACAGAAGAATACAACAAAAGTACCTCTGCAAATGGCACTGTGGGTTGTCTCTTTCAGTAATTGTCTGCTCTTAGTAGGACTTGTGGACAACTGCTTTAGTATTTAACCCTTTTCTGAATTTGAGATTTACTCACTTTTTTAACATGTTTAAACACAATGTAAAGGGTTTTCATCACAGCAAAACATAATTACTTATTAGATTATCTGAATAGATTAGACTTTGTTCTTCAGAAGTACATTTGTGCACTGTGGGTCTCATTCGCTAAAACAGCGGAAACATGTTTTGCATGCAGTAGCCCCATTTACTGCATGCTTTGTACACCTGCTGTATTCACTAACAAGTGGCAGACAACCTAGTGCTTGGAAATATGCACGTGGAAAAAGTACAGCGTTCGAGTCATTTAAATAGAATGAATAATGTTAATGGATGGAAATGTATGCAAATTACGTCACAAAATATCGCGAGGGAGGTATTTGATATGCAGACCATATTCATTTAAGTGCGCTAACTTTACTAGGTGCTTCAGCGTTTGTTAAAAGTACCGCTTATTGAAACCAGGCGGTGTCACAGAACCAGCAGAAGAGCTGCACAGGAGAGCGAGAAGAAGAGTCAGGGAGAGAGTATTTTGGACCAGGCAGACGTTACTAGGGCTGTGGGAGGAGGAGGTAATAACTAGATACAGACTGAGCACAGATCATACTAGCCTTATATGTAGAGTCCCAGAAAATTCACGATATCACGGATTTCACAGAAATCCTGTATTTGATGGCATACCATGAAAAATATGCATTTTGTTTTCCTTACAGTATTTTACATTACTCTTCACCTCCCCTGTTGATTTCATACTTTTATCAAGTAGAAGCAGCGCTACAGTAGCTGTACAGGGTCCAGCGTCAATGTTGTGAATTTGGTTACTACGGCAACGGGGTCAAACAAACACCGGCTTCATGATTGGTGAATTCCTCATACTGTACAATGATGTAACATGCGAGTCAGAGGCGGGAAGTTTAAAATGGTTGTTTAGATATTGTTGATGTTTTAGTTTGCAGTGTATGATTAACATTAAAAATGCAGACAGCTGACAATTAAAAGAAAAGCTATATTCATTTCAACAGACAATCGCGTTCAGAGCTACGAAAAGAGGACGTTGCATGCAGATGGTGGGATTCTGTTTTGCTCAACTTGTAATGTGTCTTTGGATCATCTAAGAAAAGGTACGATTGGTAACCATCTTGACAGCACAGTACACAAATACAAGAAAATCAAACTTCAAGTTCAGGCTAAACAATTACTGAACAAGCACAAGGTCACAATCACAGGATTGTTTAAAAAGAGCACAGAAAGTGGAGAAACACGTAATATCAACACGTCTGAATTAGGGGAAGCCTTTGTGCAGCGAACATACCGATACAACGGTTGGTCAGTGAAATATTAAAGTTTTTTAATGAAAAAATCCAGAATTGTGGATCCATGTATGCAGCTCACGAAGAAAATTTAAATGGCAAAATGAATGATTCTGAGTCTGTTTGTGTTGTATGCGACGAGGACACTGATGATCAAGGCAACTGTGTTTTGTACATTATTTTCATCCCACAGAGCTTTACAACTGCTAATTCAGAGGAACTTACTTACCACACACCAGTAGTAAGTCAAGCTATCATTACAACGCTTGTGAAGAATGACGTTGATTTCAGCTGTGTGTCTGCCTCAATGTAACGGAGGGAGAACCACTAGATCCCCTATTAAACTGCAGTAGTTTTGTCCTGGGGAATAATTCCTGAAAATAGGAAATGCCAATCAAAGTACCTCCCCTATTTTGTCCATTGACAATAGATGTTAGTGTTCCAAGGTCTTTGCCCCACAATATAAATCAGGTCTCCAAAACAAATCTTTTTAGAGACATCCATTTTCTTGTTTACAGTGTGTAGTATTTTAATTTCCCGCCTAGATTGCATATACTGCAGTCACATGACATAATCACTTCAAAGCACTATGTGCATGGCGAAATAGTACACACAGGCACACAGCACAGCTGTACACTTTAGTTAATGTGATTTTTTGGTATGAAATACAAATAATAATTATGAAATAATACTTGCTTAAGAATATTCAAAAAATCATGGTATTGGGCTAATTTCAGGATTTCCACGCAGTCTGTGAAATCGCGATTTAGGAAATCACTATGACACGTTGCACAAAGCAACGCATTTTGAGTTTACTGGAAATGAAAGAAGCTGTGGATTCCATGAACAACACAGCTTCAGGAAAGGGCTTTTTTTTACTTCAAGAAGTCATGGAAAGCGCAGAAATACCTTGGAAGAAGCTAACAAGGATTACAACAGATGGTACAGAGAGTACACTGGCTAGCAGAGTGCTGAAAAAATTAAAGAAATAAATGCAGAACTACCAATTTTCTTACACTGGATTCTGCATCAACAACCATTATGTGGAAAAGTTGCAGAATTAGAACACGCAATGAGAATTGTTATCAAGTGTGTGAGAAAAGAAGTCAAGTGTCCGGACAGAAGGCATACAAAGGTACACTTCATAGAGGTACTGTTTACTATTTCGCATTTTCACAGCTTGTCTATTTTTTTTTCAGTGCTGTTAAAAACATTATATTTTGGAATACAAGTTAAATATTGAGACTTAGCATGATATACTGTGACATGTTTTTTTTTCTTACTCTTTGAGATTTCCATTGAAATAAAATAGTCTTCTATTTTAGAAGATTATATTAGTTTTTTGTCAGTGTTTTAGCTGCTTCTAGTTATATCTGCCTATTTCTGTACTATAAAATACATTAAGTAATATGTTGATTAATTGACTGAAAACATGCTTGCATACTTATTGACTAGTAATCGTGCAGTCTTAACTTAAATGGCTAACCAAGTAATTCAGCAAAATGTATTTATTTTGCATTAGTGAATCAGTGAATCAAACGTACACATCTATTGAATTGATTCAATAAACAATGAATCCAACGAATCGAGTCAGTAAAAATAATCAAACTGCAAATCAATCATTTTCAGCCCAGAAAAAGAGGAATAAATAGTGCACCTATCAGTGGTTAAAGCCTGCTGTCTATACACACTAATAAATGATCACTTTAACCCTTTAATCCTTTAAGAACCGCGATCGTGTAAACACGATTAAAAAAGCACTTTGTTTTGATAACTTACAGGGCCACCATACTTTGCATTAGTCTTGAAACACATATCAATGGATTGGGGAGGGACTGACATTCACTTCCTGATAGTTATTATTATTATTATTATTATTTATTTCTTAGCAGACGCCCTTATCCAGGGCGACTTACAATTGTAAGCAAATACATTTCAAGTGTTACAGTACAGGTAATACAATAAGAGCAAGATAAATACAATGACAAGTTCAAGCAAGTACAAGTGTGACAAAATACAATTCAATACAGCAGATAAGTGACAGTGATAGTTACATCAAGATATGATTAAATACCAAATACTACAGTTTAAACATATGGCAGGTTACAGTACTCTGAAGTACAGGATTAAATGCAGTAAAGTAGGGGCAGGTAAGAGTAAGTAAAGCAAATTTAAGGAAGGGTGAAAGTGTCCCAGGGGGAAACAGAGGAGTTCTACAGGTGCTGTCTGAAGAGGTGAGTCTTAAGGAGGCGCTGGAATGTGGTCAGGGACTGGGCGGTCCTGACATCTGTAGGTAGGTCATTCCACCACTGCGGAGCGAGGGTGGAGAAGGAGCTGGCTCTGGAGGCAGGGGAGCGAGAGGAGGTAGAGCCAGTCTTCTAGTGCAGGCGGAGCGGAGAGGTCGAGTGGGGTGTAGGGAGAGATGAGGGTCTGGAGGTAGCTGGGTGCAGTCTGGTCAAGGCATCTGTAGGCTAGTACAAGAGTCTTGAACTGGATGCGGGCGGTGATCGGTAGCCAGTGGAGTGAGCGGAGTAGTGGAGTTGCGTGGGAGAAGCGAGGCAGAGAGAACACCAGGCGGGCAGCAGAGTTCTGGATGAGCTGGAGCGGACGTGTGGCGGACGCAGGGAGGCCAGCCAGGAGGGAGTTGCAGTAGTCTAGGCGGGAGAGTACCAAGGCCTGGACCAGGAGCTGGGTGGCGATAGTTTTTCATGTGACGTCACTGAGAGGGGCATTTAGTGTCTAAAGGGCGGAAACAGTTTACAACAGCCAGACAGAGACAAAACATCACAGGAACTTGTTTAGAGCTAATAAAAAAGTGGAAGCACTGTAAATCTGATGTATTTGACTTATAATTATATTAGAACATTTATTCTGTCTCATGTGTTTTAATCTAATATATGTTTTTACAGCATTTATAAATATCAAGAAATGAGTGGATATAAGCAGATACTATTTCATGAACTAAATGTATCAGGTATGTTTTTCCTTATTACTGATAATAATGGAATTAATAACTATTATTTTATTTATAAATATTTATTTTGAGAAAATAAATCGAGAGTAGTGTCCATTATTGCTTATAAAGACCCTGAGAATAATGTGTATTAGTCATTGCAACAATGTCTTTTAATTTGCCCAAACATCAATATTTTTCAACAAAACTTTCAGTGGTTAAAGAAAAGGGCTTGTAGCCATGATGTCCCTGGTTCAAATCCTGACTCACTCACTGACTCACTGTGTGATCCTGAGTAAGTAACTTAACCTCCTTGTGCTCCATCTTTCGGGTGAGACGTAGTTGTAAGTGATTCTGCAGCATGCATTACTATAAATATCACATATTCATTCTGATTACCATAGTGTGAAGGACTAAATTTAGTGCGCGCCATAATATGCCAAGTATCGTACACGATAATGAATAAAATTGCAATAGTAAATACGGAAATCATGAACTTGCACACTAATTGCAATTATTATTTATTTATTATTATTATTTATTTCTTAGCAGACGCCCTTATCCAGGGCGACTTGCAGTCGTCAACAATTACATTTCAAGAATCACAGTGCAAGTAATAATACAATTAAGAGCAAAATAAATACAATGATGAATACAATGACTTTGGTTCAAGCAAGTACAAGTGTGACAAAATGCAATTCAATAATACAGCAGATAACAGTGTCAGTGATAGTTACATCAGGATATAATTAAATACAAAATACTACAGATTAAACACTTGGCAGATTACAGTACTCTGAAGTACAGGATTACATGCAGTAAAATAGGGGGTAGATAAGAGCAAGTAAAGCGCATTTAAGGAAGGAGGAGTTCTACAGGTGCTTTCTGAAGAGGTGAGTCTTGAGGAGGTGCCGGAATGTGGTCAGGGACTGGGCAGTCCTGACATCTGTAGGAAGGTCATTCCACCACTGCGGGGCGAGGGTGGAGAAGGAGCAGGCTCTGGAGGCAGGGGAGCGTAGAGGAGGTAGAGCCAGTCTTCTAGTGCAGGCGGAGCGGAGAGGTCGAGTGGGGGTGTAGGGACAGATGAGGGTCTGGAGGTAGCTGGGTGCAGTCTGGTCAAGGCATTTATAGGCTAGTACAAGAGTCTTGAACTGGATGCGAGCGGTGATCGGGAGCCAGTGGAGTGAGCGGAGTAGTGGAGTTGCATGGGAGAAGCGAGGCAGAGAGAACAATTATCGCGCACCATAAAGTTTAGATCCCTTTCGTAAATAAGGCCCAATGTATTTGCTTTGTTTCCGTGACTGAAATAAGTCACTAGTAATGGCAGACCTGAAACGTTGCCCCACAGCTGGGTACTCGAGAGCTGTTACTAGGCATTGCCCCGCAGCTGGGTACTCGAGAGCTGTTAATAGGCGTTGCCCCGCAGCTGGGTACTCGAGAGCTGTTAATAGGCGTTGCCCTGCAGCTGGGTACTCGAGAGCTGTTAATAGGTGTTGCCCCACAGCTGGGTATTCGAGAGCTGGTAATAGGTGTTGCCCCGCAGCTGGTACTCGAGAGCTGTTAATAGGCGTTGCCCCGCAGCTGGGTACTTGAGAGCTGTTAATAGGCATTGCCCCGCAGCTGGGTACTCGAGAGCTGTTAATAGGTGTTGCCCCACAGCTGGGTACTCGAGAGCTGTTAATAGGTGTTGCCCCGCAGCTGGGTACTCGAGAGCTGTTAATAGGCATTGCCCCACAGCTGGGTACTCGAGAGCTGTTAATAGGCGTTGCCCTGCAGCTGTATTTCCCTCAGAGAATGGGACAGTTTTCAGAGCCTTGAAAGAAAAGAGAAAAGAGTCTGAAAACATAGAAGACTGTTAGTTGTGGGACTCGAGCACTAAGGTAAGAGGGCCACATCCCAGGAGGACAGAGGAAGAGCCTTGAGGCAAGATATAGCACATGAGCTGTGAAAGAATAGTTTGGCCGGTGGTCCCCTCTGACCATTCGAAGAACCTGCGTATTACCGACTCCAGGCCGGGGAAGTGAGACTCACTATCCCTGCGAAGGGACCAACACAGAGGCACGTGGCCTATGAAGAACAGAGGAGGAGGAGGAGGGAGGAGGAGGAAAAAGCTAACACAAGAGAGAGAGCATAGGCTGTGAGGGGGTTAAATAGGGAGTCTAGATTGTTTGATAGGAGGAGGTGGATCCCTGGTTATCATCCCCTGAATCACACCCAAGGGTTAACGTTAAAATAAATGAATAAATTACTTTAAATTATCCTGTTGGGGGGGGGGGGGGGGTTTCGTGGTGGTTGGGCTCCAGAAGATATTCCATGAGAATGTAAGCCCTGGTGGTAGTGATTACACTGACATTGTGAAATGAGCTAAAATCAATGGCAGTCCACTAAAGGGGAGTTACAGTCATGTGTTTAAAACTATTTTTAAAGCCACCGTAATAATAAAGACAGACAGTCATTTCATGGGCTGCATTCATTTGTTTGGTAATCAGGTGTCCACTGTGCAATACCAAACCCTTCTGTGTCTCTCTGTGATCCTTCCGCTTTGACCTAAGTGTCAGTATATATGCAGTCTAAGCTGCCAAAGATTAATGATGGCAATTCATCATTGTTTACTACCATAGCTCTCCAGATAAAGAGGAGATGGCCACTTGCAGTAGAAAAACAAGATTGCTGACCCGAATGCTTTCTTGTACCGTAATAAGTCATGTTTAATTTACTCTTATAAATGTGTACTGCAGCATATCGTGGTAAAAGCAACGCAAAGTGTAGTAAAGCCTGAAGGAGTCAAATAAGTGGAATAGCAAATTTAAATATTGTTAGTCATAGTTAACCACAGCAATTGTACAGTATAAGCAATGATTACCTCACTGCCAGAGCTGGTGTCATTTACAGAATGGCCTCTAAGAGCAGTCAGAGTAGCATATGGGCAGTTTCCAGTAATGTGTTTTGGCAGCCTCCTCATGTTATTACATTTCTCAAATGGGAAATATGTGTTTTTATCAGGGTTTATTTGATTTAAATCTGATTTTTTAAAATTTAAATCAATTTATTATTATTTTTTAAATTATGGAATTTGTTTTCTAGTACTGTAGTTGTAGCTCTACAGTACCTCCAAATTATAAATTTAAGGATGTTGGAAATGGTGGTTTGTGAATAGTTACATACCAAACTAAATTACTCAATCTTAAATGAATACATAAATAAAGCAAATTATTTATCACTGTGGCGTCCTCTAAATGTGAACTACAAGAATTTAGTGATGGAGTACGCCAGAGAAAAATCCCCCTCACTCATCCCATCAATTTAGTGATGGAGTACGCCAGAGAAAAATCCCCCTCACTCATCCCATCAATTTAGTGATGGAGTACGCCAGAGAAAACCCCCCCTCACTCATCCCATCAATTTAGTGATGGAGTACGCCAGAGAAAAATCCCCCTCACTCATCCCATCAATTTAGTGATGGAGTACGCCAGAGAAAACCCCCCCTCACTCATCCCATCAATTTAGTGATGGAGTACGCCAGAGAAAAATCCTCCTTACTCATCCCATCAATTTAGTGATGGAGTACGCCAGAGAAAAATCCCCCTCACTCATCCCATCAATTTAGTGATGGAGTACGCCAGAGAAAAATCCCCCTCACTCATCCCATCAATTTAGTGATGGAGTACGCCAGAGAAAACTCCCCCTCACTCATCCCATCAATTTAGTGATGGAGTACGCCAGAGAAAACCCCCCCTCACTCATCCCATCAATTTAGTGATGGAGTACGCCAGAGAAAACCCCCCCTCACTCATCCCATCAATTTAGTGATGGAGTACGCCAGAGAAAAATCCCCCTCACTCATCCCATCAATTTAGTGATGGAGTACGCCAGAGAAAAATCCTCCTCACTCATCCCATCAATTTAGTGATGGAGTACACCAGAGAAAAATCCCCCTCACTCATCCCATCAATTTAGTGATGGAGTACACCAGAGAAAAATCCTCCTCACTCATCCCATCAATTTAATGATGGAGTACGCCAGAGAAAAATCCCCCTCACTCATCCCAGTCATTCTTTTCTTTTACTTTTCTTTGATTTCCTCTTTCTGTGTCAGTCCAAACACACACAGTTATTACTTAGGACTACTTTGCTTTTTATAGTGTGTTCAATTGTTAAAGTTCCTGATTGCACCACTAAATGAACCTGGTTTCAGCAGGTCTTAACACAGTGCTCAATTGTCTATTTGGGACCCCACTGTAATCAGAATCGCTTCGCCGAATATGTTAATGATGGGGCAGGCGCTCTATAACGGGGCAAGACATGTCTTGAGAAAACCATTTCAGTGCAGTATTTTTTTACGTCTTTGCTTCATTTATGCGCCACAGAATCGGGGGCAAGCGCCGTTCACACTTGCACTCGCATTTGCGCTGTGATCAGAATACAGCCCTAAGAGTTTTAGTTTATAGACAATAAGAGTTTAAGATGTTTGTGTTAGTGAAAAAATTATATAAAATAGGTAGAGTAGGTAGTATATAAAGTAGGTAGTAAATGAAAAAAATATTTAAATCAATGATTTTTTTAAAGCCAACCAACCCTGGTTTTTATCCCTGATCATTTTATTTTTATGCAACCTTTGTGATTCTTTTTGAAGCTCTTAATGATCTTGTAAAATGAGTGATAACCAGTGCTTTCAACCCATTTTCTTACCTCTCATTAGCTTTATAAACATTATTTCCTGCCCCCACCTTCACTGTGCAGAGTTTGTGGTCCTTCAATTGTCACTATTTGCAAATATTTAAATTCCGAGGGTAGATACACTGCTGCAACCTGGTAGCTTGACAGTAGGTAAACTGGGGGATTGTCACATGGTTTGACTTATCATAATGATCAAGGGGATGAGCTGGAACCCAAAGTTGTATTTATGAACCAAAATCACTGAAATTATTTTCCCTGTTCTTTATTTTCCATGCACCATGTGTCAGCAAAAAAACATAATGGAGTGATACTGCATTGCCTCTGTATGCCACTTGGTATTCAAGAGGTTGTGAATTCAGTTTCCAGACATCAGGATACCAGTATTTTGATTCATTGTAGCAGATACAATCCAGGTGCAGAATACCCAGGAAAACAAACTGCCTCCAAATATAATGCTTTTTTTTTACTGTATATCATGTATTATGCATTTCTCTGTATTTAAAGTATTATGGATTTTCTTGTTGTTGCTGCATCTTGTATAGCGCTTTGTGATGGTGGTCTACTATGAAAGGCACTATATAAACTAAAGATTGATTGATTGAATATGGCACAGCATGTTTTAGCCGCACTATAAATCATTAGATTTGGTACCTAATAATTTCTAATATGCAAAGCTAATAATTTGCATATGTTTGAAGACGGACTTTACATTCATGGTTGTGTGATAGTATGAAAAAATTAAATTGATGGTAGATGTTTTGTGAATACGGTCATATGTATGGACATGATGAGCAAAAATGTATATGAAACATGTCTTCGGCCAAGCGTCTTTGTGTTTGCTGCGCTTTTCTAAGTCTGTCTGTCTGCCACACTCTACACGGAGAGCACAAGAACTGCCTTGATATTGCACCAATCTTTACCAGACTTGCAGCATACATTCTTAGATTTGGATGTTTTGGACATGAAGTGATTGAGACAGCAGCTTTCTGGACCAGCTGCAGCTTCCTGCGAGGCCTACGAACTGCATAGAAGAAGAAAAAAACAGTGCTGTTGTTATCAACCATAGAAGTGGAATATTCCAAAAGTGCCTCTCAGGAGCTCCTCTGTTTATCTGTTTATAGCCAGTTCTGAGAAATACAGTCCTGTACACCCAGCAAGCTGTTGGACATCCACAAATGAAGCTCTCATACAACAAAAAAGAAAGTGTTCTGTAAAATCTTAGTGTGATTGAATGCTTGCAGAGTCTCAGACCGGTCTGACAGACAATCATTTCCAGAACTGATTGCCAGCTGTGATCATAAAGTGAAAAGAATCTGACCTTTGATCTGTCCTGGAGAGCCAGGTCTTAGAAATGTAGAACATATCTCTTTTAAGCAGCTCAGCCACATGTGATCTTATAGCTGAGGCGTCTAACAGACTTGAGCGGTTAAAAAAACACCATTTGCTCCAACAAGTCAGCCGGCTGACCCTTTTTTGTTAATCTCAGGTCCTTTCCTGCTTTCTCTCCATACCCTGTCCCTGCAGTTCCATATTACACCCATATCTTGCAATCTTTAAAGTGCATGGTGTATTTCATACAATTATATATTTTTTCATGCATTTGATAATGAAAAAAAATAGGCAAATGTCTTTTTAACTCTTTTCCATGCTGTACTTCCAGTTGACAAAAACATCAGTTGTTTCTGGGAGTGAGAGTTCTTGTAGAAATAACAATTCCAAATGTTTGGTCTCTGGGAGTCTGAGTACAGTACGTATAGGATCAACAATGCCAAATGTTTTGTTTATGGGAGTCCTTGCAGGAATAATTATGTTTATGATATGCACTGTTCCCAGTTGTTGTATAATTATGTGTATGATATTGTCACACGACTGGCTGAGTGGTGCCGTCAGATCCAGGAAATGAATAACACAGGACAGATGAGATGAAATAGTGAATGAAAAGCGCTGCTGCGCGGTTTATTAATTACGGGAAAATAAAAGGTTTTAACAAACACAAAACACGGCACTTTAGCCAAAATAAACAGACAAACAAAACGAACAGACACTAACACACAGGGACGAACACTAAACAAACAAGTACCGTGCTGGTCCTCCAGCACCACGTAGCAATTGATTATATTTACTCTCCTCACTCTCTCCCGTTCTTTCGCCCTGAACACACAACCCCGAGAGTGAAACATGCATCTATATATACTGTTGTGCTGGGATTCAATTACTAATTAATTATTCACTTGAATCCCAGCATGTGAATTATGTGCAACCTCGTGCTCACATATTAAATACTTTAAATGCATGTGAAGTGAAGTGCCATACCTGTGCCTAAATACAATTATACATTTTAAATAACTCATGCTGCACACACCTATTTATATCCCGTGCAGCCACATCTATACACCAACATTAACACACGCAACATACAACATTTAACTCACAAATGCACACAGGGGCGGGGCACATTGCCACAGATATACACTGTGTCCAGTTGTTATATAATTATGTTTATGATATGTAGTGCCTAGTTGTTATATAATTATGATTATGATATGCAAACATTAGGTCAGGGCTACTCAACTTTGAAGGTACTGTGGAGCATTTCAAAATCTATCAGAAGAGCTAGAGGCCGCAATATTTGTATATACTGTTTGTATAAGGTATATATAGTTGGATATGAATTGTAAATATAAACGTATGACATACTTATAATACTGTTCAATGTAAAATAGGGCAAAGGTATTTAACCAAATTGTACAAGTATTAAAGCTCGCACACTCTCAACCTAACATTACTGTTACCATAAACACTTGCATATTAAAAGGGACAAAAATGCAACAAGTAATGATTTTTAGATTGGAAAACAACAACAATGATGGCAGACATATTTACCAAGTCAGCAAAAGCCTTAAAATGACCCACTTAAGAAGCATTGTAAAACAGTAAATATACTCTTACCTAATGCGAAGACTGGGTTTGCATTCTCTTCACCATCTTTTTGTACATCTGGGCGCTACTCTGTTGTAGCTGCGATAATTAATAAAATCCATCGATGAAAATGCACTCTAACACTCACACGTTGACCCAAAGCTGGTCAGCACCTTCTTGGAACATTGAAGCAACTACTGGACCGTCATTTTGCATTTTGACCGTCATAGTGAAAACAGTGAGTTTGGCTTAGTGCACTTGAGACTGATCACATGATTGAGCTGTTGAACGTGAAGGCTTCATGTTTATTTTGATACAACCGGATACTTTTTCAGACAAGTGCTTTATTTATCAACAACTGTAAAAATACTTATTGTCTTGTGAAAATGAATAGACCAACACAACATAGGACTGCACAGCAGATCCATCTTTTGAACATTTGAACAATGCACATTTTGAACAGTTATACCTTCCATCTTTTGAACAGTTGAACAATCCACGTTTTGAACAGTTGTAGGTTCCATCCTTTGAGCTTTTGAACATGTTAATAAACCACTTTTTTAATGTAGTCCTGTTGTGCATGATTGTATTGAAAAACAAAAATAAAGTTACGGAATAATAGTGTAGCAAACCAGCTACTGCAAGACTGGAGACAGAAATTACCGTTGAATAGCCAACAGTGTCGAACTCAGCCACAAAATAAAACACAGGTAAACAGAAAACACTTGTATAAAATAAAAGAGTCAAACAAACAATTCTCTACTGCTCCACAGTGTCGTAAGATCCCGCTGCATCCCAAAAGTCGGCTCTTCCAACACCATCCCCAAGTCTTGTGCTGTAATAGATGTCCCACAGGTGTACCAAGCAGGCTACATAAACGGTGTCACAAACATAATCCTGAAGGAAAACAAACAATAACACAGAACAGTTTCGTAGCGTGCGATGCTACAATAGCTTTATTCACATTTTAATATAGCGGTCAAAATGACAGATCCGGCAGTTCTAGGTACATATGACAGGTTCTAGGTACATACAGTATGTAGGTAGTTCTAGTGTTAACAACACCAGGATATGTGTAACTTGGTACATAGGACATCCAGAACTTCTCCATGGTTACCTCTTGGTGTTTAACTTTCAGAACAGTTATGATGCAATTTTATCAGTTCTTGCAAGTTAGCTTTTGTTACCCCAAAACTTTCTGCTGCGTATGAAACAGCTTTGACATCAGCATAAAATTAATTCTTTACATGTGAAAGTACTGGCATCAGTGGTTTTATGTTAGAAAACCGAGAGGCAAACTCAATCGACAACTCATTTAGATATTCCACATATGGTTGTGGCAAAAATTATGCTGTCACCTATAAATGAAAAATTGGGAAATGTGTGAAATTATTCTTAAGAAGCTGATCACAAAAAAATAACAGTTTTGCTTTGAACATAGAAAGTAAGTAAAATAGGTAGGAGTTTGCCCTTTCCTTGTATCTTGAGGTTCAGTGCATTCATATGATGGGTGATTGGTAAGAAATGCCACTGGCAGCATTAACACATCATCATTCAGGGATGACAGTCGATCAAATCAATTCTACTCTTCCATAAAATCTGATGGCAGGAATCAGATCCATAAAATGAGCCCACATCTGAACACGACTAAGCCATCTTACTTCTGCATGCAGCACCAAATTGCTGTAATGAGTTTCATACTTGTCAACTAAAATTTTGAACTGTCTGGGCTTGAGTGCGTGTGCAATGATAAAGTTCACTATTTTAACCACAACCTCCATTGTGGTTTTCACAGATCCTTTACTTGCAGCACAGGTGTATTATGCAGGGGTAAGAAAAGAAATTGTAAAAACGCAGCCAAACAATTAACAGTGCAGTGTCTAGTGCTAGGCTGAAATATTCAGCATTTTTAAGACCATTGCACAGCTGATTAAACAAATCTTCAGATATAGTTTCCACACATCTTGCAACTGTTGAGTCTGACACTTGTAACTTGGAGATCTGTTTAATAATGTCATCCTTATTTTTAAAATCTGCGAACAGTGACTTGCTGCAACCAAGGAAACATTGCTCATTAATTCTCCATCTGTAAAGTGTTTTTTTATCTTTTGCTAGTTGCCACACAATTTTAAAGGAAGCTTCACTAACATTATCACTGTCTTTTACATGTGCACAAAACACGTTTTGCTGTCTTTTCTCAGCTCACTTCCAATCGGGTATGGTGACTCACCACAGTCGAGGAGACAGGTTTCATAATGGCATTGCAAGTTAGCCGCCTTTAGCACAGCAATAGTCTTCTGGCCAAAAGACACACTGGTTTTCCATTAACCTCACCAAAAACAAATTCCAATTCCATATTAGGATTGAATCTTCATCCCAGATTTTCTGGTTGTTAGTTGCCATTTCTTTTCTCCTTTACATCAATTGCATTTCAATGTTCAGCACGAACCTCTCTAGTTCCCTCAGACTTGTTGTGTGCTCTCGTACGTCACTTCATCCTGCCCTTACAAAAGTCAAAGTTCATCCACTGGTTGAGGGTGCAAATCACTGGCCTGTATTTCAATGAGCTATCCTCTTCATTGGTAAGAAAAAAGTAGGTTCTCTCTCCATCAATCTGCCATCCAAAATAAACAATTTTTGTATTGTAATATTCAGTGACATAACGTACAGTATTTATGAAAAAAATTTAACGATGAAAAAAATTACCTTTTATTATTTTCTACGTTTTTATTTTGCTGTATTTAGTTTTTTGTTTACTGCACATGAAAAGACTTGTAGGACTCAGACTCACGTTAAGGGATCCACATTCTGCCTGTGGGCTGCATGTTGAGTAGCCTGGCATTAGATGCACCATTTGTCAGAGCCCTGTGTCACACAGGGCCATGCTTGATATGATTCAGGTTTCTGGGTATGCTGTGGCAGTTACTCTGGGCAACAGAAATCTCAGCTGTTCCAAATGCCTTTTGACATCTATTTGGGCTGCAAGAATGCACCCTCGGAGTCATGAGATCTAGCCTTCTATGAGTTGACCTGCAAAGAGCAATACTATATTTGATATAGCATGATGATCAGTACTTCAATCAAAGTACTATCAATCAAAATAAATGAAAGGAAGTATAAACCAAATAAAATAACTGATCAATATAAGTGCTGAAAGAAATCCTCCATCTCTTCTACTATACATTATTACAAGGTTACTGCAATCTTGAATGGTTCTTTTTTCAGCCGTCTGCAAAGATTAGATTCCAAATCCAACCACTGCAGCTTTGAACTCCACTTGCAAAACACACCGCAGCTTTCAGCAGAGTTTATATTACCTCAGAAAAACGATTTCCTTTTGTACTTTTCTGTATCCTAACAATCTATCCTTCTCTGTGAAAAGCTGCAGGAAAAAAGAACAGTTTAGAAGCTGATAAAAGTTCACTGGGTAGCCATAAGCAAGATCAAAATGAAGCCTTTTAAAGCTTCAAGACCAATACATCTGCAAATTACAACCAAGAGACACACATATTGCCAGTATTAAATATCCCCTTTCTCGTCCTCAATAGTTATCTTTGGCAGGCAGGGAATGTGTGTGTCGGGGTGTACAGACGGAAAATGATTCAGTTTATAACTTACCTTCTTAAAAAAACAACGCTAAAGCAGTAATACCCAAATCTACAACAATACAAGAAACATGTAATGTATTTAGTGTGCTTCAATATTACATTAGTAAAGCTCTTGATTGATTGTAATGCAAAGGTTAAATGACTTGACTATCTCAACACTCGGCCAATTGTGCGCTGCCCCCTGGGAGCTCCTGCCTGCGGTCGGCAATAGAATAGCCTGGACTTGAACCGGCGACCTCCAGGAGAAGAGTATTTAAAAGTATTCTCTTTAACCAGGGTATTGAAAATGAGAAATGATGTCTAACCATCTATAAAACAGTTGAATAAAGGGTTAATTAATGGCAGAGCATTACAAAAACAATCCTTAACAAAACATTGTTGTAAACTATCCTAAAACACACTCACACAGCTAAATATGTTGCTGTCACAAAGTCTCCTTTTTTGAAGTATTTATGGCCAGACTGCCCCACTGTTAACTGTAATTTTGGCTCGCTACAGTCTGAGCAATTCACTATCATTTTCAATATGATTTTATTCCAGCAATATTTTATTTTTAGTATTCTGTAACAATAGCCTGCAGCAAGATTTTCTCTCTTTACTCTGTCTGAAAAAGTTCAAGATAAAAACCAGACAGAATTTGCACACTTAAATTCTTAACTTCTCATTCAAAATCCACGAAAAATCAAATCACATTTCATTGCTTTAGGGAGAGCAATAGTAAAACATAGTCTTATCAAGAGCAATGCCATATGTCTGTTGCTAAATATGGACCATTTAATAATGTAGCAGCCTACTACTGTAACAGGTGTTATGTAAGGATGTGACCTAAATGGTCTGTCCGTGTTTTGATTAAGCTAAATTCCATTTGAAGTGATTGTTTATAGAACCACTATATTCAATGTATTCCAGGCACACCAAAATAAACTGACATTACCTGCAGAGGTGCCGCCACACCAAATCATTTTAAATTCATGTTCATGCATGATGGTTCTCTCAAACACAAGAAGCCATCAGTCAGCCAGGTCAAGTGATGAAGGCTAAGTTGCTGTAGGTTTACAAATGATCTAGGGGATTGTATTGATATCCTGTAGAATGAAGAGATAGAAATCCGCTGGTACTGCAAACAGCCCATAAAAACTGTTTTAACACCCAGGCTTGTGGATTGTGTACAGATCTTATTAAGAAGAACTGACTTTTGCTTTCTGCTAAAGGCACAATTTGCATCATGTTGCATGAGATTATTGGGGGTGGGGGTGCTTTTATGTGTTCAATTATTTTAGAATAGGTTTCATCTGCCCCAGGGAAGAATAAGAAGCTGCTGAATTGAAATGGTGCTGGGAATCAGGTAGTCCTGAATCAGATCGGACAAATAGACAGTTCTTAGCAATAGAGTGAGAAAGGATGGCATTTCAAGACTTCAGTACTATGGAACTCTGAATGACAGACTAACATCACAATAAGGTCATCCACTTAAGGAAAGTTAAATATAAATATCCATTCCATTCAAGTGCATGTCATATAACAGAGCTTTTTATAAGACACTGGTAGTTATTCAATGCTGTCGTCTTAGAGATATTGTGAAACTGCTTTTCACCTCGGGTTGAACCTCATTTAGTCTGAATGAAAAGACAGTGTTTGGATGTTTTATTGATGATAGCTACTTGTTCTGAGTTTATGAAATGACATGGACATTTACCCTAATGATGTGTCATTAACTGTTATTGTAATAAACTGCTAGTCCTTGTTAATAGTCATCAAAGCCTCTTATAACACATGTATACAGTAGATGCTGGAGATGCAACACTTAATCATTTAATCGATTATTGATCGTCATGGCTTTTATTTTGAGAGGCTCAGTTAAACATTCATTAATCAATGAATTGCCCAGGTGCCTCACGCAGCCAGTTACACTTTAGAAAGTGCGTTCCTTGCATGTTGCTAAAGGTCTTGTTGTGTTTGTCCTGTGACGAGAAATTGCAGAATCTAATGAAATAAATGTTTTCTTGCTTTTTAATAAAATAATGAAAAGTTATTATCTCTCTCAATGACTGTGTGGTATGTTTATGTATAATAATATGCACATGCATGTTTCAGTTAGATTTTCTGAACAGTCCACACATTGTTTTTACTTTTTTCTTTGGAATAATACCATGTTATGAAAGCATCGATTTTTGACAATTTTTACTTGTATTCGATTGGGAATTGGGTTCTGATTGCTTTAAAATGGATCCCAAATCAACAAGGCAGGAGCTGAGTTTGCTGAAGATTGTTGTTGTGGCTGCTACCTCTTCCTGCTCTTGTGAGTGAATATTAGGAGGGCTGACTGGAGTCAAAGCAAGATTAGCCTGCGAGTGGCAGGCAGTGTGGGGCTCGGGGCAGCAAGGCAAAGCGGATTTAAACCTTCAGTTCCCTCAGCAAACACTTCACTGGGGCAGTGATATGTCCAGAGCGTGGAGCAAGGGGCTCTGTTCTATTATTGTCAGCCTCTTTACTTTGCCTGATCTGGGAATAAAAAAGGACTGATAGAAAATCAATGTCTTCTCCAGCTGTCAGGGGCAGTGGCCGTGATAGAGCTCCACTTAGCTTGAAAACTATTAGGTGGCCTAGAACAAAAACCAGCATGAACAAGTACAGATGGGCCCTGTTAATCCCGCCATGTTAGGGACTGACCAAAGTGTATACATCTTCTCCAGACTTCAACTATATAGGCTATGTACACTATAGAGATTGATACATAGAAAGTACTATTATATTAATAGGATTGTGGCAGGGCGACAGCCCTGCTTGTAAATAAAATACAGTGTATTTGGTGATGGTTGGCAGGGATGGGGTTAATTCCTGTCCCTGCCAAAAACATGATAGAATGTGACTGCTCCCAAAGGTTTTGCAGAGAGAGAGAGAGAGAGAGAGAGAGAGAGAGAGAGAGAGAGAGAGAGAGAGAGAGAGAGAGAGAGAGATACACCAACGTTCCTGTACTTTTATTTTAAAACCTCACTGTGATAGTGACAGAACTGGGTGAGGGATTTTCTGTTTCATTTTGTGTGCACGATTTGTTTTTATTTAACCTTTTTATTTTTGCTTGGTGATAAACTTGCAGTACTTCAGTCCTGAGTTTCTGTCTCCTGACCACTATAGTGTCAAAGGTAGCCTTGGTAGAGACCTTGTGTGCTATAAATCACTGGAACCCTTTGCATGGCAGGTTTCAGTTGCTAGGGTGAGCGCTTCTTTAGTGGACGGAGATTCAGTTACAATCAGTCTGCCCACTGATGATGTGCAAGAGAGAGAATGTTGGGGACCAAGTGATATGAAAAATAATGAATTCTGGCCCACTGGCCTGTATTTTGGATGGGGGGAGTGCCTCCTAAAATTACCCCCTGTGAACAACATGAAATGTGTCAAGGAAACAGTTACAGAGCCAGGACTATTGTCCATGGAACAGAACTAACTCTGAACAGAGCAGTTGAAAATAATCCTTTTCTAATGTGTGGATGTGATAAGTGCAGAGGTGGATCACCACTGACCAGGTCCAAACCATGCCCAGCCTGTAGTCACTTAGTCTGACACTGTCGAATTCTGTTTGAATGTAATAGTCCTGAAGGGATGTCATTTTCACACTTGAATGTGGACCCACGAAATGTAAAGCTGAGGAACATGCTGAGTTATTAGACATGGATTGGATGATTTAAACTGGCCTGTATTGACTGAAGTAATATGATATATGCTTTGTCAGTAATTATAGTAATACTGTATATGTTCCTTTGAAAAAGATCTGTATACTCAGCTGTTGTGTGCAGTCTGTGAAAGCACCTGCTGGAATGAGTCAAACTTGGCAGGCTCTTATCATAAGCCCTTGTTATCATATTCCAGTTTTATGCGAAAAAGTAGCCAATTTCTTTTGTTTCTTTACTTTCATTACTTTTGGATAACAGAAGGCAGGAGTATAAGAAAATGCCTCATATTAATTAACATCAAAAATTTGGCAAAAGGCTAGGATCTCTTAAAACCTGCTTCAACTGGATTTTTTATGAACAGAGAAAAATGTCAAACTTAGTATAAAACTATTACATTCTAACATGTTAACAATAGATGAAAATAACTGGACTTTCCATTAAAAGCTTAAATGACTTCATACCAGATCAAAGGAGTAAAATAATATATCCATTTCTAGGAGCAACTGTTTTACTGAAGTAACTGAATTAGAAATACATGTTATAAAATCATTTAAAGTTAAACTGTTATGCAAATAACAGTATTATTGTTGAAAAAACATATTACAGTTAAAAATGAAAGAAGTTCAGTATTAACTGACAGTGTTAGAATACAGAGTAACAGAGTAATAATTGTACTGTGTTTTAAAGAATATAAAACCAGCATAAATAATATTGCAGCAAATTATGAACAGGTTACAATGATTTAAATGAATTAACAAGTGTTAATGTTAGAAAAAAAAAAGCTTGTTTATGTGCCTTTGTTATTAGTGCACAAACATTCTTGGAAGCCGGTCAGACTATTGCGCGTGGAAGCCTGTAACCTTGAACGAAGCAGGCATCTGGGGGAACTAAACATGGAGGCTAGGTATTGCAAATTAGCAAAAACAAAAGGGTAACCCTTTTTAGACAGAACGATAGAGGTTTTTTAAAAAAAGTATTCTGATCTAATAATAGTGACAAAACTCTCTGAAGAGAAATAATATGTTTTTAAGTGTTTTGATCTAATAAGAAACATAATATTTAAATTCACAAGTGTTTTGCTTAAGTTCTACTGTAATACAAATAGACTGTAAAAGCAGGAGCGAGCATTTAATTTAATCAATTTAAGAATTAGTTCACTTTCTTTCTCCAACTAAACAAAAAATCTTTTACACATTACAATATCCATTAAATTAAATAATATACATGTTTAGTTTATATAAAGGTTTTACTACAATAAAAAACAGGAACTGTTAGGTTGGAATATTAGACAAATAAAGTGTAAACTGCATTCAATAATTTTAGTACACAAAAAACCTGCAGAAAAATAGCCTTGCCCTTATCTGCTTGCAAGCAGAGCAGTACTAAATATGGAAAGTTCTTTTTGGCAGTCAAAGCGAGATTTACTTGTAGTCCGCAGTTTTGAATCCAAAGCCTTTCTATAATAAGAAAACCTGGCAGTCGAATTGAGAATTCCACAAATTAGGGGAGTTGTGTGCAGTATCAGTTCTTATCAAATAAGTAGCGACTTTCTTTGGGGCTGGCAAGGGTAAGCTACCCTTGTCGGCAGTATCCAGCTCTGTGTTTACAGGATGCTGGAGACACCCGCCCAAGGTTTCTAAGAAATTAAGGAGAAAAATACCCCTAGAGTCTGCGAGAGCGGGGGCGGAAGATGACTCAACGTTGGACAACACGGTTAAGGACTTAGGAACGGAAACGGATATGAGTATGGAGAGTACTTCACAAAAGACTAGTTCAAGATCTGCAGTTAGCAAAGACATGGAACTCCAGGTTTGTGTCTGTGGCTGGAGCAAGGCGACAACAGTCAGGGGTTTGAAGATTCATCAAGGGAGAATGAAGTGCTTGAGGGAGAAGGGACAAGGGCCTCGCATTGATCAGTACTTCTTACAAAGTCAGTCAAGTCAGTCAAATGAAATCCAGCGACAGGAAGCAAACCACAGTTCGCAGGATATCAGCACCCCTGTCATAGATGTGAGGAGGACTTGCATGGACACAGTTAGTGATGAACCTAATGATCCTTGTGAACCCGGTCAGACAAACCAGCGTAAGAGAGAAAAGAACCTCAACGGGCACAAGCCTGGAGTTAAATGGCCAAGAGCTTGTGAGAAAACTGCATGGGACACAGTAAACACAGATCTCTGCTTTGCATTGGAAAGGTTAAGTGGAACAGTTGAAAAGAAACTGGATAAATTTGGGGACATCATCTACGCATATGGAAGCGAGAGGTTTGGAGTTGAAAAAAGGAAGGAAAAAGTACAAACTATTCCTGGAAAGTCTAGACGGCAGCAGGAGATTGAACGCTTAGTTAGAGAAAGGAGACAGCTGAGGAAGCAATGGAGAAGAGCAGAAGAAAGTCAGAAGGAGGGACTCAATCTCTTACAAAGGGTCATAAAAGATAAGCTTGCAACATTGCGCAGAGCTGAGCGCCTATGGAAACGCAACAAAAAGAAGGCGCGTGCGAGAACTAACTTTTATAAAGACCCATTCAAATTTGTAAAGAAGTTATTCACCAGTGAGAAGAATGGCACACTAAAAGCATCTAAGTTTGAGCTGGAGAGATATTTGGAAGAAACACATACAGATTCAAAAAGGCAAGAGCCTATGTCAATTCCGTCAGACATCCCACCTATCAATCCACCAGAATACCAAATGGAGGACTGTGCACCTAAGTGGAAAGAAGTAGAACAAGCTGTGAAAAAAGCAAGGGCTTCATCATCTCCAGGGCCTAATGGAGTTCCGTACAGAGTGTACAAGAGTGCTTCAGGAGTTCTACGAATCCT
The DNA here is from genome assembly GCA_030684275.1 of Acipenser oxyrinchus oxyrinchus. Classification (NCBI taxonomy): domain Eukaryota; kingdom Metazoa; phylum Chordata; class Actinopteri; order Acipenseriformes; family Acipenseridae; genus Acipenser; species Acipenser oxyrinchus. The sequence goes on along the minus strand of CM060264.1, from coordinate 17,706,416 downwards.
GTGGAAATTGATGAAAGTAGCATGGGAAAAACAGGTTGTACCAAGAGCATGGCGCCGAGCAGGTGGAGTCTTTATACCTAAAGAAAAAGATTCTACAAGTATCAGTCAGTTTCGCCCTATTTCCCTATTAAACGTAGAAGGCAAGATTTTCTTCAGCATTATTGCTCAGAGATTGTCAACTTACCTATTAAAGAACTGCTTCATTGACACTTCAATACAAAAAGCGGGCATTCCAGGTTTCCCAGGATGCTTAGAACACATAAATGTGATCAGGCAACAAATTCAATCAGCTAAAAAGGAGAGGAAGGAGCTCCATGTGACATTCCTGGATTTGGCTAATGCATATGGTTCAGTGCCACATGAACTTCTTTTGGCAGCATTTGATTTTTTCAGTGTACCGATGACAATAACAAATCTAGTGAAAGCCTACTTTGGAGATTTGCAATTTAGTTTTTCAACTTCAGAATTCAGCACTACATGGCAATGCCTAGAAGTTGGAATAATGGCAGGATGCACCATTTCTCCACTGGCTTTTACCATGGCAATGGAAGTAATCATTAGGGCATCAAAATGGGTAGTGGGAGGAGAGCGCTTGGCTTCTGGAATGCGGCTACCACCAATTCGAGCATACATGGATGACATGACAACCATGACTACAACAGTAGCCTGCACTAATCGGTTATTGGGCAAATTAACCAATGACATTGAATGGGCACGAATGCAATTCAAGCCCACTAAAACAAGGAGCATCTCTATAATTAAAGGTAAAGTAGTAGATAAATCATTCTTCATTAATGGTGAGTCAATACCAACAGTGTCTGAGAAGCCAGTGAAGAGCCTTGGGAGATGGTACAACGGGGATCTAAAGGACACAGTTCGTGTGGGAGAAGTTAGACAACAAGGTGTGGAAGGGTTGAAGAGCATAGACAGCAGCGCTTTACCAGGCAAACTAAAACTGGTGCTTTCAGTTTGGTCTACTGCCAAGGTTGATGTGGCCACTGACTGTGTACAAGGTTTCTTTGACAACAGTAGAGAAGCTGGAAGCTTTAATCAGTTCACACATCAGGAAATGGTTGGGAGTTCCACGCTGCCTCAGCAGAGTGGGACTTTATGGTAAAGGAATACTGCAGCTACCTGTCTCCGCTCTAACCGAGGAGTTTAAGTGCGCCAAGGTCCGACTGGAAATGACATTAGTAGAGTCATGCGACAAATGCGTAAGGGAGGCAGCACCTGTGTTGAAAACTGGAAGAAAATGGGCGGCAAAGAAAGCTGTGGAGGATGCAAAGGCTGCCCTTCGAACTGGTGATATCATGGGGCAAGTTCAGCATAAAAGAGGGGGTCTTGGTCTCAGTTCAGCTCCTCCTACATGGCACAGGGCAGCCCCAGTTCAACGGAGGAAGCTGGTAGTCAACGAGGTGCAAAAGCAGGAGGAGAGGGCGAGGTGTGTAAAGGCCATTTCCCAGGCCAAGCAGGGAGAATGGATGAGATGGGAGAGTGTGGAACAACGCAAGATTGGCTGGCAAGACCTATGGTCAATGGAACAGAGCAGGATCAGTTTCCTTATAAGGTCAACATATGATGTTCTCCCATCACCACAGAACCTAAACCTCTGGGTAGGAGAGGATCCCTCATGTCCTTTGTGTTCATCACCTGCAACATTAAGGCACATTTTGACAGGATGTAAGGTGGCTCTTAGCCAAGGACGGTTTACTTGGCGCCATGACCAGGTGCTGCGATGTTTGGCCTTAGCATTGGAAGACAAGCGTAACATGACTAATAAGTTGCCACCTTTTCCATCAAAACATTACACACAAAAGACAACATTCCTCCGCAGGAGAGCAACCACCAAGAAAAGGTGTTAAAGCCAATCCTCGCCCAGGACAACTGGAAGCTGCTAGAGACTGGAAAATGCTGGCAGATGTTGGTCAATGGCTTATTTTTCCACCACTAACCTTCGACCAGATATTGTCTTGTGGTCTGGATCAGCACGCCTTGTTCACCCGGTAGAGTTAACAGTGCTATGGGAGGATGCTGTAGATGAGGCGTATGAGAGGAAGAAACTGCGGTATGCTCAACTAGCCACTGAAGCGGAACAGCGAGGATGGAGAGTCCGGGTTTACCCAGTGGAAGTGGGTTGTCGAGGATTTGTGGCACACTCTACAACCCGGTTTCTCAGAGATGTCGGATTCAATGGCCAAGAGTTGCGTCGCCCAGTGAAGAACTTATCTGAAGCAGCGAGAGGAGCAGCAACTGGCTGTGGTTGAGACGGAAAGATTCTGGCTGGGGATCTCAAGCACAATAGAAAGAAAGAAACGCTGATGTACAGGTAAGTAAGCTGGGCTGAGTTGAGTGGGGGACGGAGGGGGGTGATTCTGGGACGCCAGAATCACCGTCGAGCCCTCTTGAGGTGTCGTGGGCTAGTCAACGAAACACCGAGGATGGAAGGTGCCCACTTGAAGACCCCAGAGATGTACCCTACTTAGCTCAATCCAGACGGTTGTCATGCTGATGCGCTGGGGAGACCGCACTATGGTTGATCCCCGGAGCCAGCATCGCAGCCGTTGTGTGTGCTGATGCGCTAGGGAGGCAAAATAAGCTGATCCCTGGAGCCAGCATTACACTTCAGCCATCAACACCAGACAGAAGGATATTTACATCATCATATGGAAGGAAGCGCAAATGGATGGAGACACATATGGATCACATTAGTTTACTGTGAAGCTACGTCTTAGTTGGTGCTTATCTTGGCGAGAGCCAAGTTCAAATCAGCATGAAGTTTTAACATCTACTCTCATGTAATGGAAATCATGCGGTGAATTTGGAGAAGTACTTACAATGGTTTTTCATATTAATCAAAACAATAGTCTTGGCAAGAAAACAGGTTGTCTGAATCCTGCTTGAGCAGGCAACTTTTAGAAACAGACAGAGGTCAGGCATAGTCCGAGAATGGCACAGTTAAATAAGGCTGTTATACTTAACATGTTTATTATAGCTTAAATTTAAATGAAACTAACTGAACTGACCACTGTATGCTTACTCAAAGACATTCTCTGTCCCATCATTTGTTAACACACATGTGTATATAAGGTTAAACTGGCCCATTGACAGCACACTGAAAAGGTAACACAATATGTGGCTAAGAGGGACATATAATTTTAGAGCTGGTGTTACATATTAAAAAACATCTCTCATATATACACATATACTTGTATTATATTATAGCAAGGATTCTGTGAACTTTGGTCCACCTGACTTTTAGAAAAAGGAGGAGTTGGAAAAAGAGAGCGATGAAATCATGTTCCAATATTTTTTGGCAAGAAGTTATAGCCAATCAGTTTTGAAAAAGGAGTTGACCAGATCTTTCTAGAGTGTATCATTAACTTAAAGATAAGAAATGTCAAGGCAGATTTATTTGGGACTTCTGATGTATTCAATGGAGGGAAATTCCTATATAAGCAGAGAGCAAGACCCCATTCAATACCATTCAACTTGATCTTGCAAGCTGACGTGCTCCATGCTCTGAGGGTCTCTGAAAAACTGATTACTGTTTTGATTGAATTCAGAAGTCTCTGCCTTTTGAAGACAGTTCTTATTTTTCATAAATCCTAAACTATTCTTCCATATACTGGAAGGTAAGCATATATTTGAATTTAATATCTCTTTTATATTGATGCATTGCTATAAGGTATAGAAATTATGTTTTAGTCTTAAGGGAGTGATATATATTGAATGTTCTAGAGTTTAGCAGTGGGCGTTTATAGCTTTATGCATTCATAGCCTGAAGGCTAACTATATAATAACCATATTTGTATTAGAACATAAGAACATAAGAAAGTTTACAAACGAGAGGAGGCCATTCAGATCATCTTGCTTGTTTGGTTGTTAGTAGCTTATTGATCCCAGAATCTCATCAAGCAGCTTCTTGAAGGATCCCAGGGTGTCAACTTCAACAACATTACTGGGGAGTTGGTTCCAGACCCTCACAAGATTTGATTTCCATTACATGAGAGTAGATGTTAAAACTTCATGCTGATTTGAACTGAGTTGAGTGGGGGACGGAGGGGGGTGATGCTGGGATGCCAGAATCACCGTCGAGCCCTCTTGAGGTGTCGTGGGCTAGTCGACGAAACACTGAGGATGGAAGGTGCCCACTTGAAGACCCCAGAGATGTACCCTACTTAGCTCAATCCAGACGGTTGTCATGCTGATGCGCTGGGGAGACCGCACTATGGTTGATCCCCGGAGCCAGCATCGCAGCCGTTGTGTGTGCTGATGTGCTAGGGAGGCAAAATAAGCTGATCCCTGGAGCCAGCATTACACTTCAGCCATCAACACCAGACAGAAGGATATCTACATCATCATATGGAAGGAAGCGCAAATGGATGGAGACACATATGGATCACATTAGTTTACTGTGAAGCTACGTCTTAGTTGGTGCTTATCTTGGCGAGAGCCAAGTTCAAATCAGCATGAAGTTTTAACATCTACTCTCATGTAATGGAAATCATTTTTCAGGTCAAAGAAGTCCCCTGGGTCGACATTGTCTATACCTTTTAGGATTTTGAATGTTTGAATCAGATCGCCGCGTAGTCTTCTTTGTTCAAGACTGAATAGATTCAATTCTTTTAGCCTGTCTGCATATGACATGCCTTTTAAACCCGGGATAATTCTGGTTGCTCTTCTTTGCACTCTTTCTAGAGCAGCAATATCCTTTTTGTAACGAGGTGACCAGAACTGAACACAATATTCTAGGTGAGGTCTTCTAATGCATTGTAAAGTTTTAACATTACTTCCCTTGATTTAAATTCAACACTTCTCACAATATATCCGAGCATCTTGTTGGCCTTTTTTATAGCTTCCCCACATTGTCTAGAGGAAGACATTTCTGAATCAACATAAACTCCTAGGTCTGTTTCATAGTTCCCTTCTTCAATTTCAGTATCTCCCATATGATATTTATAATGCACATTTGTATGCCTGCATGCAATACTTTTCTCTATTAAATTTCATTTGCCATGTGTCTGCCCAGTTCTGAATGCTGTCTAGATCATTTTGAATGACCTTTGCTGCTGCAACAGTGTTTGCCACTCCTCCTATTTTTGTGTCGTCTGCAAATTTAACGAATTTGCTTACTATACCAGAATCTAAATCATTAATGTAGATTAGGAATAGCAGAGGACCTAATACTGATCCCTGTGGTACACCACTGGTTATCTCGCTCCATTTTGAGGTTTCTCCTCCAATCAGTACTTTCTGTTTTCTACATGTTAACCACTCCCTAATCCATGTGCATGCATTTCCTTGAATCCCTACTGCGTTCAGTTTGAGAATTAATCTTTTATGCGGGACTTTGTCAAAAGCTTTCTGGAAATCTAAATAAACCATGTTGTATGCTTTGCAATTATCCATTTTCAATGTTGCATCCTCAAAACAGTCAAATAGGTTAGTTAGACACGATCTCCCTTTCCTAAAACCATGCTGACTGTCTCCCAGGATAGTGTTACCATATAGGTAATTTTCCATTTTGGATCTTATTATAGTTTCCATAAGTTTACATATAATAGAAGTCAGGCTTATTGGTCTGTAGTTACCTGGTTCGGTTTTGTCTCCCTTTTTGTGGATCGGTATTACGTTTGCTATTTTCCAGTCTGTCGGTACAACCCCTGTGTCAAGAGACGGTTGCATGATCTTGGTTAGCGGTTTGTAAATAACTTCTTTCATTTCTTTGAGTACTATTGGGAGGATCTCATCCGGCCCAGGGGATTTGTTTATTTTAAGAGCTCCTAGTCCCTTTAACACTTCTGCCTCTGTTATGCTAAAGTTATTTAAAATTGGATAGGAACAGGTCGACATGTGGGGCATGTTGTCCGTGTCCTCCTTTGTAAAAACCTGTGAAAAGTAATCATTTAATATATTTGCTTTTTTTTTTTCTTCATCTATGATTTTGCCATTTGTGTCTCTTAGACATTTATAACCTCCTCTTTGAATGTTCTCTTGCTGTTATAATATTGGAAAAACATTTTGGAATTGGTTTTAGCCCCCTTAGCAATATTGATTTCTATCTCTCTCTTGTGTTTGCAGTTCCAAGTACTCTTTCTGTGTATTTTGTTTTTGGTCCCTTTTAAATGCTATGTAAAGTGCCTTTTTTCGCTGAATATTTTTTTAATTGATCTATTAAACCATTTTGGCCATTTTGTTTTAGATTTAGATTTGTCTACTTTTGGGATGTAATTCTTTTGCGCCTCTAGTACTACATTTTTAAAAAACAGCCATCCTTTTTCTGTGGATGTTTTCTCTATTTTACTCCAATCTACTTCTGTTAGTCTCTGTTTCATACCTTCATAGTTTGCTTTTCTAAAATTATAAACCTTAGATTTAGTCATTACTTTTGGGGTTTTAAAAAATACTTCAAATGAGACCATGTTGTGGTCTGAGTTTGCCAATGGCTCTCTGACCTCTGTTTTAGTTATTCTGTCTGAATTATTACTGTGTTGAAGTACTAATGCTGTTAAACATGTAAAACACTGGATCGCCCAGACTGCTTTTTACTTGGGATTTACAGTGGTCTGCGCAACCAACCAATCCAATTAAATCATTTAATAAACCGAAAAGACTACGACTACTGCTCTGATTCATTAAAACTTCAAATTAAATTAGTCTGTGTGATTTTCTTGATTATTAAAAAGTCATCTGGAAACGTTGCAAGCCCAGTGCATGAACGATCCACTTAAAACATGTTCTCCCCTGAGTTTAAGAGTGTGCTTAGAGTATATATATATATATATATATATATATATATATATATATATATATATATATAAAAATGAAAAAAGTACATGTGAATCTTGACAATAGACACTCTACCACAAGGATGAAAACAGAGTTTTATTTTAAATGAGCTTCAAATAATTTTTATTTTTTAAAACAATATAGCACGACAAGGTATGTGTAGTTGGGAGGCATGGCCACGCCTTGGATGTGTTGTGTTGCACAAGGCAGAGTCAAGTGTCTTCAACCAGCCTGAGAAATAATGATATCCCATAACCTGCAGTCCTGTATTATAAAATGGCTATGAGATCATTTGAAATTAAAAACAACTAACAAAAATAGTTTTAAAGAGAACTGTGGCAATGTCCTGAGGTTTCATTTTTTAATATGCTGTACTCTTTTACATAAAATGTGACCAAGTCATCTTCCATTGATCATATTGTTATATAATGCAAGACGTCCTGCCCGCCAAAATATTGTCGTAAACTAGATGTTATTTTCATTTATCAGTATTAGAGCTTAAATACAATGCATTATCTACATTCTACTGTTATTATTGGGTATATATTCCAGAATGATGATGTAATAGATCTATGTAACTGCCTGTGGCAAAGTGCCCCCCTGTGTGTATTTTGTGTTACGTGTTGTGTGTAAATGTTGGTGTATAGTCATTGGTACACGGGATATAAGCGGGTCTGTGTTTCACGTGTATTTAAAAATGTAGATTTGTATTTAGGCACGAGGATGGCACAAATCACTTTCACGTGCTGGTTAAAATATAATGTGTGGTCACGGGAATTGCACTTTAATTAATTCACGTGCAGTTGTACCGAGATTCCAATTGAATGATTGACTAGCAATCGAGTCTCGGTACAACTGCATAAAAGCTGCATGTTTTCACTCACTCGGGGTGGTGTGTTCGGTGAGTGGAGAACGGGATTGGAGACGGAGGTAATTGTTAATTGTAAAGTTAAAATAGAAGCTCACCGTGTTTGTCTGTGTAGTTCGTTTTGTTTGTCTATTTATTTTGGCGCAAGTGCCGTGTCCTGTTTTTTGTGTTCTATTGTTTTGTTTATTAAATGCTGAGCGCGATCACGCGCTCAGCTTCACCAAAACCCCAAGTCTCTGTCTGCTGTGTGTTTCTATCTCTGGTCTGAGTTCCTCCCTGCAGCCAGCCTGTCACACTGCCCTAGTATTTTGTCTTTTGTTATTGGAAGCATCCCAAAAACTGGTAAAACACAGCAACCTGTTACCCTATTTGCTCCCAGTGTGATGTAATATTTAGCACACATCAGTACACGTGTAAATCCTCTGACAATTGTGGACATTGTGTCCATTGAGTGTATATAAGAGCACAGGCAGCAGCACATTGAGTAGTCTCTGCTGTGTTTATGGAAACCTCTATAGACTCTCTAAGAAAAGCAACCAGGCTATTGAAGAACTATACCTCTGTGAAGACTAAGCCCTCCAAGTGCTTTCGGATTTAAAGCCGCATTAGCGTATTTCAGATTTGTATTTTGTAGTCATTAATAAGCCAGTATATTAGAGATATAAATTCTTCTTCATTATGAATGACTTTACCTTACCTGAAAAAAGATTTTTGTGTTGTGTTCTGGTGTTCTCTTGTTTTTCCTGATTGAAGACACCCACCTCCTGATGGGTGACATTTCCTAGTTTAAAAAAAAAGACAGGAACTACAAACAGTGCAATGAAAGGCAGCAAGCACAGCCAGCTTGGGGAGCTTGAACTCCTCAGTCTCTTCCTTGTGAATGTCCTCAAATAAATAAGTGAAAAGTCTCAAGAGTGTCAGGGAATTGGTATGGAAGTAGAATCCGCGCCCTGCAATCGACATCAATCACCTCCCTCTTGCTTTTGCGTGCAATCTCTTTCCATTTCCACACTCTGAGATTCTGTCAGCTTTTTCAATATTTACAGCAATTTCATTTCACATTAAATTTCTGCCTCACTGCTATAAGGGTGCTAGGAAGCCAAGGGGAAGTGGTTAAAGGGTATTGAGAGAAGATCTAACTCTGAAGTGTAAAGAAAAAAGCACATTTTGGTGAAAATGTTCAGCATTTTAACGTTCATACAACATCTTGTGTATATTACTGTTCAATAGCAAAAAACAATGAAAGTCACTAATAAAGACCAGAATAACAGGTGATTAAAATAGGCCTCTGAAATAATTTCAAAAGTAATTACTCCAAAAGGGATGACTGAAATATTACTATGAATCCTCTTCAATAACATCAAAACACTGAATAAAAAAATATAAGGTAATTCAAGTTTACAAATATTTACATCAGTGTAGTGATTAGAGCTGTAAGGTATGTGGTTGTATTAATATACTGTCTCAGTGTTAGGAAGGGCTGTGCCACTTCGAGCACTACTTTGGTTCTTGATCAGAGAACCCAGGAGAGGCTAACAGGGACATGTGTAGATGGTTCTAACCCAAAAGTGCATAGTTTGTATACTGGATTACAGTGTGATGCCTTAGAAAACTTTTAATGATGAATAATCACACAGACCCATTCAATTTTGAATTTTGAAGTCATAACGAATCAGAGCATTATTAGTGGTCCTTCGGTTTATTAAATATTTAAAAATGGATTGAGTGGTTACAGACCACATCAGATCCCAGCTGATAGGTAAACAATTACGGTTATAACATGTTTTGTCCTTGGGCTAGAGATGCGAAACATTAAGAAACGCCCACCGCTAAAAATCCTAAAGCATCCAATATGTCACTCTCTAAAGCTAAAATATAATTCCTATCCCAATAGCAATGCTTCAATATAAGTATGATATAATTCAAGATTATGCTTACCTTTCACTGTAGGGAAGTATGTTGTAGAATATAAGTGAAGACAAGAGCTGTCTTCGAAGGCAGAGGTTTCTGAATATGATACAGCAACCAGCTTTTCAGAGATACAGCTTGTATTACCAAGTTGAATAATACTTGACTGGAGTCTTGCCTTGACTTTTATGGAACTTTTCCTCCACTTCGTGCATCAGAAGACTTCATTAAATCTAAACATTTGGTCTGTTTTGACATTATTCATTAAGTGAATAATATATTTAAAAAGTCCTGGCAACTCCTTTAAAATTAATTAAATATGATTTGAGTATACAATCTCATGTTCTCTACCTTTCTAATTGCTACAGTATGTGAGGTAATCCTCGAATTGATAACATGTTTTCTGGTACCATAAAGTTGTTATTACTTATTAAGATACAAGTATATATAGAGAGATGTTTTCTAATATATAACACCAGCTCCGTTTAATTATTCCAGCCTTGGACTAAAATAGATTTATTTCTCAACAGTAGAAACTTATTCTACTTAGTTTTTTTTTTATTACAGTAAAACCTTAAATAAGTGCAAATAGTTATTTTAGTTCAAATATTCTATTTCAATTTATCCAAACATATTAATTCTCTCCAGTGTGTTATTCTGTTTCTATTAGATCGGAATGCCTATAGAGGCTTTGTGTTTAGCTTAAAAGCTGCTTCCAAACTAAAGTTACTTCTTTTCTGATAAGAAATTTCGACTGTGAACACATTTTCAAGTTAATTAAATGAAATCCTAGTTTTGCTATATTTTTTCCTCCCAAGGTTACAGGCTTCTGCACGGTACCTCTCAGATAAGGGAGGCCCATGTCATAAGTCTGGCCAGTTTCCAAGGACTAATATGCACTCCAATAACAAAGGCACACAAACAAACTTTTTTCTAACATTAGGTCATTTCTTTCTCTTCCTTTTGTTGCAATATATTTGCTTTCTGCTGGCTTTATATCCTTTAAAATGCTGTACAGAGTTATTACAATATTTTAACATTGTTGCAGTTTCACAAAGTCTTTTTAATCACATTCTCCAAATGTTCAATTTGTATCCCAAAGATCAGCCTGCATCCAGCAGGAGTGACAGTCTTGGTCAGGCTGTGCTCTCAGTGGGTTTGTAAAAGGCACTACAGGATCCTTTATCCATTTCTGCATAGCACAGGTGTGGGTGACAGTCTTTAAACCTGCAAAAAACGTAAACCTTGTTAGCCAGGCTCCCATCTTTACATTCTCATCTCCATCATCAGTGGGGAAACCTCAAAGAAACTAAGCTGGTTCTATCGAAGAGCCATGCATCTCAGCTACATACACCTGCCACTCAAAGGGTGCAAGTATCTTTTACAAGGGAGGAAAGGTTTTAGGGTCACTCGTGACAGCTGACCCCTCACTATCAAAGCTATGTGTAAATGTAGGGTCTGCACTGCCACTACATTCAACATGCACTGTATGTGAATTCACTACACAGGACACCCGAATGGAGTTTCACACAGCTGTATTGCCAGTTAGCAAAAATAATAAAGTCCTACAACACAAATAAGTTACAGCAACCGTAGGAGATTTTTGGTGAAACTCATAGTTACAGTATTTTGGGAAGGGGGGATGTCTCTGTTACATAAACAGAACCGATCATTGTGTCTGTTTACGGTGCTAATTAAGAGCAGGATGAAAAAGTATGAAAGATGAGGAGGGGTGGAAAGGGAAAGTGATAATCTTTGTATATCTTTGTATATTATTTTGTACTGAAGCATCAACCTGTTATTTTAATAGAACAGACACACATATCTCATCTAATATCCCTTATCAAGACAGCCACAGAACAGCCCATTCATTTCTTATTAAATGACAACATTTAAGCACAACATACACTTTTCTTTTGACCTGTAAACTATAACCTGACATCATTAAAAAAAAAATAATAACTGCTATATTCTGGATTTCAATTTCAGGTCTGGGAGTATGCATTTATGTTCCAGTAGTTTACATAATACATTCTTAAACACATTTACAGTTACTAGACTGTACTAGTTGCACTGTTGTCATGTGTGACCCTAAAACCCTTCCTCCCTTGTACAAGATACTTGCACCTTTTTGAGTGAAAGGTATATGTGGTAGAGATGCACAGCTCTTTGATAGAACCAGCTTAATTTCTTTGAAGTTTCCCCACTGATGATGGAAATGAGAATGTAAAGATGGGAACCCGGCTAACAAGGGACGTTTTTTGCAGGCATCAGGCTTTTAAAGACTCACCCACACCTGTGATATGCAGAAATGGATAATGGATCCTGGGGACACCATCTACGCATATGGAAGTGAGAAGTTTGGAGTTGAAAAAAGAAAGGAGAAAGTGCAAACTATTCCTGTAAAGTCTAGACGGCAGCAGGAGACTGAGCGCTTAGTTAGAGAAAGGAGGCAGCTGAGGAAGCAATAGAGGAGAGCAGAATAAAGTCAGAAGGGTCATAAAAGATAAGCTTGCAAAATTGCGCAGAGCTGAGCACCTACGGAAACGCTGCAAAAAGAAGGAGCTTGTGAGAACTAACTTTTATAAAGACCCATTCAAATCTGCAAAGAAGTTATTCACCAGGGAGAAAAATGGCACACTAAAAGCAACAAAGTCTGAGCTGGAGAGATATCTCAAGGAAACTGCTGCATGCGAAAATATCCTGCGTTTTCAGAAAACTTCAATCCATGTATATGGTTGAATTATAATTAGACTTTCTATCGTTAATCATGTAAACACAGAAAAGTGACGTTTTAAGCAAATCAGTTTTCTGATTCAGTTTTCCAAAAACATTAATTTTTCGGAAAACGCTTTGTCGTGTAAAGCGTACTGATTGGCACTTCAGTAAAGAAAGCTGGTATTCCAGGTTTCCCAGGATGCTTAGAACACATCAGTGTGATCTGACAGCAAATTCAAACAGCTAAAAAGGAGAGGAAGGAGCTCCACCTGACATTCCTTGATTTAGCTAATGCACACGGTTCAGTACCACTTGAGTTTCTTTTGGGCAGCATTTGATTTTTTCAGTGTACCGAAGACAAAAACAAACTTAGTGAAAGCCTACTTCGGAGATTTGCAATTTTGTTTTTCAACTTCAGAATTCACCACTACATGGCAATGTCTAGAAATTGGAATAATGGCAGTATGTACCATTTCTCCACTGGCTTTTACCATGGCAATGGAAGTAATTATTAGGGCATCAAAATGGGTAGTGGGAGGAGAATGCTTGGCTTCTGGAATGCGACTGCCACCAATTAGAGCATACATAGATGACATTAAAATCATGACTACAACAGTAGCCTGCACTAATCGGTTATTGTGCAAACTAATCAATAACACTGAATGAAAACAAATGCAATTCAAGCCCACTAAGTCAAGAAGCATCTCTATAATTAAAGGTAAAGTAGTGGATAAGCGGTTCTACATTAACAGTGTTTGAGAAGCCTGTGAAAACTCTTGGGAGATGGTATGATGGTATGATGGGGACCTAAAGGACATGGTTTGTGTGGGAGAAGTGAGACAACAAGCAGTGCAAGGGTTGAAGAGCGTAGACAGCAGCGCTTTACTGGGCAAACTTAAACTCTGGTGCTTTGTTTGGTCTACTGCCAAGACTTCTGTGGCCACTCACTGTGTATGAGGTTTCCTTGACAACAGTAGAGAAGCTGGAAGTGTTAATCGGTTCACATGTCAGGAAAGCAGCCCTAGCTCAACAGAGGAAGCTGGTAGTCAATGAGGTGCAAAAGCAGGAGGAGAGGATGAGGTGAGTAAAGGCAGTTTCCCAGGCCAAGCAGGGAGAATGGATGAGATGGGAAAGTGTGGAACAACGCAAGATTGGCTGGCAAGACCTATGGACAATGGAACAGAGCAGGATCAGTTTCCTCATCAGGTCAACATATGATGTTCTCCCATCACCACAGAACCTAAACCTCTGGGTAGGAGAGGATCCATGGTGTCCTTTGTGTTCATCACCAGCTACATTAAGACACATTTTGTCAGGATGTAAGGTGGGTCTTAGCCAAGGACGGTTTTCTTGGTGTCATGACCAGGTGCTGCGATGTTTGGCCTTAGTATTGAAAGACAAGCACAGCATGGCCAACAATTCATTCCCAGGGTTAGGTGGAAGTCAGCCATCTAGAACGGGGGCAGAGCTACAGTACACCAAGTCATCGACCCGATGTGGCAGCCTCGGATTAGAGGAGCGGTTGCAGTCGTTAACAAAGGGGGCGTGATGGACGGTACATAAGGGGATGTAGCAAAGTGATCTGTTATTTGTATGATTAATGCTGAATCAGAAGGAGAACGTAATTTATATCGTGAGTATTTTGTTTGTTTTGTCTGTCTGAAATCTACTTGTTATTAAACAGCTAACATGATCTGGAGCTGTCGCTACAGGCCAGTACTAAACCCGGATAACACTGCACCTTGATCACGAGTAATTGTGTTTGCACCACAAGCACTCGCTTTGGAATTGTGACCCTGTTTTGCATATTAGTGTGTGTTTAGAAATACTGTGTATTTTATTTCGGGACTGAACCCGAAATAACGGAGCAATACGCATCGCTGTGTATTGCCCGTTTATTATTTACTGCTGTCAAGTTACTTTGGATTACAAATAAACCATCATTTCACCAGTAACATTATTGTCTGTCATTCTCTTGAGCACTGCATCACCTCTACACCTGCGCTCTGCAAACCACTTTGCCACAATGACACATGAAGTGCAACATTCCTCCGACCAGGGAAGCAACCTCCAAGAAAAGGTATTAAAACCAAAACTCGTCTAGGAGAACTGGAAGCGGCTAGACTGGAAAACGCTGGCAGATGTTGGACAATGGCTTATTTTCCCACCTGAGATTGCCACCACTGACCTTTGACCTGATATTGTTTTGTGGTCTGGATCAGCACGCCTTGTTCATCTGGTAGAGTTAACAGTGCCATGGGAGGATGCTGTGGATGAGGCTTATGAAAGGAAGAAACTATGGTATGCTCAACTAGCTGCTGAAGCAGAACAGCGAGGATGCAGAGTCCAGGTTTACCAAGTGGAGGTGGGTTGTCAAGGATTTGTGGCACACTCCACAACCCGGTTTCTCAGAGACATCGGATTCAGTGGTCAAGAGTTGCAATGCATAGTGAAGAACTTATCTGAAGCAGCAGAGATGAGCAGCAACTGGCTCTGAATGAAACGAAAAGATTCTGGTTGGGGACCTCAAGCACAGTAGAAAAAAAGTCAATGTAAGTAAGCTGGGCTTAGCTGAGTGGGGGATGGAGGGGGGTGGCAAAATAGGTTGATCCCTGGAGCCAGCATTACACTTCAGCCATCAACACCAGGCAGAAAGCTATCTGCATCATCAGATGGAAGGAAATGCAGATGAATCACGTTAGTTTACAGTAAAAGAAGCTACAGTGCCTTGCATAAGTATTCACCCCCCTTGGACTTTTCCACATTTTGTAGTGTTACAACCTGGAATTAAAATGGATTTAATTGGGATTTTTACCATTAGATTTACACAACATACTTAACACTTTGAAGGTGCAAAATATTTTTTATTGTGACACAAAAGTTAATTAAACAAAAAAAAGACATTTGTTGGTTGCATAAGTATTCACCTCCCCTGATTCAATACTTGGTAGAAGCACCTTATTATTTATTATGAAACCTGGTATAGAAGCACCTTTGGCAGCAATTACAGCTGTGAGTCTTTTTGGGTAAGTCTCTACCAGCTTTGCACATCTGGATCCTGCAATTTTTGCCCATTCTTCTTGGCAAAATTGCTCAAGCTCTGTCAAGTTGGATGGGGACCGTTGGTGAACAGCAATTTTCAAGTCTTGCCACATTCTCAATCGGATTGAGGTCTGGGCTTTGACTGGGCCATTCTAAGACATTCAGGTTCTTGTTTTTAAACCACTCCAGTGTAGCTTTGGCTGTGTGTTTAGGGTCATTGTCCTGCTGGAAGGTGAACCTCCGCCCCAGTCCCAGGTCTCTTGCAGACTGAAACAGGTTTTCCTCTAGAATTTCCCTGTATTTGGCTCCATCCATCTTGCCCTCAATCCTGACCAGTTTCCCAGTCCCTGCCGATGAAAAGCATCCCCACAACATGATGCTGCCACCACCACGCTTCACCGTGGGGATGGTGTTCTCAGGGTGATGAGCAGTGTTGGCTTTGTGCCACACATAGTGTTTTGCGCTAAGGCCAAAAAGTTCAATTTTGGTCTCATCAGACCAGAGAACCTTTTTCCACATGTTTGCTGTGTCTCCCACATGCCTTTTGGCAAAATCCAAACTGGATTTGATATGGGTTTTTTTCAGCAATGGCTTTCTTCTCGCCACTCTTCCATAAAGCCCAGCTTTGTGGAGCGTCCGGGTTATAGTTGTCCCATGGACGGTTTCTCCCATCTCAGCTGTGGATCTTTCCAGCTCCTTTAGAGTTACCATTGGCCTCTTGGTTGCTTCTCTGACTACTCTCTGATTGCACACAGGTGGACTCCATTCAACTAATTATGTGACTTCTGAAGGCAATTGGTTGCACCAGAGCTTATTTAAGGGTGTCACAGCAAAGGGGGTGAATACTTATGCAATCAAGACTTTTCAGTTTTTTATTTGTAAATAATTTTGAAAAATATGTAGATTTTTTTCCCACTTTGACATTATGGACTATTTTGTGTAGATCAGTGACAAAAAATCCTAATTAAATCCATTTTAATTCCAGGTTGTAACACTACAAAATGTGGAAAAGTCCAAGGTGGGGTGAATACTTATGCAAGGCACTGTATGTCTTAGTTGGTGCTTATCTTGGCGAGAGCGGAGTCCAATATCAGCATGAAGTTTTAACACTTACTCTCATGTAATGGAAATCATGTATTAGCCTAGGAGTTCTAGTATAACAGTAGAAAAGTATTAAATGGTCTGTGTAAGTTTGAGTAAAGGTAGCTCACTGAATTGAAGTTGTGCTGACTGGTACACGCCTGTGAAAAGTATGTGCTTTCCTTATCTGAGAGCTGCCGATGCAAAGGCCTATAACCTTGGGAAGAAAGGCAGAAATGAGCATCTCACTTTATTAACTTGAGAATGTGTTCACAGTCAAGTTTCTTATCAGAAAAAAGTTACTTTAATTAGGAAATAGTTTTGAAGCTAAAGCACAGAGCCTCTAGTAAAAGAAAAATAACCTCTGGAGAGAAAATATGTTTGGGTAAATTGAAATAGAATATCTGCACTAAAATACATGTTTGTACTGACTTAAGGTTTACTGTAAAAGGAAAACTGTTAAGTCTAAAAATGAGACAATTCAGTGCAAACTGTGACCTAATTAAAAACCATTGGTAAATGCATGAAGCTACAAGCTCTTATCAGTAGACTTACTGAAAAAGGTCCCTCTGCTCTGCCAGCAAGAGCGAGGCAACCTTGGACATTAGTAGATAGGGAAAAATTAATTTTGGCATCCAAAAGAGGGATTTTATGGTCTTCAATTCAAGCTTTTTGCTGTGAATAAACTGTTATATTTCACTAATGGGAAGTACTGCATAGTACAAGAAAACAGGAAAATGATCTTACTCTCATTACCTCAATATGTTATCTATAAAATGAATGAGAGCTGTGACAAAGTGGCTGAGTGGGAGCAGGTGCAGGAGTGATGCAGTGCGTGAAAGAAGCAGATAGAGATAATTGTAATCCAGTTTGGAAATGTTTTATTTTGCAGATTTCAGGTCTGGCGACCAAACAATAATTCCCCGGCAATACACACCAATGTGTACAGCACAGGGTATATAACAAGAACAGACAGTCCCAAATAATAAATGATATCCGCCCTACAATAATACAAACAAGGTCACCAGTCCTGGGTGCGTGCTGTAGTGCTCGTGGTGGGGGTTTATATTTGTGACAGTGGTGCAGTGTTGTCCGGTTTAGTGCTGGCCCTTGGCGACGGCTCCGGAACTGTGTTGGCTGTCTAGTAATGTACAAGACAAGACAATTACAAACAAACAAAACACAACACTCATGGTTTCAGTTCCCGTATTATTTCACGGTCCTTCTCGGTTCTACTCACATTTAAACCAAAGCAAAGGTACAGATTACGATTCTCCGTCCCCTTTTATGTTGTCACACATGACCCCTTGGTAAATGAGTGCAACCGCCTCTCCAATCTGTGGCTGCCATATTGTTTCCCGGGTCAATGCGTTCTTGCAACGGAGTCTCGCCTGCCACTCTCACTATACCTGAGATATGAACTGGAATATTATTAAGTATTATTAAGTAGTCATTTAGCAGACGCTTTTAACCAAAGTGACTTACAGAGACTATAAATATGTGTAATATAGTGGTATTCAAGATACCTCAGAGGAGATGAAAAGCTATTACGAAGTTCTTGAAGAGCTCTTTCCTATGTTTTCTGAGTTTTACTGCTAACAAATGCATAGGCCACAGGTATTCCCTGTCCATAGTCATCTCTTACAACAAGGGTAAACAGTGGGAATGAATGCTGGTTTACACAGTGGGTGGAATCAACAGACACAATGTTTTCCATGTCTCTCCAAGTTGCTTCTCATCAATGTAGTTTGCAAAATTATTATTAAGTTCTGCTCTGGAGCAAATGCCATATAAAAGACAGCGTGCTCTTTGATAGGTCCACTCAATAGAACATGCATATCTTCACTGTCAGTGCTATGAAATTGCTTCTTACGCATCATAGAAGTTCTGATATTTTCAATGTTCAATGTAGATCACTGTAACCTTGGGCTTTAGACTAGATGTGAGATTCCATACGTATAATGTCTGGCTTAACACTTGGGGAAATCCACTCCTCAATCTGCATCACTAAATCTGGGTGTATTCTGTGACAATATGTATCCTGAGCCTCAGTGGGATCATGTCCATTATACACATCGTATATGCGCTGCACAATGACAGAATGCTTGTCCCAGTCATTGATTATCTGAAGGACACATAGGCATTGCATCCTGCAGCCCTGAAGCTTTTTTTTGCATTTTAGGTCCTGATCGTATACACTGAAATTTAAAATAGACATTTCTGCAATCTTTGCTTGAGGCAGAATTGCAGGTTTTGAAGTGGCAGTTCAATGGTGCATTGTGACAGAAATACAATGTTTCTTGGTGGTAAATCACCCTCCCGACCTGTGAGGGTGCTAAGCAGCAAGAACAGAGTTCCTTGGACGGATTGGCCTGACAGTTCTTTCCCAGGGTTCAAGCGAAGTTGGCCAGCCAGGAGGGGGCGAGACTCAGTTGCAATAACGCATTGACCCGGAAGGGAAACGACGTGGCAGCCACAGATTGGAGAGGCGGTTGCACTTGTTTAGTAAGGGGTCAACATAAAAGGGGAGACTCATAATCTGTTCCTTTGCTTTGGTTTAATGTGAGTAGAACCAAGAAGGACAGTGAAAATAATACAGAAACTGAAATCGTGAGTGTTGTGTTTTGTTTGTTTGTAATTGTCTTGTTTTGTCTTCTACGTTACTAGACAGCTAACACAGTTCCGGAGCTGTCGCCAAGGGCCAGCACTAAACCGGACAACACTGCACCATTGTCACAAATATAAACCTGTATCACCCACCACAAGCATGCACTGCATGCACCAAGGACTAGTGACCATGTTTGTATTATTGTGGGGCGGATATTGTTTATTATTTGGGACTGTCTGCACCTGCTCCCACTCAGACACTTTGTCACAAGTATTATTTTTTTGTAAAACAAGATTAGCACAGTCAACCTGTCTTTTAATAACAAAAACACCTAGTTTTCTGTCAATTCCATTTGTCTTCTTTTCTTCTTCAAGAACAGTCTTCCTAATAAGCTCCTCCATATCTGTATGAAAACACAATAAAATGCATCAAATCATTGGTTGATGAAAATTATTTTTAAAAGTAAAAATGGAACATGATAATTCTCTATTATGGCTCCTGAAAAAATACAAAAAAACCCCATTCATGACCCCATTCATGACAACTAAAAACGATGTAACAGCTGGAGTCTACCCATTTCTGGCTGCCAGAGAGTGTCTCTCGTCTGACTGAGAAGATCCATGCGCAGCGGGATCTCCCAGGGCTGGCCTTGCAGTAGCTGGCAGGTTCGAAAACCAGATTCTCCTGGGCCATCGGGGGGCCACCAGAACTGTCGCCCTGTCTCTCCTGACCTTCTCGAGGAAGTTGGGGAGCAGCGGTATCGGTGGGAAAATGTACAAGAGCGCCTCGAGTAGAACCCCTCTTCTTGAGAGGTGCATTTTACGAGACGAATGGCTTGTTTGAGAATTAGTTTGTCCAGCGACCTGTGCTGTACCCTGCTCCTGCTCCACAATGCTGTAACCTGCTCCCCTGTACTGTGATAACCCTGCTCCCAAGTGTTGAATTTAAACCAAGGGAAGTAATGTTAAAACTTTACAATGCATTGGTAAGACCTCATCTAGAATATTGTGTTCAGTTCTGGTCACCTTGTTACAAAAAGAATATTGCTGCTCTAGAAAGAGTGCAAAGAAGAGCAACCAGAATTATCCCCGGTGTAAAAGGCATGTCCTATGCAGACAGGCTAAAAGAATTGAATCTATTCAGTCTTGAACACAGAAGGCTACACGGTGATCTGATTCAAGCATTTAAAATTCCTAAAGGTATTGACAATGTCGACTCAGGGGACTTTTTCGACCTGAAAAATTGTGAGGGTCTGGAACCAACTCCCCAGTAATGTTGTTGAAGCTGACACCCTGGGATCCTTCAAGAAGCCGCTTGATGAGATTCTGGGATCAATAAGCTACTAACAACCAAACGAGCAGGATGGGCTGAACGGCCTCCTCTCGTTTATAAACATTTTTAAGTTCTTATGTTCTTACTTCTTGCCTGCAAGCCAAAACCTGGAGAGGGTCGTTCACGGATGCAACCGTGATCCCTCGAAGGGGAGGAGGTCCCGTGCGGAACTGCAGTGCATAACCGGTGTGTATGGTGGTGACCACCCAAGAGTCTGAGGTGCAATTGCACCAGTATTGAAGCTGGTGTTGTGTGAATAGGTGGGTCTCAGGCTGCAACCATTCAGGGCCCCTGCTGGGGCTGGAGTGAAGCCTGCTTTGGAGGCTGCCTGGGACAGTTCCCCCGGAAATGTCTCCCTGATCGCTGGGCCCCACGTCCGGCATTTCCCCGTCCTTGCAGCCCCATGTATAAGCTGCCACAAAGGAATGGAGAAGATGCCTCAAGTCACCCTGTGGAGCAGTGGAGATTGGGACTGTCCGGGTTACTGTAGTAACCGCCGGACGCCAGTGCTTCCCCCTGTCTCGTGCCGGGGCACGGGAGGGGAACATTGCAGCCACCTACTGAGACACCTACTGAGCGTTACAGCACTCCTCCACTGCTGGCCCGAAGGTATGGCCAGGGGAGATTGGTGCGTCCAATAAGGCAGACCCTCGCCTGAGACAGCCACAGCTGTCTGCATGCCACCACCAGGCCTGCCAGGCTTCTACCCAGGGCTTGTCCTTGGAAGCCGGATATCTGCAGCAGCATACCCAAAAGTGTATCTCTGTAGCTACCGGTTTGGGAAGGGCTACAGAACGCAGCATGCCATCCAGGTAGGGCATACAGGATCCTTGGACAGGCCTCCCACTGGAGGGGCTCGCACCAAAGCCCGGCGGAAACTGTGTTAACCCCAGCACTCCTGCACCTTTTATTATTATTTGTTTATTTAGCAGACGCCTTTATCCAAGGCGACTTACAGAGACTAGGGTGTGTGAACTATGCATCAGCTGCAAAGTCACTTACAATTACATCTCACCCGAAAGACGGAGCACAAGGAGGTTAAGTGACTTGCTCAGGGTCACACAATGAGTCAGTGGCTGAGGTGGGATTTGAACCGGGGACCTCCTGGTTACAAGCCCCTTTCTTTAACCACTGGACCACACAGCCTCCTTGCAAGAAGGCCAGAGGGGCTGCGCTCTTGGATACGCTCGGTGCTCCGGCCGGCCATTGCCAGGAAGACTAAATCTCCTCCAGAAAATCCAGGAAGCTTGCGCCGGTCTAAATACAGACCGGCGTTGTTTAGGCTCTGCCTCCCAGGGAACCTGGAGGAATTTGGAGGCTCATTCCATGAGCACCCGAACTGAGCTTGGGGAAAGGGTCACATCAGCTTCAAAGGCAACCTCAGAACTCCTGAGACGTTTCCTGCACCTCTGGTCGACCGATCGACTCCCCTCCCAGGATGCCTCGATGGAGATCGTGTCCTGTTCCTCCTCGCTCATTGCCATGTCCTGTTCTGAGAGAACCGGATTGACCGCCAGTGAACGCAGGATTGGTTCTGGGACAGGTGCCAGAGGCAGAGCTGGGGCAGGAGCAGGGGCAATAGTCTGTTGCCTGACCAGGTATTCTAGGACCTGCGCCATCTGGTTTTTCAGGTCTGAAATGTCCTTCGCCTGCTACGAGTCCCTTGACTGCTTGCTGCTCCTTGAAGGACAGCCTGAGGGGCTGTGAGCTCGAGGGGCTGGAGACTGTATGCTGTGCAAAGGGCTCGAAGGCAAGTGGAGGAGGGAGAAGGATGGGGCCCCTGAGGCCACAGACGTTTCTTCGACCGTAGAGGTCTCGCCTGTGAACTCTGCTAGCCTCCTTTGCAGGGTTCTCTCCATGGAGTTGGCGCAGATGGGGCAGAACGTCCTGTCTTCTAAGGCAGAAGAGGCGTGCTGCCTGCCCAAGCACTGGACACACAATATGTGCTTGTCCTGTAGGGGAAGGTTTGCCCTGCAGGACGTCCAAGGTTGAAAGCCTGACATGGCTCCTAGGCACCGAGGCTTTGGGCACTGAGTGCACAAAGGCACCAAAGTAGTATGCAGGGGCTTTCGAACACCAAAGATGTCGAAGCACCGCGTCCCTAAGGCTCTGGAGCACTCTGAGGTGCTAAGGCACCAAGGTACAAAATACACAGAGGGGCACAAAGCCACCGATGCACAGAGTGTGTGTGCACCACAGGCGCCGAAGCACAGAGGCATCGAAGCTCTGGAGCATCGATGGAGCCGAAGCGTTGACTTAAGCACCGAGAGTGTCGAAGCACTGAGGCATTGGGGCACTGGGGTTCTAGGGCACCAAAGGCACTGAAGACACTGATGCACGAAGCGTTAAAACATCGAAGAGCCGAGGCGTCAAGGCCTCAAGCAACTGAGGATGCCAAAGCACAGAGGCACTGAGACTATAGAGCACCGGGGAGCTTAAAAGTGCCCAATGCGTTGAAGCACCAATGCCTCGAGGCACTGAGGATGCTGAAGCACCAAGGCAACGAGGCTATGGAGCACCAGGGCACCGAAGGTACAGATGAGGGAAGCTCCTGAGCGCCTCTGTGCTGAAGCACAGAGGTGTCGAGGCTGTAGGTCACCGAGACACCGAAGCACCGAGGCACCGAGGCTCTGAGGCACCAAGGATCCGAGGGTATCAAGGGGTTTGAGGCTGAAACACTGGGGCGCCGAAGCACTGGGCACCAAGTACCAAGGGCTTCAAGCACCAAGGGTACTGAGCTGTGTGTCTAGTAGGTTTAATGCAGCACACAGCCGAAACAGCGCGTAGCTTGCAACGGTGTGGTGCCTACAGACAGTTGCAGTGTGGGAGTCACACAGCCGGTGCAGCACTAAACTTACAGCAGAGTGGAGCACTGTATAATTGCCGTCTCCACGGAGATCTCCACGGAGTGACTATTACCTCAACGGCAAAATATGAGTTTAGGACCTGCACAATTACACAAGGAACCTGATAAACACATGCTAATCACCACAGAATATACAGTATTGAACAAATATTGAATTCATGATCGCATTTAACGGTTCTCAATTATGTAATTGTATTTATTTATTTTATATTAAAGCTTTCTGGAATAAACGTCAGTTGAGTTTGCAAATGTCAAATACTTTATATATATATTCATCCAGCAAGCGAGGATGGTATTTTTTCACCCTCTTTTTAAACATTTCACAATTGTTACATGAGAAATATGCCAGATTAGTTTCCCTCCCATCTGAAAACTCCAACGTTATTCTGCATCTCAATCTCAGGCACTCATTTTTCTCGGGTGCTCTTTTTTCAAACCATAAAGGAGGTGAGAGTATTGCGTGACATCACATAACCACAGTCTCAGTAAACTGAATGATGATTGGTTAATGGGATGTTCAACTTCCTGTGTCCTCCATTCAGTTCCCCCTGGAACCACACACTCCCCTTCCTGTACTTTTGCTTCCCTTTTTAAAATGGACTGTCAATGATAGTTAATTGTTGCAAATGGAAAACACCTGGCTGCATTCAAAATTGGGGAATGGGACTAATTTCTCATTCTATTGACTCGTGCTGTTGTACAAATAATAACACATACTTAACAAATAAATACACAACACAAAAGTAAAATAAGCAACACAAGTGCCTTCAATTGGGTAATGAACAAAAATAAAGTGTGAAACATAACAAGTGCATATGAAACCAAATTAATATAATAAATACAAACGCAAAGCATAATGTGCACAACCCCAACTAATTAGTCACTCGTGACACCTGCTCTAGCAATTGCTCCATGTCCTTCAACACAATGTGAAATCTTCTTGTAAACCCAATTGAAGAAAACTGTACAATAGCAATAGTTGCACCAAATTGGAATGCTGACAGACACATTTAAACATACCCTCCCATCTTTTAATATTAATGAGGTCATTAGGAATTTTGAGGGGGAATTTCTCTCCCGAAAAGAAAAAATACCTGTAAACCCAAAAACCCAAAAAGGTAAACCAACTGTGTGCAGTTATTTAAAGACACTGCTGCATAAAATGCCCTAAAACATCAGTTATCTTTATCATGTATTTTAAAGATGCTAAATTACTGCATGAGTAAAAGGTTTGAAATTCTGCCTTGGGCTAGATTTCCTACTTTATCTTATGTTCTGTTGAAAATGCCCCTATATTAAAGTGAAATAGCCCAGGGACATGCAATATGAAAGTAAATGTAATTTAAGTGTAAAAGGAAAATAAATAAAAAAAACTCAATGTGTGGAGCTAAAATATTCAGGGGTTATTCCTGAGAAATGCCATGGGATTTCTTTATGAATTTGAAGCCATTAGTTTAAATTGTTACCCGATTGCCTTACCCTTCTATCTTTTATTATACACAGTGCCAGTTGATTTCTGACACATATTACCAATGGATAGGGAACTGGAGTCTCATCACTGAGTACATATTTTTATAGACCAATTTTGCTTCAAGAAGTCTGTGTTTATATTATAGGTGTTACACACACTCAATGCTTATTGACTGATAACTGAAGTATTACTACTAATACATGTTGTAAGGTTTTGTAACATTGCAATTTTGTTTCCCCCAACAAACATTTAAATCTGTCTTTTTTGCTTGTACAGTTATGCAAATGTTAAGCTGATTGTATGATACTTCACCATGGATGAGCCACTTATAATTGAAGTTTCGCATCACTCAGAGCTGTTTGATCTAAAGAACAGGTACTACAAGGACACTGAGAGGAAAAACAACATCTGGGCTACAGTTGCACAGGCTGTAGGGATGTCAGGTATTTATCACATACAATGTCAGGATGTAATGCACAGGACCAGTTGCTATTCATGAAGCACAGCGATCAGAAATGGAATGGAAGGTGTACAGTCCCACCAATACTAATATAAACCAATAAATCATGAACAAATCACTGTGTCCTTGATGTTGGGTCTGCATGTATGCTAATGCTAGGTTTAGATTTATTTGTATTCTGTACACCATTCAAGGACAGCAGAAGAGAACTCTGCCTCTCCAGGTCACTCTTATTAATATTTCATGAAAATCCATGAATATTTCTGTCATGGGAGGGGTAACAAACAAACCCTAGTTTATGTTTGCTATAAATATCAGTAGGAATATATACTGCAGGTCACTTAACTCATTTGAAGGTTCTGTAAGGTAATACTCTTTACAAGGCAGTACAGAGCTTGTTCCTTCTGACAACTGATTGTACACAACTGCAGTGTTCAGACTGTGTTCTGTAATTAGAATATCCTATGCTATTAGAATATCCTATGCTTAGCAATAGAATGACTTGTGTATGTTACAAAAATACAAATTGGTGACTAAGTTTTCATAACATAACACAAAATAACTTTAGCCATATTATTATTATTATTATTATTATTATTATTATTATTATTATTATTATTATTATTATTATTATTATTATCCTTTACCCAAGAAAGCCACAAGCCAAAAACCTTGTTACACCATTTTACAACAGGTTTGGGACTTTGGTTTACCAAGCTGAACAGTTTTTATGAGCTAACTGGCTTCCAAAATGTTATTAGAAGCTATTGCCTCATAAAATGAAAATAAACCTTTACTAGTTCCAAATCCATCATTAACTTTTGTAGTTTATCTGTCTGTACATTTATCACTTTTGGTAGTTTTGGGATGTTTTTAAAAGCACAGTTAAGGCCCTATTCAAGGGCTAGATTTCTTGTATTTTTGTATTATTACATTTTAAATGTTTATTTAAATTAGTAGAAAAGTAAAAAAAAAAAAAATTAAAAAAAAAGAATGACTATTTGTTTTAACTCTGCATAAATGTGACTGGAAGAGCTGAAGATCAGTTATTTAACAAGCCCTACCCTTGTTTAACAGATTCTATTGTATTTTGGTGAGCTGCGCCGAAAATCTAGAATAGACTTAAGCAGGTGCAGAGATACGTGTTACGAATAAGCAGCTACAAACAGTCACAGTGTTTAAACACAGCTAGATGGTTTACACATGCTTAAGAGACAGGCATGCTTTATGAATGCAGCCCTATACAATTAGAACAAAACTGCTTAGTTGCAGGAACATACCTTTCTTTTGCACATGTATTGCAATAGGGAATAATCACCTAGGGACACTGTGGAAGGGTGGTGGGCAATTCACTGACACACACAGGAGACAGAAGTTTTATTTGACAACACCGCACTGGTGCCCAGTTTTACTATTCTTTTTCTTTTAGCCCACAGAGGGCGCTGTTGTCCGTGGCCTGAGTACCAGCAACAGTACACAGGACCACAGAAATACCAATGCTGGTAAACAGTCAAACAAACTGGCACACTCACAGGTGCTCAGAATAATAATGAAAACAAAAGGCGAAAGGAAAAAGGAAAATAAAACACAGTAATAAAACTACAAAACAAAAGTGCTGCTTATGCAGTGCCCCCCACTGCCGCTACACCGGTCAGCTCGGGTCTCTGCCCTAGGCTTCGCTGTGCAGTACACACTAGGGTGGCCAAGGTTCCCCTATCACTATACAATTCCCCTTGGGTACGTAACCAGAGATTTTAATAAATGATTTATATAAGGCTGGCTGTCTTCCTCAGCCGTGCTTGCCTGTTTTGGTCGCTCGGAGCGTATCCAATTTCCACGCTCCGCTGTACAGAAACAATCTGCTCTTTAACTTCTCATTGTATTCCCAATCACGGCCACCCGAATGCACAACCAAGCGCAGTTCTTATGGGCCAAGCAATCTCCCAAGGCCCGCCTCTCAGTCACTCAGAGAGAGGGAAAGCCCACACACCCTCTTCCCCACCTCTCTGTGTCATCGCCATGACCGACAGGCGGATCCTACGAGACTGCTGCCCTCTTCCTGCAGTACCAAACATGTGCCAGATAGTCAGTCCAGATCTCCCCTGTTACAGACACTTATATATGAAGAAAATAACTTAGAAACATCTTACCAAATATTAGGCAGGTCTTACAATTTCTTATGAGAAAAACACACACATTATAATAGACATACATTCAATTTTGTTCAATGTTCTTTGTAGAAATTAGTGAACAAAAAATAGACAGTGCTTGGTGAAGTCACAGAGTTGTCTTTAGGGAGTGCAATGATGTCAAGCCTGGTCAATGACAATCTAACACAGAAACAAATAGATTTGTACAGTTAATGTAATGATATTGAGACAGTCTACCCTGGAGGCAGGAGATCAAGGACTAATGTCTGGAGTCTCCCGACAATATTATTGGGAGCGTTGGCACATCTGACAAAATGATACCCTCAGATCTCAGCAGTCATTAGGAATGCCAGCTCACTTAGTCATGGAAAACGTGAAGCCTCACAAAACACTGAATCTTTTGAACCACAAACAGGTCTACCAATGTGAATCAAACGATGCGCTTTGCAGTTAAATGTGATTCAATTTCAAATGCTCCATTATGGTTACTATCCCCTGTCAGTACAATAGATGTTGCCGTTTACACCGATTGTATGCCTGAGATGATGTTTTCTATAATAAAATAATTAATTAAAATAATAAAGAACTTGGAATTCATTGTGTCAACAATCTTCTTGTGTCAGCCAGCAAACTCAGAAAAGACCATTTAATTAGCCTGATATTGGATTTCTGGATTTTGCTGCTATCCTAATTAATTAGGATATTTTTGGATAGCATATTTATCTGTTAGGCACATGGAAAAATGTTTTATCTACATAAAAACCTGCTGTTTTTTTAGTATTGTATAAAACATGTTTATCTAAGTCTGTTCCAAATTGTAGACTATAAAGATTTTCTTGACCAATACCGATAATAATAGATAGTGCAGGTAAGCTATTGTAAACTACTAGAACAAGACATAAGGCCTATATTTAAACTGTTTTATAAATTATAAATGTTAAAAATGAACAGATATCGTTTACTTGTTTTATTTATGACAGAAATTAACAGGTATCGTTTACTTGTTGTATTTATGACAAAAATTAACAGGTATCGTTTACTTATTGCATTTACTTCAGAAAATGAATACAAAGAATAACGTAGTATTATATTGTGTGCTTGACAGCATTTATACATTTGTTTTACAACAGTCACACAAAAATAGCACTTTGCACTTATACTTATAAAAAATGTGCCATTAACTTTTATAGCCACTTGCTGTCAAACATTGCATATTACTGTATAACTTTTACATATACTGTACAGTAGAAAAGAAAACGTAGCCTATGCAATGTCAACTACAACAACTTTTGTTAATTTTTTTGTTTAAGCATACACTGCTTAAAAACGCGATTTCCATTACATGAGAGTAGATGTTAAAACTTCATGCTGATTTGAACTTGGCTCTCGCCAAGATAAGCACCAACTAAGACGTAGCTTCACAGTAAACTAATGTGATCCATATGTGTCTCCATCCATTTGCGCTTCCTTCCATATGATGATGTAGATATCCTTCTGTCTGGTGTTGATGGCTGAAGTGTAATGCTGGCTCCAGGGATCAGCTTATTTTGCCTCCCTAGCGCATCAGCACACACAGCGGCTGCGATGCTGGCTCGGGGATCAACCATAGTGCGGTCTCCCCAGCGCATCAGCATGACAACCGTCTGGATTGAGCTAAGTAGGGTACATCTCTGGGGTCTTCAAGTGGGCACCTTCCATCCTCGGTGTTTCGTCGACTAGCCCACGACACCTCAAGAGGGCTCGGCGGTGATTCTGGCGTCCCAGCATCACCCCCTCCGTCCCCACTCAACTCAGCCCAGCTTACTTACCTGTACATCAGCCTTTCTTTCTTTCTATTGTGCTTGAGATCCCCAGCCAGAATCTTTCCGTCTCAACCACAGCCAGTTGCTGCTCCTCTCTGCTGCTTCAGATAAGTTCTTCACTGTGCGGCGCAACTCTTGGCCATTGAATCCGACATCTCTGAGAAACCGGGTTGTAGAGTGTGCCACAAATCCTCGACATCCCACTTCCACTGGGTAAACCCAGACTCTCCATCCTCGCTGTTCCGCTTCAGTGGCTAGTTGAGCATACCGCAGTTTCTTCCTCTCATCGCCTCATCTACAGCATCCTCCCATGGCACTGTTAACTCTACCAGGTGAACAAGGCGTGCTGATCCAGACCACAGGACAATATCTGGTCGAAGGTTTGTGGTGGCAATTTCAGGTGGAAAAATAAGCCGCTGACCAACATCTGCCAGCATTTTCCAGTCTCTAGCAGCTTCCAGTTGTCCTGGGCGAGGATTGGTTTTAACACCTTTTCTTGGTGGTTGCTCTCCTGGGCGGAGAAATGTTGTCTTTTGTGTGTAATGTTTTGATGGAACAGGTGGCAACTTATTGGTCATGTTACGCTTGTCTTCCAATGCTAAGGCCAAACATCGCAGCACCTGGTCATGGCGCCAAGTAAACCGTCCTTGGCTAAGAGCCACCTTACATCCTGTCAAAATGTGCCTTAATGTTGCAGGTGATGAACACAAAGGACATGAGGGATCCTCTCCTACCCAGAGGTTTAGGTTCTGTGGTGATGGGAGAACATCATATGTTGACCTTATAAGGAAACTGATCCTGCTCTGTTCCATTGACCATAGGTCTTGCCAGCCAATCTTGCGTTGTTCCACACTCTCCCATCTCATCCATTCTCCCTGCTTGCCCTGGGAAATGGCCTTTATACACCTCATCCTCTCCTCCTGCTTTTGCACCTCGTTGACTACAAGCTTCCTCCGTTGCGCTGGGGCTGCCTTGTGCCATGTAGGAGGAGCTGAACTGAGACCAAGACCCCCTCTTCCATGCTGAACTTGCCCCATGATATCACCAATTCGAAGGGCAGCCTTTGCATCCTCCACAGCTTTCTTTGCCACCCACTTTCTTCCAGTTTTCAACACAGGTGCTGCCTCCCTTACGCATTTGTCGCGTGACTCTACTAATGTCATTTCCAGTCGGACCTTGGCGCACTTAAACTCCTCGGTTAGAGCGGAGACAGGTAGCTGCAGTATTCCTTTACCATAAAGTCCCACTCTGCTGAGGCAGCGTGGAACTCCCAACCATTTCCTGATGTGTGAACTGATTAAAGCTTCCAGCTTCTCTACTGTTGTCAAAGAAACCTCGTACACAGTCAGTGGCCACAGCAACCTTGGCAGTAGGCCAAACTGAAAGCACCAGAGTTTTAGTTTGCCTGGTAAAGCGCTGCTGTCTATGCTCTTCAACCCTTCCACAGCTTGTTGTCTAACTTCTCCCACACGAACTGTGTCCTTTAGATCCCGTCGTACCATCTCCCAAGGCTCTTCACTGGCTTCTCAGACACTGTTGGTATTGCCTCACCATTAATGAAGAACGTTTTATCTACTACTTTACCTTTAATTATAGAGATGCTCCTTGATTTAGTGGGCTTGAATTGCATTCGTGCCCATTCAATGTTATTGGTTAATTTGCCCAATAACCGATTAGTGCAGGCTACTGTTGTAGTCATGGTTGTCATGTCATCCATGTATGCTCGAATTGGTGGTAGTCGTATTCAGAAGCCAAGCTCTCCTCCCACTACCCATTTTGATGCCCTAATGATTACTTCCATTGCCATGGTAAAAGCCAGTGGAGAAATGGTGCATCCTGCCATTATTCCAACTTCTAGGCATTGCCATGTAGTGCTGAATTCTGAAGTTGAAAAACTAAATTGCAAATCTCCAAAGTAGGCTTTCACTAGATTTGTTATTGTCATTGGTACACTGAAAAAATCAAATGCTGCCCAAAGAAGTTCATGTGGCACTGAACCATATGCATTAGCCAAATCCAGGAATGTCACATGGAGCTCCTTCCTCTCCTTTTTAGCTGATTGAATTTGTTGCCAGATCACATTGATGTGTTCTAAGCATCCTGGGAAACCTGGAATGCCCGCTTTTTGTATTGAAGTGTCAATGAAGCAGTTCTTTAATAGGTAAGTTGACAATCTCTGAGCAATAATGCTGAAGAAAATCTTGCCTTCTACGTTTAATAGGAAATAGGGCGAAACTGACTGATGCTGCTAGAATCTTTTTCTTTAGGTATAAAGACTCCACCTGCTCGGCGCCATGCTCTTGGTACAACCTGTTTTTCCATGCTACTTTCATCAGTTTCCACAGGATTAGTAGAACTCCTGAAGCACTCTTGTACACTCTGTGCGGAACTCCATTAGGCCCTGGAGATGATGAAGCCCTTGCTTTTTCACAGCTTGCTCTACTTCTTTCCACTTAGGTGCACAGTCCTCCATTTGGTATTCTGGTGGATTGATAGGTGGGATGTCTGAAGGAATTGACATAGGCTCCTGCCTTTTTGAATCTGTATCGTTTCCTCCAAATATCTCTCCAACTCAAACTTAGATGCTTTTAGTGTGCCATTCTTCTCACTGGTGAATAACTTCTTTACAAATTTGAATGGGTCTTTATAAAAGTTAGTTCTCGCACGCTCCTTCTTTTTGTAGCGTTTCCGTGGCGCTCAGCTCTGCGCAATGTTGCAAGCTTATGTTTTATGACCCTTTGTAAGAGATTGAGTCCCTCCTTCTGACTTTCTTCTGCTCTTCTCCATTGCTTCCTCAGCTGTCTCCTTTCTCTAACTAAGCGTTCAATCTCCTGCTGCCGTCTAGACTTTCCAGGAATAGTTTGTACTTTTTCCTTCCTTTTTCAACTCCAAACCTCTCGCTTCCATATCGTAGATGATGTCCCCAAATTTATCCAGTTTCTTTTCAACTGTTCCACTTAACCTTTCCAATGCAAAGCAGAGATCTGTGTTTACTGTGTCCCATGCAGTTTTCTCACAAGCTCTTGGCCATTTAACTCCAGGCTTGTGCCCGTTGAGGTTCTTTTCTCTCTTACGCTGGTTTGTCTGCCGGGTTCACAAGGATCATTAGGTTCATCACTAACTGTGTCCATGCAAGTCCTCCTCACATCTATGACAGGGGTGCTGATATCCTGCGAACTGTGGTTTGCTTCCTGTCGCTGGATTTCATTCGACTGACTTGACTGACTTCGTAAGAAGTACTGATCAATGCGAGGCCCTTGTCCCTTCTCCCTCAAGCATTTCATTCTCCCTTGATGAATCTTCAAACCCCTGACCGTTGTCGCCTTGCTCCAGCCGCAGACACAAACCTGGAGTTCCATGTCTTTGCTAACTGCAGATCTTGAACTAGTCTTTTGTGAAGTACTCTCCATACTCATATCCGTTTCCGTTCCTAAGTCCTTAACCGTGTTGTCCAACGTTGAGTCAAAATTGTTCAATTAATAAAAATAATAACAATATTACATTTCTGGTTACAAAATTCAGTCAAACTTGAATTTGTTACTTAACAAAAGACTGCACAATAATCAATTTCTGCTTCAAAATGCCACCGACTACACCCGCAACCAATGCAGATAAGCAAGATAAACACACATTACAAAAGGCCATTTTAAAGTACATTGTGTAATAATAATAATAATAATAATAATAATAATAATAATAATAATAATATATGATGTGTAGAATGACTTTCATCAGTGTTTCAAGCACACAACAAGATTATAATATGTTCTTTCACAAAGACTTTGATTGTATTACAAAGGCCAGACAAAATTGTCGGCTGTATTTTATTGATTTCAATATGCGGTTTAAAAAGCTGCTCTGGTGTTTTAAGGAGTAAGTGTTTATAACTTATTCATTTTTACGATTCTAGCAGCTGAAACACCGTATGGGTATTTAATTCAAATATTTAGTAACACTTAAGAACGGACATGCGCGAGAAATTCACAAACGCAGAGAAATTAAAATATGAATTGCCAAAACAGATCAAAAGACTGTCATGACTGGAACATAAGCATTAATGGATTGGAGTCACGACATTACATTACTCTTATTTTCTTAGATATTAAAACTTGGGAGTAATAAATTCTACTTTTTAAGTTAACACTTTCTAACCTTGAACTAAATGATTCAATAACTGTTTGAAATACACTTCAAATTAAGAGAATTAGCGATACAACACATATCAGTCCATTATGTAAAGCATTAATCAAAGATCAGTCAATTTTCTGTTTTCTATGTGTCTTTTACGTGTTCCCTTTTCCTGTCATATCATATTGCTCCAAGTGTTGGGGTTGTCTTCTAGTCTTGGAGGGCAGCGTCGTTGGTTTTGGGTTGGTGGTGAAAACTGCGATGCAGATGGCGGTGGCTGTGTTTCATCACCTTCCTCTTCCCTCTCAGGGTAGATGGTAAGTCTCTGATGCGTAGGATGACAGATGAGTTTGAAGTGGGATGATTTGCAAGTGACCTGGTGGCCTTTTAAGAAGGCAGTAATCATACAGACTTTAGTGGTCACTACTGTGCCATCTTGGAGGACAGTATCACCTGGTTTGATTGAGGACTGCTTGGCATGGAAGTGGGAGTCTGCATATGTCTTCAGTCTTTGCTTAGCAAGTTGGTCAGTTGTGCGAAGGGGGTCATTAGTGGTGGTAAGTTGGAGTTTCCAGGGCTTACCGCCAGCTGTGGCAGTGAGTGTGACTTTTCTCAAGGCTCTCACAAAACGGTCTGCAGTTGCATTAGCTTTGGGCCAGTCTGAAGTAATCTTTCAATGCTGGAAGCTCAAACAGTTGGCAGACTGCTTAAAAGCATCACTTGTGAAGGGCAGACTATTTTCACTCTTGTCACTCTCGATGGAGGAGAAGATCTAGTCTAGAACAGAAATAACTGTTTTCGATGAGGTGGAAGTTACAAGTTCCACTACTGGGTACCTGGAATACTCATCAACGACGACAAGAATATAGTCTTCTGATGGTAAAGGTCCACAAAAGTCAGTTGCTACACGTAGCCATGGGCCAGGCGGTAAGGGTGACATTTGTAGGCGCTTCAGATCTTGTCGATCCTGGTAAACCAGACTTTTTCTCTTAAGAGCTTTTTGGTTTTGACAACTCTCTGGTGCCCTTCATGGGCAATGGACAAATCTTGGTCTTGCAGGGACAGTGGAATGACGAGCCTAAGACCTTGTAGTATGATATCAGCTGTTGGCGAGCCAGTCAGCTCATGTCTGATTGGAAAGAAGGCTTTGAGTAAAGCTTAGTCAACTTTTGATGCTTTGTCTGTTGTGTTCCATTTTCCTGTTTGGAGGTTGTGTATTAGTAGTTGGAATGTGGGGTCAGCTGTAGTTTCTCTTCGGAGGTCTTGCAGCTTCATGCCCCTGGGCACTGTGTTTGTAGTCAGGAAATGAATGTATTCTTCAGCCGCTTTGGAGATTCTGCTCTGCTGGTAAATCAAGTCAGTCAGTGGGTGTCTTGACATGTAATCCGCTGGATTGTCTTTACCTGGTTTGTGGAGCACATTGAAATTGTAAGGTTGCAGGCGCAGTCCCCATCTCTGTATTTGAGCAGGTGGTTTAGATTTGGGGTTGTTGAAGATTAATCCTAAGGGGTTGTGGTTAGTGATCAGCACAAACGAAGCACCATAGAGGTATAGATGAAAAAATTTGCAACTCCAAACTATAGCAAGAGCTTCCCTTTCTGTTTGGGAATAGCGTTGCTTGACAGGGTTCAGGGCTCTACTGGCATAAGCTATTATTTTAGTGGTATTCTGGGAGATGCCCATCTGGACCAAAAAGGCACCTAGACCGACAGGGCTTGCATCAACTGTGACTTCAGTTTGTCTAGATGGGTCAAAGTATGCCATCACTGCTGCTTGTTTTAGACAATTGCTACTTAGTGTTTTGATTCCAATCTCATTTTTTTATAATGATCAACAATATCTATCTATCTATCTATCTATGTTTTCTGAATTCAGCTCATGTCCAGGTGCCATTTAAATATGTAAATTGATGTCTGTCTAGTGGCTTACTTCTTGAAACTTCAAGGTCGTCCAGAGGTTTAACAAAGTAACTACAGAGAATAATTTTTCACAGGTCACAGAGAACAGAACCAGAGGCCACAGATAGAAGCTGAAGAAGGGCATATTCAGAACCATGGAGAGAAGGAGCTTTTTCACAGAAAGGGTGGTGAACCATTGGAACAGGTTGCCGGACAGAGTTGTTGAAGCAAAGACTATAGGATCCTTCAAGAATAGACTGGATGCTGTACAATACTGTATAACCCACTCTGTGACCATAATAAGACCTTTACCAAGTCTGACATTTCCTGGGGCGGGTTCTTTGTAAGGCGGGGATTACACACAAAACCACACAACACAAGAACAAGTAAAGTTTAAAACCTGTTTATTTTTTTATTTTTAACAGGCTTTGTAAGAGGATGAGGGGCTTTGGGATGGTTCTTTAAAATGTAAACAAAACAAACAAAATAATCAATCAGCTAACAGGCAGAGGTCTTTCAATCTCTTTGTCAGTTCAGGCCAGGGTTCGTTACCGTGGGTAGTTTTCATACAAAAGTGTTGTCCAAGTGCCGTTCGGGTTCTCCAGTCCAGTCCTAGTTCATCGTTGGGTGTTCAATCTTTGGTGTAATTTCCTTTCTTTCTCCAAAACTCCTCTCCACAGTGTCCTCTCTCTCCAATGCCCTCCTATTCCTTCACCTGCCAGGATCAAAAAAAGACAACAAAAGAAAACCCAGGGTGCGGTTAAATAAAGCAGACTGATTGGTATCCCCTGTCTGCAGATTTGCCTTGATTACACTGGGAGACAGGTGTGGCTGTTCTGTTGCAGTCTGGAAGTTTCCACTGAGCTGTCCGTGGTCCTGACTCTGTGGAATCCTTTGCATTGATGTCTGTGGTCCTGGCAGTCAAAAAAGAAAGAAACCTTGCAGGCACATAATGTCCATCCACAAAACAACCCCTGAAACCGCTACACTAGCTGCCTGGAGGAAGGGTGGTCCATTTAGCCACGGATTCCCAGAGGTTTCATTTCCCCTACTAACTTGGTTATGTTTTTTTTTTCCTCTCCTGAGTTTTAACAGACCACACTTGCATCAAAGTGAGGGAGCATAGGTGGGCTAAATTGTCTTTTCTTGTTCTAGAATTTCTTATGTTCTATTTCTTATGTTCTTAAAGCAATTTTTGGAAAGAATTCTTCAGTGCGATGCCAGTTACCGTGGTGCTAAACGTCACGGGATTGGGGTTTCACACATTAATACAAATTCCTTGCTTTCATTTTCATTTTTTTTGCCGCCTCCCCTAAACTTACCTCCTTAGGCCTTGTTCTGGGCCTGATTGCATTTACTGTGTCTTTGCGGAGAAATATCAAACCATGATAAGACCTGAGGGTTAATATCTTGAAAGACACAAAAAACATAACAATCTAAAAGACCCTTTCCATTTTAGTTGATTTTAGTAACCGAAAGCAATGAGCTGCTGTACCAAGTAATGTGACAAGGCGAATCGTAATACATGCCAAAAAGTAAAATTATCAGAAATAATAATAATAATAATAATAATAATAATAATAATAATAATAATAATAATAATAAATCAGTAAAACATTCTAAAAGCTAATGTTTAAGAAAAACTATTGATTTATGCCATTATACATTTTGACCACTAGATGGGATTACTTTTTGTATTCTATCATGGGGTTTCCATGCGGGGCAATTTACAAGTGAAATGGCAGTGCATGTGCATGTTTGGGAGAATTACTCGTGCAAATCAGGTTTGTGGCTGAAAAGGGATAGGGTAAATCTCATTTACTTGTGTAAATGACGAAAAACAAGGGAAAATCCACGCCCAGTTTCACATGGAAACCCGCATTTCACATGCAAATGTGAATTAGCTTGTTTACCCTTAAGTGACATCACTATAAATATTGCAAGGGAGCAGGTCAGTTGTTACTGTGGATTCCAAGACAGCAGAAAGTAGTGGCTGATGGGCGGTTTTATGGTTAGCAGTGGTGTAATTCACCTTAATGATAATGCAGGTGGCTTTTTTATTATTGTTTTTTGCTGTCTGGCTGTTATGTTGTATATCTCTT
Source organism: Acipenser oxyrinchus oxyrinchus (assembly GCA_030684275.1). Taxonomy (NCBI): domain Eukaryota; kingdom Metazoa; phylum Chordata; class Actinopteri; order Acipenseriformes; family Acipenseridae; genus Acipenser; species Acipenser oxyrinchus. The sequence goes on along the minus strand of CM060264.1, from coordinate 17,669,194 downwards.
GTGGGTTTACAGTTCTCTATAAAACCACTTACCATGAACTGCATTATGCCCTTGTTATAGTATTAAAGCAGCTGTTTGAGAATACCCTTGCTGTAAAAACTGCGCTAAAGTTAAACACGTAGAGCAAGTAAGCTGCTTAAATGTCTAACTGAATTAATTCCTGTCCTTTTTTTGATCCCAGCTATGTGCAAAGACAACGTGTGACCGCCCTCCATGTTAATAAATATAGTTGGTGAACTGGATGTCATGAGCCCGCTCGATCGCCCAAAACAGCGCAACATATATACCAACAAGTTGTTGATGCCCTCTCAGAATAGACCAAATAAAATTGCAAATGAACATATTGATTTTGTTTTATTTGTTTGCATCATTAATATTTAACACAACAGTAAATCCAACACAACTTCTGACAGCACGAGCCTCCTCAGATCGCTGCTGTCCAATTGAAACTGGCAGTTGAGGTAACCTTCACAGTTGCCAAGTCCACTTATAACAAGCAGGATTGGGCTTGTTTTTTTGAGAGGTGGGTTGGAATTTGCATGAACACCAATACTCTAACATGGGTCGCGCTTGTTTTGAAAGGCAGTGCCGCTTTTTGTTCTCGTGAGACTTGGCAACACTGGTAACCTTCCCCGTGTGTCTCACAGGCAGCCACTGATTCCTGAACACCTCATTTTGTTGTTGACATGAGTTTGTGCAGGATACAGCAGGCAGTGGCAATTTTGGGAATGAACTAATGCACTTCAGTCCGTTTCATCAGTATGTGCCACCTCCCTTTCAAGTGCCCACTAGCCATATTTGCCCAAGCGTGGTGTTGAATGCATCCTCAGCAGCAGTCAGCCGTCCAGACGGGTAGGGTTTCTAAGCCAGAGTAGTATGCGCAGCATCACCTGATCCCCTATATGCTGTATTGCCTGAATGAAAGGTAAATATATAAATAATGTCTCTGGTGGTTTTCAGCCATGGTGATCTGCAATACCTGTTGGTCAGTTTCATTTTATACCTCAGAGTTCATTTTTAATTAATGAGTTGTAAGATAAATGAGTTGAAACAGTATTCACTACTAATGACATGACACCCTACTAATGACATTTGAAAAACAATTTGGGCAAGAGCAGTAAAACACATTATTGACCAACCAGGCACAAGGTATTTTGCTTTATTACAGCAGGTTAGATTCACTCGTGTACCAGTTCTCTGTGCAAGGTAACCATATTATCACAAAATTTCACTAGTTATCTTCAAAAACAGCACACATACTTTACGCATAGCTAATTTACATATCAACACCCATTTTTCCCATTCATCTGCATGACGTCGGGTGAAAATCCCGGTTTACTCAAGTAAAATAAACTGAGTGAATGGAAACCCCAAAAAGCATTTTACACATGACATTTTTCTCTAGCAAATGTCTCGAGCTAAAAAAAAACACGCATGGAACCGCCACCTATGATTCTGTTGGCTCTGTTGTTTCCTGTAGAGAGAGGGAGAGTAGTGAATGTAAACAAGGAAATGAGGTCAGACTCTGGTATACTGGTACATGATAATCCACGGTAATCCTCCTGTGACATTGGGCATCTGTCAATAAACTTGCATAACAACTGAAGCTGAAAGTGTCTTGTTTCTTTCCACACCTATAATAGCTTACTTGTATCTACCTGAACATAGCTAAATCTACCATGCAAAGCTAAAAGGCTTTTTTTGGTCCAATTTGCATGTTTAACCTTTTCATGCATGAAATACTGAAAATACATAGGAAAAAAGGTTGTTTTCTAAATTGTTTAATTGCTTTATATGGGGATGCATTTGTGTCTTCCATATGTCCCCATATAGAAACAAGAAAAACCTTTTTTTTTCTTCTTTTTTTTATTGGTTGTCATGCATTAAAGGGTTAAAGTTAAACACTTGCTCATTAAATACCCTTTAAAGTGTCCGCATTGGCTTGTAACAAAGGGTTGTTCATTCATTCACTTTTTTTTAAATATGAAATGTTAAGTTTGAAAATGTTAAGTTTCATTCTCAAAGCTAAAAGGAATCTTTCAGCCCCTGCCTGCTAGAAACCTCAGTAATCACAGCTTAGGTCAGAGTCACAGGGTGCAAAAAGCACACTTCGTATTAAATATATAAATACACACAGACACATCAAGACTGTACAGTATAGATATAGAAGGTGAAATAGCCTATTCCGAGGTTTTATTATTAATAGCTTTTACTGGGATATTACTCGCTGGGATTAGAAAGACTAATTTTCAGTGAGGTCCTGAGGCAAAAGAAGCAAGTTACCATATAACACAATCAGAATATGAAACAAATACAAAGCAAAACATAACACATACTCATTTTGGAAACCCTTTAGGGCCCAGATTCATCTGTACATTCAGTTTTCTATATTTTTCCTACTATAATAACAGCTAACATAAAAATGAACCACTCAATGGTTCTCACACTGGAACAATGGATGTTATCCAGAAGGAAATTAAATTTATTCCGGTTACATTAATTGTCTCTTGGCAACACATTATGAAAACCTTCCCATTTCCCTTGCTTAGTGACTGCCATGCAAATCCCCTTCAATCATCTGTCTGGGATGTATCTCTTATGCCAGGGCTGACAGAATCCAGGACTTCTGCTGTTTGGAGTTTGGCTCAATGCCTGTATTTGTTTGAAGCTACTTTTTAATTTTATACTGCAGATTCTGGTTTGCCCTTTCTAGGTAAGAATCAACCAAACCTAGATAAAATATTGGATAAAGGCATCTGCCAAATAAATAAATACTACTAATAATAATAGATCCTGTCTTAAAGCACCCTATTGAAATCCCCTGGCGAGGGGATATAGCAGAGGTGGTCGTATGTATGTCTGTCACACGTGTAGCAGGGCGATTGCCCTGCACATGGGGAAATTAGTGTTAGAATATGTGGAAACAGGTTTGTTTTGTGTGCTTTTTGGAGTTGTTATGTTTGATAAAATGATTGTTTACAGATGGGCGCTCGATTGAGACTTGCTGCTTGCTAGGTTTGGTTGAGAGGAAGGGCAGCGAGTGATTGGCTGTGCCGCTGCTCAATCAGCTACAGTGTGTATGATAAATGTATTGCCTGCTTTGGGAATCATATTAGTATGCATGCTTCCAATGCTGATTATGCAAACCCTTGTTGTAGTTTGAATATTGGATCTAAAGAAAGGATTTAGATATGCTCTGGTGTTATTCTATGTTAACATGCAGAGCGGTGTTGTGCATTATTTTCAGTGAAAGGTAAATAGAAACTCCTCAGCTCCTGATGTTGATATGTAGGCTGAGATTCCTGATGTTAAGCACAATGAGTTTGTTGCTGACAAGGCTCTGTGTGCTTTCAAAGTATATCTCAGGCTCCATGTACAGTGGATTAAAAGGGATTGAAATGTAGCTGTCTCTATTGATATAGTGTGTCCTAGCCCTGTTGGATGTGATTGCTCCCTGTTTCTTTTGGGATGGTTGCTGATGTTTACACACAAATGCCCTGGCTCATGGCCAGTATCTGACATCTCTCTGCATGTTGTTGTAAGCAGGCCTGTTTACCACGCAGATTTACAGCCTTGCGATAATTATGCTAGACTGAAACTGTATCCACTGTACCTTGGACATAGTGCAACTACTAGCACTTGTTTGTGTTGTTTGTGTTTATGAATAACCTGGCTCCATATAATCTACCAGAACCACAAGGGCTGTTTAGGAATAGCCTGGCTCCATATAATCTACCAGAACCACAAGGGCTGTTTAGGAATAACCTGGCTCCATATAATCTACCAGAACCACAAGGGCTGTTTAGGAATAACCTGGCTCCATATAATCTACCAGAACCACAAGGCTGTTTAGGAATAACCTGGCTCCATATAATCTACCAGAACCACAAGGCTGTTTAGGAATAACCTGGCTCCATATAATCTACCAGTACCACAAGGCTGTTTAGGAATAACCTGGCTCCATATAATCTACCAGAACCACAAGGGCTGTTTAGGAATAACCTGGCTCCATATAATCTACCAGAACCACAAGGCTGTTTAGGAATAACCTGGCTCCATATAATCTACCAGAACCACAAGGGCTGTTTAGGAATAACCTGGCTCCATATAATCTACCAGAACCACAAGGCTGTTTCGGAATGACCTGGAGCTGGGTTGTCTCTCAGAGTGGTGAATTATAGTACTATGGGTTCATATGGGCTCACTTGGGTGCTCTATTTCCAGGTACATATATCAAATCCCTGGTTTGTGTTTTCTGTTTCTGTTGTAAACATTTTACATATATTATACCAATACCATGTTTTGTATTTTATGAAGGATACCTGATTTAAAGTGATTGTAGCTAACACAACAGTTCAGTAAATCAAATACCATAGGTCTCAAATGTGCAGTTTTAGCAAACATATATTTTCATTTAAAAACATATCAGGTCTAAAAAGGTAAAATAATTCAGTCTTTCAATTCCTGTCATTTCACCTGGATGGTGAAATTGTCCCCACACCTTCATTGGCATGTTTCCTGTCAGTAACCTTTGAGATTTGATTATAGTGAATGAAAGTGCAGGACAGGTAAGATTTAGGAAATAAGTTTCTAAGCTACTATCATTTTAAAGGGATGCTGTATATCATCTGTGGAGGAAGGTAGGAATTCTTATTAGGAAGATAAATTAGCCCTTTAATTAAACAGCTTAGTTTTTCTTTCTTTCCATAAAGGTAGCAGGTCACTTTGTATACATTTTACTGTTGTTATAGTTCTCATTATAACCATGTGTAATGTGTTGCAGTATAGAACTATCATTATATTTTTTAAATGATTCATGTATAAAGAAAGGGGAGAATGATGCCACAATGGTAATATTATCAAATACGAATGCTAACTATAACTAAACCATCTTTATATATTCTGTGGAAACGTTTTTGTTTTTGTCTAATAGAAAGTCACTGGTGAGCAATGTCTCAATATAAAACGATAGGTTGCGGATGCAACCCCGGTTCCCTGAAAGAGAAAATAACCATCAAGTATGGGATATTGCCGTCAGGCAGTAGCGATTGGCTGAGCTTTTATAGCAAAGCTGCCGATAAGCCTCTGCGCGAGCTGCCACGTAAGCCCGCCCCCTTGGGAGCTTACTATACGCAGTGCGCAGAGACTCACTTCCTCTTTTGCTCTTCAGGCCGTGAAGGCTTCTGGAGCGACCACGCGGCTTGATGGTTATTTTCTCTTTCAGGGAACCGGGGTTGCATCCGCAACCTATCGTTCCCTTTCAAGTCGAAAATAACCATCAAGTATGGGAACAGTGTACCCAAGCCGTCGCGAGGGAGGATTCTCGGCAGTAGGACAGACTTACGTCATAACGCAACTGCGTAGGCAACACATCTACGCATATGCGAGCTGCGCCTCAGCCGCCTATGCTCGCAATGACACCTGTCCTAAGGTGGAATAGTCAACACCATGCTGTCAACCACTCTATACGTCCGCATCTTGAGGCATCATAGAGTGTAGTACAGATGCTCCAAATAGTGGAGCAGAGGAATCCAGTACGCTCAACCGGTAAAACCTCATGAAAGTATGCGGTGTAGCCCAACTGGCTACAGCGCAAATGTCAGACACCGGCACCCCTCTAAAGAGGGCCCAGGATGTCGCCATACCCCTAGTGGAATGCGCCTTCAACTGCCCTGGTGGCGGAAGGCCTGCAGATTCATAAGCTAATTTAATAGCATCCACTATCCAGTGGGAAAGGCGTTGTTTAGACAACGGCTGACCCAAAGTCCTAGAACCATGGCATATGAACAATTGTTCTGTTTGCCTCACAGCCGTTGTACGGTCAATATAACATCTCAATGCCCGCACGGGGCAGAGCATGTGTAACCGTTCTTCCTCTGGGGAAGAAAAAGGAGGAGGATGGAACGCCATCAACTCGACTGGTTGGTTCATATGAAACAGGGATATGACCTTGGGTAAAAAGGCCGGATTTGGACGCATGGAGACCTTAGAACCGTCTCCTGCGAAACGAGTACATGATGAATGCACTGAAAGTGCGTGTAACTCGCCCACGCGTTTTGCTGATACCACTGATAGCAAAAACGCAGTTTTTATAGACACGAGCTTCATGTCCACGCTGTGGAGAGGCTCGAACGGTGCCTTGGTAAGGGCTTCTAGCACCACGTCAAGGCTCCATGACGGTAAACTGGTCGTCCTTGGAGGCCGCAAACGTCTTGCGCCCTTCAGGAACTGCGATGCCAGAAAATGGCAACCTGGTGATAAACCGTCAATGCGTACATGGCAAGCCGATATGGCGGCTAAGTACACTTTAAGTGTAGAGGGAGATTTCCCCTCATCTAACAGTTTCTGTAGAAACTGTAATATCACTGCCATAGGGCAGGATATTGGGTCATGGCCCTCCGCCAGACACCAACCTTGAAACAACTGCCACTTGTACGTATACTGCGACCTAGTAGAGGGTGCTCTAGCACTCTGAATGGTCGAAATCACCGCCGTCGAGAGCCCTAAGGCTGACAGGCGCCCCGTTCAGGGGCCAAGCCCATAGCTGCATGAGCTTGGGGTTCGGGTGCCATAGCCCTCCTTGGGCTTGGGACAACAGGTCCGCCGCAGAGGGAGCTCCTCGGCCGACCGTGCAACAACTGCACCAGGCTCGGGAACCATATTCTCCGAGGCCACCGAGGAGCGATTAGAATCACTGTCGCTTGCTCTACCCTGACCTTCTCTAAGAAGGCGGGAGCATCGGAATCGGTGGAAACGCATATAGGAGCCCTGGCGGCCATTCGTGAGCCAGTGCATCGACTCCTAGGGGGCTGTCGAGATCCTTCACTGAGAACCATAGGGGGCAGTGCGTGGTCTCTTGCGAAGCAAAGAGATCTACCTGGGCTGTGCCGAACCATTCCCAGATGCGCTCTACCACTTGAGGGTGGAGACGCCATTCGCCGCAAGAGGGCCTCCTCTGGATAGGAGATCTGCTGCGTAATTGACTCTGCCCGGTAGGTGAACTGCACGCAGAGAGGTTAAACGCGGTTGTGCCCATAGCAACATCCGTGCTACCATCCGGTGAAGACCGGGGACCGCAAGCCGCCCTGGCGGTTGATGTACGCCACAACTGTGGTGTTGTCTGACCGCACTAACACATGCTTGCCTAGAAGCACTGGCAAGAAGTGCCGGAGGGCGAGGTCCACCGCTCTGAGCTCCAGAGCATTGATGTGGGCTGACCTCCAGGGTCCTGACCACACTCCACGGGTCCCTGTCCCGTTCCAGACTGCTCCCCAACCGTGGTTGGAAGCGCCGGTCGTGATGACCTGCCTTCTGAAAATGGGACCCAAGCGCACGCCTTGGCGGAGGTTTGACGGAACTTTCCACCAGCGTAGCGCTTCCCAGCAGGCTCGGGATACCCTTAGCCTGCGGTGTTTGTCTCTCCGCGGATGCAACGCGAAGGCATTGAACCAGGCCTGCAGAGGTCTCTGGTGTAGTAAGCCCAAAGGAAGGGCTTGCGAGGCGGCAGCCATCAACCCCAGCATGCGCTGACACAGCTCCATGCTGACTGTTTGTCTCAACCTGAATAGGGAGAGACACCGCTCCATCGAGGCAACTCTTTGTGTCGACAGGGTCGCTTCCATGGACACTGAGTCCAGATGCAGACCCAAGAATTCGGTCTGTTGGCTCGGCACTAGGCGGCTCTTTTCTGAATTGATCTTCAGACCTAGCCGCTGAAGATGGTCTGTAACCATCACTGTGTGCTGTGCCACCTGCTCCTTCGACTGCGCGCAGACGAGCCAGTCGTCCAGATAATTCAGCAGTCGGACACCTTGAGCCCGCAAGGGAGCTAGAATGGCATCCATACATTTTGAAAAGGTTCGAGGAGCTAGTGACAGGCCGAATGGAAGGACACAAAACTCGTATACCCTGCTCTGAAATGCGAAACGCAGATACTTCCTGTGACCCGGGCAGATGGGAACGTGAAAGTACGCATCTGTCAGGTCCACGGTGGTGAACCAGTCGCCGTGTCGGACTGACTGAATGATGTGCCTGTGCGTAAGCATCCTGAATGATAACACCCGCAGGTATTTGTTCAGTACTCGCAGATCTAAAATAGGACGGAGCCCGCCGTCCTTCTTGGGCACCAGGAAGTATTTGGAATAGAACCCTGGTCGATCAGAGCAGGGTCTACTTGTTGAATGGCACGCTTGCTGAGCAATGCCTGTATTTCCACATTCAGAGCTGAGGACTGAACCGAGTCCTTTACTGCAGTTATAACCACTCCCGGAAGGGGAGGTTTTAACTGGAACTGAAGGGTGTACCCGGTGGATATAGTTTTGTGCACCCAGATGTCGTTGGTGCATTGTTGCCAGAACTGGAGCTGGGAGACAGTGTAGGGGCGGGTTAACAGCTGCCTGGTGTTCTCAGGGCTGTTTAGGCTGGGCTCGCTCGCGAGGGGCCTGGCCAGAGCCCCGAGGGCGTGGCCTGCCACCACCTCTAGGGCGCCACCCTCCGCCGCGGTCTTGAAAATGGAGGTTGACCGCGCTGCTGTGCTTGAGGGAGAGGTCTTAGTACCCCTGGCCGTGGCTGGTGCTGCGGTGGTGCTCTACGCCACTGGTGCTCCTGTTGGCGCCTTGGCTGGAAGGGCTTATGCGGCCACATGTTAGCCATTTGCTGAGATGCCTCCCGGGCCTTAACAGAGCGTTGTAGCATCTCCTCAACCGCTGGGCCAAACGTGTGCCCCGGCGTAATAGGAGCATCTAACAAGGGGGCCTTGTCAGGCTCTTGAACTCTCGCCTGCGAGAGCCAGAGCTGCCTTCTGGCGACCACCAGGGAAGCAATACTCCTGCCCTGAGCCCGTGCGTTCAACTGGGCTATTTTGACCAGGAGTTGCGCGACCAGCGCCAATTCCGCCCTCAGAGACGCTGATGGGTGCTCTGGGAGATCCTTCACCAGCGACGCCTGGTAAACTGAAAGGAGGCTGGCCACGTTGGACAACCTAACTGCCTCTGTAGCCGCTAAGTAGCCCTTCTTTAAATGGATCTCAGTGGTCCTGCACTGCTTGTTAGGACATGCAGGGTCCTTAACCAGACCCGAAAGTGTCGGAGTCTTAACCAGGGCTGCAAAAGCAGCATCGACCGGCGGAAAGGACGCCAGACCAGCCTCACTCGCTCCCTGCATGGCAAACGCGGAGGCCTTCCGCGAAGTTGCCGGTGAAGAAGCAGGGGCCCCCCAGGTGGACTGTACCTCCTTAATGAAATCAGGGAAGGCTGGGAGCGTCCTGGGCAGTGGAGACCGTACCGATGGCGACTCAAACAGCGACCGCCGAGGTAATTCCACGGCTGGCCACTCAATTCCCAGGTGACGAGTTGCTCGCTCCACCAATGACCACAAGGGATCACTGGTGTCCAGCGCCCCGAGTCAGTGTCTTGCTCGGAGTGCTGGGATGCCAGGTCAGTTTCTACACTGTCCTCCTCAAGGAGAGGCTCTCCTTCAGAAGCATCCCTGGAGATGGCATCTACGCCCCATACCCCTTGGGGTTGTTGGACAACAGGGACGGCCAGAGGCTGTGGCTGAAGCGCCGCTGACTGGCAAGTGGTTCGGCTGGTGGTGCCCTGCTGGTAAGGGACATCAGCAACGATTGCTGGCCCATCATCACATCCATAAACTGAGACATCTTGGATGTGAGCTCTGCCACGCCTGACTTGTCCCTATAACGCCTGTCCCGACGAGGAGAACGGGAGCGCCCCTACGGCGGGTGACAGGGAATGAGACCGTGACCGACGGGAACGTTCCCTGCGAGGGGAGGAGCCTCGGGGCCGAATAGACGGGCTATGAGAACGCTCCTGGGCATGTCTACGGTCTGGAGATCTTTGGCCAGCTGTAAGCTGGGAAGGGCTCCTGGATACCCGCAGTGTGACGGGCGGAGTCGCAGTGGATGACGGCGGAACAGACAGGGTGTAAGAAGACCCTGAGGAAGGGGAGTGGCTACCCACCGCTTTCCTCGCCCTCTGGCGAAGAGTGCGCGGTTGAAAATTAGCGCACAATGCGCAAAACGATCTGTCTGCCAAGGCAGACGCGGCGTGCTCTGGTCCCAGGCACGCCACACAGTCCTCATGCGGATCGCTCGCCGGCAATTTTGCCTGGCAGGTGACGCAACGGTGGAACCCGGACATGGTTGCCACTCCGACCCAGAGCGTCGAACGCCGAAGCGTCGAGCGTCGAGCGTCGAGTGCGTGCACCGATCGTTAAGGCGTCGATGCGCCGAGCGTCAAAGCGTCGAGCATCGAGGTGCGTGCACCGAGCGTCGGCGCCGAAGCGTCGAGGTGCGTGCACCGAGCGTCGAGCGCCGAAGCATCGAGCGTCGAGGTGCGTGCACCGAGCGTCGATGCGCCGAAGCGTCGAGGTGCGTGCACCGAGCATCAAGGCGTCGATGCGCCGAGGGTCAGCGCCGGCGTCAGCGTCGAGGTGCGTGCACCGAAGCGTCGGCGCCGAAGTGTCGAGCGTCGAGGTGCGTGCACCGAGCGTCGAGCGCCAAAGCGTCGAGCATCGAGGTGCGTGCACCGAGCGTCGAGGCGTCGATGCGCCGAAGTCCCGCGCAGACGCGCTAGCACCAAGCGCTGAAGCACTGCACAAAGCGCTGAAGCACTGCACAAAGCGCCGAAGCGCTGCACCAAGCGGCAAAGCGCCGACACCAAGCGCCGAAGCGCAGCACGCCGGAGCGTGAGTACCGAGCGTAGAACGCTAGCACAGACGCCTAAGCGTCAGCTGACCCGCAGAGCGGAGACGCTAAGTGCTGGTACAGTGTCCTGGATGCTGTGCACTACTTACCTGTTGGTGCTGGGGATTGCGCTTAGTGGTCGTCTTCCTCTGTGTAGTGAATGGGAATTTTTTTTTTTTTGAACGCTGCAGCAGCACTAATGGTAGTGATTATGTGACTGGGGCACAAAAAATATGTGGGCACAGTACAGCTACCACGCGGTTGTTTTTGTTGTTTTTTTAACACACCGCAGAGGCAGTATGTGGGAGACAGCAGTGCAGGCTCCACACGCGGTCTAGCCAAGGCAAGACCGGGCTGCAGATACTGCTGCGCCGAGGCCAACGCAACGTCGTCCTTCACAAAATATATATACACACAGAATATATACAATTTTATTTACAAAACCCAAAAACACAACACTAATAATCAAAAAATAATTATTAACACAGGAAAGACGGAGACCACGAGACAACGCGATGCCGAAGCAAAGCGTGAAGGAAATATATATAAATGTAAACAAATTTTATAATCCTTAAACAATAATAATAATAACTCCGAAGATTATAACGAGTACAATCAGTTACAAGCTCTATTACCTACCGCTACCAATGCTGAAGACAAAAGAGGAAGTGAGTCTCTGCGCACTGCGTATAGTAAGCTCCCAAGGGGGCGGGCTTACGTGGCAGAGGCCTATCGGCAGCTTTGCTATAAAAGCTCAGCCAATTTCTACTGGCTGACAGCAATATCCCATACTTGATGGTTATTTTCGACTTGAAAGGGAACTCTTATTCTGAATGGAGGAGCCTGGTGCTGCTGCTGGATAAGGCAGAAAGGATGAACACGGATCAAACACACACGTTTCAAAAACCCATTACACAAAAAAATGTATCCCAAACAGACTGCAGATTAAAATGGATCTCAACTCTAAGCCCAGTGTTTCCACACAGGCAGATAGAGCTCCTGCAAACGATAGAGCTAATTAGATTTTAGTAATCGTTTACTTGTTTGTGCTGGAAGAGGTCACATTTGGGCTTCTACTTTATGCTGTCCTTCTGTTTCTTCTGTATTACCTCTCCCTCTCTCTTTCGGTCCTTATCTCAACTCTGCTGTCTCATCACTTCCCCCTTTCGATTCCTCTATCAATGTACTTGTTTATATATATATATATATATATATATATATATATATATATATATATATATATATATGTAAACAGAATATTGTATGGGCTAGAGTATATTATCACACAATATTAAGTCGTAACTTGGTTTTGGGTAGTACCAGTTCAGAAACAATGACAGTGCTAATATATTCTTATAGTTTATTTATATATATATATACAGTACTGTGCAAAAGTTTTAGGCAGGTGTGAAAAAATGCTGTGAAGTAAGAATGCTTTCAAAAATAGACATGTTAATAGATTATATTTATCAATTAACTAAATGCAAAGTGAGTGAACAGAAGAAAAATCTAAATCAAATCCATATTTGGTGTGACCACCCTTTGCCTTCAAAACAGCATCAAGCATCAATTCTTCTAGGTACACTTGCACACAGTTTTTGAAGGAACTCGGCAGGTAGGTTGGCGCAAACATCTTGGAGAACTAACCACAGTTCTTCTGTGGATTTAGGCAGCCTCAGTTGCTTCCTCCATCTTCATGTAATCCCAGACAAACTCGATGATGTTGAGATCAGGGCTCTGTGGGGCCATACCATCACTTCCAGGACTCCTTGTTCTTCTTTACGCTTGAAGATAGTTCTTAATGACTTTCGCTGTATGTTTGGGGTCGTTGTCATGCTGCAGAATAAATTTGGGGCCAATCAGATGCCTCCCTGATGGTATTGCATGATGGATAAGTATCTGCCTGTACTTCTCAGCATTGAGGAGACCATTAATTCTGACCAAATCCCCAACTCCATTTGCAGAAATGCAGCCCCAAACTTGCAAGGAACCTCCACCATGCTTCACTGTTGCCTGCAGACACTCATTCGTGTATGCTCTCCAGCCCTTCGGCGAACAAACTGCCTTCTGCTACAGCCAAATATTTCAAATTTTGACTCATCAGTCCAGAGCACCTGCTGCCATTTTTCTGCACCCCAGTTCCTGTGTTTTCGTGCATAGTTGAGTCGCTGGCCTTGTTTCCACGTCGGAGGTGTGGCTTTTTGGCCAAAGTTTTCCATGAAGGCCACTTCTGACCAGACTTCTCCGACAATAGATGGGTGTACCAGGTCCCACTGTTTTTGCCAGTTCTGAGCTGATGGCACTGATGGACATCTTCCGATTGCGAAGGAAGTAAGCATGATGTGTCTTTCATCTGCTGCAGTAAGTTTCCTTGGCGACCACTGCGCTCACGGGTCCTCAACATTGCCCGTTTCTTTGTGCTTCTTCAAAAGAGCTTGGACAGCACATCTGGAAACCCCTGTCTGCCTTGAAATTTCTGCCTGGGAGAGACCTTTGCTGATGCAGTATAACTACCTTGTGTCTTGTTGCTGTGCTCAATCTTGCCATGGTGTATGACTTTTGACAGTAAACTGTCTTCAGCAACCTCACCTTGTTAGCTGAGTTTGGCTGTTCCTCACCCAGTTTTATTCCTCCTACACAGCTGTTTCTGTTTCAGTTAATGATTGTGTGTCAACCTACATATTGAATTGATGATCATTAGCACCTGTTTGGTATAATTGTTTAATCATACACCTGACTATATGCTACAAAATCCCTGACTTTGTGCAAGTGTACCTAGAAGAAATGATGCTGTTTTTTGAAGGCAAGGGTGGTCACACCAAATATGGATTTGATTTAGATTTTTCTTCTGTTCACTCACTTTGCATTTAGTTAATTGATAAATATAATCTACTAACATGTCTATTTTTGAAAGCATTCTTACTTTACAGCATTTTTCACACTGCTAAAACTTTGCACAGTACTGTATATATATATATATATATATATATATATATATATATATATATATATATATATATATATATATATATATATATATATATATATTTCTGTGCTTTCTAAAACAGGCCATTTCTAGTTAGGTTGAGTAGTAGTTCCTAATATAAAAAGAGACATGCAATTGATTTAAAAAGTAAACAATACAAGTCATTTTCATGTTCTATCATTTCTCCACTGAACAAATGTGTTTGGTTTATTTGCTTGTTCTTTACAAACTGCACAATTGAGTCATATTATAGTGAATACAAGTGCATGGCACGTAAGAGCTCTGAGATTATTTTGTTAGCTACAACCATTGCATATCACCTGTGGATAAAGGTATAACATAGCTCTTTCCTTCTTTACATTAAGGCAGCATGTCACTGTGCTATAAGTTTAAATTTGTACTGGTATTGGTCTGAACCTTGTTGTTTCAGAGTATTGGTTCTTGTTAGGTGCAATGCCCATGTTTTTATTTTCTATGTATTTCTCTCCTGTAATGAGCTTGTTGTACAGATAATGGTGTTTATCAATTTGTTTATCAATGATCTGCCGATTAGGGGAGTGTCAGGACGTAGTAAAATCTTCCTACATTTGAACCTTTCCCTGGAAATTAAGAGGAATGTAGTTCCTCGTACAAGTTAGAAAAACTTGTTTGAAACTACCGAGTGTCTCTATACAGCTCAAAGAGTTTAGCTTTTTTTACCATGTTGCAGCGGCAAAACTAAATCACTTAGAATTACCATCTGTACCAGTATCAAAAGTCTGAAACTTTCTTACCTTAAATGTGGAAAAAAACGTACATACCTCTTATACACAATGAGATATAAGTCGTCAAACTAAGGTAAAATTGTTATTCTTCTTCTTCTTCCGTCTACTTTTTAAGGGTGTGTAGCGACTATTCAAACAGAAAAGCTAAATAACTGGACATCTACCAATCATGTGATTCCACATGTTGGTCAATGTCAAAACTTACTAGGGAGTGCAAGCAGTTTGATATCCACACCATTTATATGAAACAAATTATTTATGTTTCAAAACAACACATATTGCAGTGGGGGGGAAACAAAAAAAAATACTGTGGTTTGAACTTGCAACGTTCTTGAAGAGCACACAACCTTAGCCCGCCTCGCCACTGCGCAGTTGTTGAAATGCATTCATTTTTTAAGCTTACATCCAAGCCTGACCAGCTTCGATTTCCTGACTGAAAATTTCTAGTTTCCTGTTTGTTAGGGTAGATACCATAGAATGGAATTGCACACAAGAGTGGCATGTAGCTTCCTTGTCTAAATCTCTGATCTCTGATAAATTGTAGTTCCTCGTTTAATTAAAAATAAATAAAGGAATTATTTATTTGGTAGAAATAAATAAATGATTTAAATAAATGCATAGAGGAATAAATACATTTAGAAATAGATATGTTTAAATAAATAAATGTAGATTAATGATTTCCATTACATGAGAGTAGATGTTAAAACTTCATGCTGATTTGAACTTGGCTCTCGCCAAGATAAGCACCAACTAAGACGTAGCTTCACAGTAAACTAATGTGATCCATATGTGTCTCCATCCATTTGCGCTTCCTTCCATATGATGATGTAGATATCCTTCTGTCTGGTGTTGATGGCTGAAGTGTAATGCTGGCTCCAGGGATCAGCTTATTTTGCCTCCCTAGCGCATCAGCACACACAACGGCTGCGATGCTGGCTCCGGGATCAACCATAGTGCGGTCTCCCCAGCGCATCAGCATGACAACCGCCTGGATTGAGCTAAGTAGGGTACATCTCTGGGGTCTTCAAGTGGGCACCTTCCATCCTCGGTGTTTCGCCGACTAGCCCACGACACCTCAAGAGGGCTCGACGGTGATTCTGGCGCCCCAGCATCACCCCTCCGTCCCCACTCAACTCAGCCCAGCTTACTTACCTGTACATCAGCCTTTCTTTCTTTCTATTGTGCTTGAGATCCCCAGCCAGAATCTTTCCGTCTCAACCACAGCCAGTTGCTGCTCCTCTCTGCTGCTTCAGATAAGTTCTTCACTGTGTGACGCAACTCTTGGCCATTGAATCCGACATCTCTGAGAAACCGGGTTGTAGAGTGTGCCACAAATCCTCGACATCCCACTTCCACTGGGTAAACCCAGACTCTCCATCCTCGCTGTTCCGCTTCAGTGGCTAGTTGAGCATACCGCAGTTTCTTCCTCTCATACGCCTCATCTACAGCATCCTCCCATGGCACTGTTAACTCTACCAGGTGAACTGGCGTGCTGATCCAGACCACAAGACAATATCTGGTCGAAGGTTTGTGGTGGCAATCTCAGGTGGAAAAATAAGCCGTTGACCAACATCTGCCAGCATTTTCCAGTCTCTAGCAGCTTCCAGTTGTCCTGGGCGAGGATTGGTTTTAACACCTTTTCTTGGTGGTTGCTCTCCTGGGCGGAGGAATGTTGTCTTTGTGTGTAATGTTTTGATGGAACAGGTGGCAACTTATTGGTCATGTTACGCTTGTCTTCCAATGCTAAGGCCAAACATCGCAGCACCTGGTCATGGCGCAAGTAAACCGTCCTTGGCTAAGAGCCACCTTACATCCTGTCAAAATGTGCCTTAATGTTGCAGGTGATGAACACAAAGGACATGAGGGATCCTCTCCTACCCAGAGGTTTAGGTTCTGTGGTGATGGGAGAACATCATATGTTGACCTTATAAGGAAACTGATCCTGCTCTGTTCCATTGACCATAGGTCTTGCCAGCCAATCTTGCGTTGTTCCACACTCTCCCATCTCATCCATTCTCCCTGCTTGCCCTGGGAAATGGCCTTTATACACCTCATCCTGTCCTCCTGCTTTTGCACCTCGTTGACTACAAGCTTCATCCGTTCGCTGGGGCTGCCTTGTGCCATGTAGGAGGAGCTGAACTGAGACCAAGACCCCTCTTCCATGCTGAACTTGCCCCATGATATCACCAATTTGAAGGGCAGCCTTTGCATCCTCCACAGCTTTCTTTGCCACCCACTTTCTTCCAGTTTTCAACACAGGTGCTGCCTCCCTTACGCATTTGTCGCGTGACTCTACTAATGTCATTTCCAGTCGGACCTTGGCGCACTTAAACTCCTCGGTTAGAGCGGAGACAGGTAGCTGCAGTATTCCTTTACCATAAAGTCCCACTCTGCTGAGGCAGCGTGGAACTCCCAACCATTTCCTGATGTGTGAACTGATTAAAGCTTCCAGCTTCTCTACTGTTGTCAAAGAAACCTCGTACACAGTCAGTGGCCACAGCAACCTTGGCAGTAGGCCAAACTGAAAGCACCAGAGTTTTAATTTGCCTGGTAAAGCGCTGCTGTCTATGCTCTTCAACCCTTCCACACCTTGTTGTCTAACTTCTCCCACACGAACTGTGTCCTTTAGATCCCCGTTGTACCATCTCCCAAGGCTCTTCACTGGCTTCTCAGACACTGTTGGTATTGACTCACCATTAATGAAGAATGATTTATCTACTACTTTACCTTTAATTATAGAGATGCTCCTTGATTTAGTGGGCTTGAATTGCATTCGTGCCCATTCAATGTTATTGGTTAATTTGCCCAATAACCGATTAGTGCAGGCTACTGTTGTAGTCATGGTTGTCATGTCATCCATGTATGCTCGAATTGGTGGTAGTCGTATTCCAGAAGCCAAGCGCTCTCCTCCCACTACCCATTTTGATGCCCTAATGATTACTTCCATTGCCATGGTAAAAGCCAGTGGAGAAATGGTGCATCCTGCCATTATTCCAACTTCTAGGCATTGCCATGTAGTGCTGAATTCTGAAGTTGAAAACTAAATTGCAAATCTCCAAAGTAGGCTTTGACTAGATTTGTTATTGTCATTGGTACACTGAAAAAATCAAATGCTGCCCAAAGAAGTTCATGTGGCACTGAACCATATGCATTAGCCAAATCCAGGAATGTCACATGGAGCTCCTTCCTCTCCTTTTTAGCTGATTGAATTTGTTGCTAGATCACATTGATGTGTTCTAAGCATCCTGGGAAACCTGGAATGCCCGCTTTTGTATTGAAGTGTCAATGAAGCAGTTCTTTAATAGGTAAGTTGACAATCTCTGAGCAATAATGCTGAAGAAAATCTTGCCTTCTACGCTTAATAGGGAAATAGGGCGAAACTGACTGATGCTGCTAGAATCTTTTTCTTTAGGTATAAAGACTCCACCTGCTCGGTGCCATGCTCTTGGTACAACCTGTTTTTCCATGCTACTTTCATCAGTTTCCACAGGATTCGTGAGAACTCCTGAAGCACTCTTGTACACTCTGTACGGAACTCCATTAGGCCCTGGAGATGATGAAGCCCTTGCTTTTTTCACAGCTTGCTCTACTTCTTTCCACTTAGGTGCACAGTCCTCCATTTGGTATTCTGGTGGATTGATAGGTGGGATGTCTGAAGGAATTGACATAGGCTCCTGCCTTTTGAATCTGTATGCTTCCTCCAAATATCTCTCCAGCTCAAACTTAGATGCTTTTAGTGCGCCATTCTTCTCACTGGTGAATAACTTCTTTACAAATTTGAATGGGTCTTTATAAAGTTAGTTCTCGCACGCTCCTTCTTTTGTAGCGTTTCAGAGGCGCCAGCTCTGCGCAATGTTGCAAGCTTATCTTTTATGACCCTTTGTAAGAGATTGAGTCCCTCCTTCTGACTTTCTTCTGCTCTTCTCCATTGCTTCCTCACGTGTCTCCTTTCTCTAACTAAGCGTTCAATCTCCTGCTGCCATCTAGACTTTCCAGGAATAGTTTGTACTTTTTCCTTCCTTTTTTCAACTCCAAACCTCTCGCTTCCATATGCGTAGATGATGTCCCCAAATTTATCTAGTTTCTTTTCAACTGTTCCACTTAACCTTTCCAATGCAAAGCAGAGATCTGTGTTTACTGTGTCCCATGCAGTTTTCTCACAAGCTCTCGGCCATTTAACTCCAGGCTTGTGCCCGTTGAGGTTCTTTTCTCTCTTACAGCCTCCCCTCGAGAATCACCTGAGCAGGATCTCGCAGTTCCCCTCGACCCCCCTTCGTTCCGTGTCAAGGAGGACCCTGTACGCGATGGTGCTCCCCCCCCTCCACTTCCTCGCCTCGTCTCCCGCCGAGACACCGCTGGCGGGAGCCCCTCCAACCCCGGAGGGCTTAGAGTCCCCAGTGGGAGGCTTTGTACTCCCGCTGGTCCCCAGAGGTGCTGGGGACCTGGGATGGAGGGTGCTATACGGAGCGCCAAGGCCAGGAGAGGTCCTGCGTCACTTCACCGACTCGGACCCCGCATGCCCTTTCTGCGGTCAGTCCGAGTCGGTGTTCCACATTTACTTCCTTTGCGCCAGGCTGCAGCCATTCTTTTTGTTCCTGAAGAACCTCCTGCTGCAGTTCTGGCTGCATTTTTCCCCCACCCTTTTTATTTTTGGGCACCCTGTTCGTGGCTCCAGCAAGAAGAGAGACCTCCTGGTGAATCTGCTCCTGGCTCTTGGCAAACTTACCATCTACAAGACCAGGAAGCGTAAGATCACCGGGGAGGGTCTCTTTGACTGTGGGGCCATGTTCAGGGCCCTCCTTCGTTCCCGGGTGGCGTTAGAGCACGCCGACGCGGAGTCCACTGGCGACATGACGGCTTTTGTCGACCAGTGGGCTCTAGGTGGCGTGCTCTGTACCACCTCCCCTTTGTTTTGAACATTTAATTTAGGGAAAAAAACCCCACCACTGGGTTAGTTAATGGCCGGTTTTGTTGGCACCCCTTTGATTAGGGGTGCCAAACTGAATCTTTTCACCGGCTGCCTTTGGGCAGCTGGTGCGCCGGCTGCCAATAGGCAGCCAGCGCAGTTTGTCACCCGCTTTTAAATAGGCTGCACCCTTGAACAAGAGCAGTCGTGTGCGAGGAGAGCTCCTGCTCAAAGTTAAAAAACAGTGTTTTCCACTTTTTATTTTTTAAATCCTTTTATTTTATCTTATTTGTAAAGCAGTAGGGCACCTTTTGTGTTAATTAAAACTTTTATTTAGTGTTTTAAAACACTATTTTTTCTTTTGTTCTCCTACACTTGCATTGTTTGCAAGTGTAGGAGGGCAGCCATTTTGGCTTGTTTTTTCCTTTGTTTTTTCTTTTAATTTTTACTTCATTTAAATTAGTTTCATTTCTTTGCTTTTTAATTTTTTATTAAAGAGCACTTTCTTTAGTTTATTTTAAAATTATTTTATATCACTACACTGTTTTAGTTTTTGTTTTAAAAATCCTTTTGTTTTAATCCCCTGCTTCTGCCTTGTGCAGAGTGGGGGAAGGGCAGGCAAGGAGCACATACCATGTGCTCCTTTGTTTGCCCTTAGTTTGTGATTTTTTGATTTTCTTTTAAGTTTAAAACTATTTTTTTTAAGTTTTGAACTTTGATTTATTTTTTACTTTTTTCTTTTACCCCTGCACTATCGGAGTGCAGGGGTGTGTCAATTTGTATTTATTTATTTATTAGAAAATAAATAAATACGTTTGTTTGTATTAAAAAAAAAAAAAAAAAAAAAAACCTTTGTGTTTTTGTTTGTTTTATTTTTATTTTTATTTTGTTGTTTTAAAAATAAATAAATCATTTTTGTTTGTTTGTTTTATTGTTAATTTTACTACGCCTGCACTTTTGGAGTGCAGGGGTGGTTATTTTTCATTTTTTATTGTTAAAAAAAATAAAATAATTTTTGTTTTGTTTTGATTAAAAACTACTCCTGCACTATTGGAGTGCAGGAGTGGTTATTTTTCATTTTTTTATTATTAAAAAAGAAACTAATTTTTGTTTTGTTTTGATTTAAAAAAAAAAAAAAAAAACTTTTTGTGTTCTGTGTGCCCCTGCACTATTGGAGTGCAGGGGTGTGCAATTTGTGTTTGTTTTATTTTTGTTTGTTTGTTTTCAAATGAATAAATAAATAAAGAAATAAATAAATACATAAATAAAATAAAATAATGAGTAGGCAAGCTCCACAGGCCCCAAAAAAGTGGGCACAGGTGGCTGCAGGGGAGGCTGCAGCCCCCTTTAAAAATATGACCAGGAGGCACGGGGTCAGGTGCCTCCTGAAGGACGCCCTCGATAGAGGCCATGGTGAAAGCCATGGCCAAAGTGGTCGGACCATCGACCATCGTGGCGGCCTCAAAGATGTACGGCAAGGCCGCCTTCTTTCTAAAATCTGAGGTCGCCACGCACACAGCTATCGAGAGGGGTCTCGCCGTCGAGGGTTTATATATCCCCATAGAACCCTTGGAGGGTTGGGCAGCAGGGTCGCCCTTTCCAACGCCCCGCCTTTCTTGAAGGACGACCTCCTGAAGCCCCATCTTCAGGCCCTAGGGGAGTTAAAACGGGTATCCACCCCATCCCCTAGGGTGCAAGGACCAGCCCCTCCGCCACGTGCTGTCCTTCCGACGCCAGGTGACCATCCACCTGGCGGGGAGGGACACCGTGGAGGGTAATTTTGTGGTCCCCTTCGAGGGGACCAATTACGTCATCTTTTATTCCTCGGAGGAGGTGCGGTGCTACCACTACAGAGAGCTGGGGCACCAGAAAAACAGGTGCCCTAAGCTCCAGCAGGGCGCAAAGCCACCCGCGCCCGCACCGCGCCCCTCCGAGTCCACCTCGCCCCCGGGGCCCTCCAAGAGGCCTGCAGAGGGGGTCAAAACAGCACCCGCCCCCCTCCCAGGAACATCCGAGGGGTAGGGAGAGAAGGCCCCGAGGTGGCCGGACCCTCCGCCTCCCGAAGAGCGCCGGGGAGAAGGCCGCCGAATGGACCGTGGTCGCCCGCCGCAAAAGAAGGCGGCGGCCAGATCCACCGGGCAGCCGAGCAGGGTGCGACGAAGCCCGCCGCCGCACCATCTGGCGGTGGGTCAGGGGGAGGCCCTGAAAAAGGAGACTCCCTCGACGGCACCCCCCGCGAGGCAGGGCGGCAAAGCCGCCCGCAAAACCAAGCACCTCATCCCCACAGAGGGTGAGGAGAGAGGCGCTGCCGGAGGCGGGCTCCCAGTCACCGTGACAGGGCAGGGGGCAGCCTCCGGCAGCATCAGGGGGAAGAGGAAGGCGCGCGCGTGCACGCAAGTGCACACGCCCCGCCTCTGGTGAGGGTCCCCGGGGCGAAAGAAGGCCCCCAAAACCAAAGCGACCGCCTCGGCGTCCCCCCTCTACCGGCAATGAGGGCTCCGGTCCTCGTAATGCCACAGAGGGGGAGAAGGATCCATCCCCCGAGGCGGTCCGGGGCTCCGCAGAAGAAGCGGAGCCCATGGAAGAGGCCCCCGCCGAGAGGCAAATGGGGAGGGAGGAACCCGAGAGGGCAGATGGAGCCCTTCAGGTAGATGCCCTCCCCATCACTAAGGAGACCTCGGAAGCCGGCCCCGACTCTACCTTCGAGGGGCCAGCCGCAGAGGAGGTCGCCGAGGGGGCGCAGGAGGGGCCCCCAACAGAGCAGCTGCCTCGGGCACCGCCTTCCTCCGACGGCGACACAGGTACGGAAACCTGTGTTGCCGAGGAGGGGGTGGCGGAACCAGCTCCCGAGGCAGAAGCGGGCTCCGCGAATAAAGCGGAGCCCATGCAGGCGACCCCCGCCGAGGGGCCAGAGGGGGGGAAGAACAACCCCTCCCAGAAAAGAGCTGCCTCTGGCTCCCGCCTCCGGGAGGAGGCGGACTCGGCCCCGAGGCTGGCGTGGGCTCCGCGGACAACGCGGAGCCCATGCAGGCGACCCCGCCGAGGGGCCGGAGGGGGAGAAGAGCCCCCACCCAGAAAAAGAGCTGCCTCAGGCTTCCCTCTCTGGCGGCGACGGGGTTCCGCCCTCGTGCTGCCGCGGAGGGGGACGAGAAACACCCCTGAGGCAGACGTGGGCTCTGCGGAGCCCAGCGCCTACAATGGCCTCCGGAGCGCAGAAGGGAGGGGAAGAACCAGAGAGGGCAGAAGGTGGTGCCCTCGAGGTAGATCCCCTCCCGGCGCAACGGGCCAAGAAACCGTCCCCACCCAGCGCCGAGGGCCGGTTCCAGTCACCGAGGGGCGGGAGGAGCCCAGGAAGAACAACCGCCTCGGCTTCCTTTCCGGCGGCGACGAGGGCTCCGGCCCTGCGCGGCTGTCGGGGGGGAAACATCGCCTGAGGCGGTCCCGGTGACTGATGCGGAGGGAGGGGAAGGACCCGAAAGGGTGGATCCCCTTCCTTCAAGGAAAGAGGACGGGCCTGAGACCGTGCCTCGGACCTCAAAGGATGCACCCAGACCGGGGACCAAACCATCTGGCTCGGCGGCGTACGCCGAACGCCCGTCTGCGCCCCCGAAATCCAGGGTGCAGACGGTCCCCGCGAGGGTCCCTCCGCCGGTCTCTCCCGCCGCGTCCCCTGGGGGTGGGGCGCAGGGAGGACCGGTGAAGCTCAAGATAAGGCGCAAGCGCCACCCACCAACGGGAGTGCGTGGTGCTTTACCATCGTGACGGGGCGATGGAGAGCTGAGGAGAGGGAGGAGGATACCGAGTCCACGGGCAGCGTGGGCTCGGAGGTTCCGTCCGCCTCTCCCAGACATCCCTGTGGTGGAGCTCCACGAATTCTTGGAGGCCACTGTCCACCGCAGGGACAAGGTAATGCTGGCCCTGGACAAATGGCGGACTTCCAGAGGATCTTACAGTCTGTGAGGTCCTTCCTCAGGGCCAGCCACGCCAATAAAACTTCGGGCTCGAAGTTACACGACCAGTTGGTGAGCTTCGGGAGAACTCAGGATCTCCCGTGAGCGTCGCCGACAACTCCTGACAGAGGATCATGTATCACATCGGTACTGTGAACGTCAACGGGTGTAGGGACCCTTTCCGCAGGGCCCAGGTAATCTCCTACCTGAAAAAAGGGGGTTACTCTGTGTGCTTCCTGCAGGAAACCCACACGACCCCAGAGGCGGAAGCCAACTGGCTTCTGGAGTGGGGGGGGAGAGTGTCGTTCAGCCATCTCACCGGCACCTCTTGTGGGGTGGCGACGCTCTTCTCCGGGTCCTTTCTTCCCACGGTACTCGATGTGGTAGACGTCGTGCCGGGCCGTCTGTTACACCACCGGATCCGGGACGGCGACAGTATCGTTCACCTGGTGAACGTGTACGCGCCGTCCACGGGTCCGGCGAGGGTCCAGTTCTTTCGCCGGATGTCGACCTATATGAACAACATCAGCGCCGACGAGTGCGTGGTCCTCGGGGGTGATTTCAACTGCACCCTCGAGGCCGCGGACAGGGTGGGGGGGCAAGAACACTACCCTCTCTCGTCGGCAGCACTGAGAGAGCTGACAGCTCGGCTCTCTCTGGTCGACATCTGGCGTTGGCATCACCCGGACGTCCCCGCCTTCACCTTCACCAGGGTGAGGGAGGGGCGGGTGTCTCAGTCCCAGATCGACAGGTTCTACGTCACCAGGAGCCACGCTCACTGCGTTTGCTCCTCTGACATAAGGCCGGCGCCGTTCACGGACCACAACCTGGTGGCCGTGGCGGTGGCCCTGGTGCCAGTCGGGCACGCCTCCGCCTACTGGCACTTTAACAACGCCTTGTTGGAGGACGAGCGCTTTGAGCAGTCGTTCCGGGACTTTTGGACGGTCTGGCACGGCCGACGATCTCGCTTCCCCGCGGGCGCCAGTGGTGGGACGTGGGGAAAGCGCAGATCAAGATCTTCTGTCAGGAGTACACGAGGGGCGCGAGCAGGCGGAGGGACTCACGGATCGAGCGGCTGGAAAGGGAGCTGCTCGATCTGGAGAGCCGCCTGGCTCGCGGGGACCAACTCGAGCAGAGCGCGTACGAGGAGAAGAAGAGCACCCTGCGGGACCTGCAGCTCCAGCGGTCCCGGGGGGCGTTTGTGCGCTCGCGGATCCAGTTCCTTCGGGAGATGGACCGCGGCTCACACTTCTTCTACGCGTTGGAGAAAAAGAAGGGAGACCGCAGGAACATCACCTGCCTTCTGGCAGACGACGGCTCCCTTCTGACGGATCCGGAGAGCGTGAACGAGAGGGCCAGAGCCTTTTACTCTGACCTCTTCTCTCCGGATCCTGTTGACTCCGACGCGTGCAGGGTTCTTTGGGACGGGCTTCCCACGGTCGGCGAGGGCGTCAGGGAAGAGTTCGAGGGCCGACTGACCCTGGCCGAGCTCTCTGACGCTCTTAGTCTGATGCCCTACAACAAATCGCCGGGCATCGACGGGCTGACCGTGGAGTTCTTCAGAAAGTTTTGGGACTTGCTGGGGCCCGCCTTTGCGCGGGTCCTGGCGGAAGCCTGCTAGAGCCCCTGCTGCACAACCCCCACCTGGGTGCGCAGGCGTTGGAGTCCCCCTCGGTGCGGCGCGTGCTGATCTCGGCCAAGGTGACCAGAGTCTGGGATCTCCTGGATCGCGAGCGGTCGGAGTGGCTGACACCCGAGTCGCTCGTCGCCAGGGCGGCTCGGGGGACCGTCAGGACGGCCGGCCGAGTGATCCGGGAGTGCAAAGCAGCGTTGCACCCAGACTCTGTCAGGTATCTCGAGGAGTTCTCAGGACCGGGAGCCATCTACACCCCCTACCCCCAGCTCTCCGGTCCTGCTGATAGAACCCAAGGCCCAAGCCCCCTCGGCCTCCCTCGAGAACAACCTGAGCAGGATCTCGCAGTTCTCCTCGACCCCCTCCGATCCGCGTCGAGGAGGACCCTGTACGCAATGACGCTCCACACCCTCCACTTCCCGCCCTCGTCTCCCGCCGAGACACCGCTTGGCGGGAGACCCTCCACCACCGGAGGGCGAGAGTCCCCAGTGGGAGGCCCTGTACTCCCGCTGGTCTCCAGAGGAGCCGGGGACTTGGGGTGGAGGGTCCTGCACGGCGCTTCGCGTCAGGAGAGATCCTGCGTCACTTTACCGACTCGGACGCCGCATGCCCTTTCTGCGGTCAGTCCGAGTCGGTAAGTCACATTTATTTTCTTTGCGCCAGGCTGCAGCCTTTCTTCATCTTCTTGAAGAACCTCCTGCTGCAGTTCTGGCTGCACTTTTCACCTACCCTCCTCATTTTCGGGCACCCTGTTCGTGGCTCCACCAGGAAGAGGGACCTCCTCGTGAATCTGCTCCTGGCTCTTGGTAAACTCGCCATTAACAAGACCAGGAAGCGTAAGATGATCGGGGAGGGTCTCTTTGACTGTGGGGCCATGTTCAGGGCCCTGGTCCGTTCCCGGGTTCAGTTGGAGCACGCCCACGCGGAGTCCGCTGGCGACATGGCCACTTTTGTCGACCAGTGGGCTCTGGGGGGCGTGCTCTGTACCACCTCCCCTTTGGTTTTGTTAATTTAATTTACAGTCTTTTTTAACCGGGTTTTTTGTTTAATTAATTAAGGCCTAGTCCTTGTTGGCACCCCTTTTTTAGGGGTGCGAAATGGAATTTTTCTCCGGCCGCCTTTGGGCGACGGTGCACCGGCTGCCACTGGGCAGTCGGTGTGAGTCAACCACTAGGCCCTTAAATAGGCCTACACTTGCTTTGTTTGCAAGTGTAGGAGGGCAGCCATTTTGGCTTGTTTTTTCCTTTGTTTTTTCTTTTAATTTTTACTTCATTTAAACTAGTTTCTTTTCTTTGCTTTTTATTTTTTTATTAAAGAGCACTTTCTTGAGTTTATTTTAAAATTATTTTAAATCACGACACTGTTTTAGTTTTTGTTTTAAAAATCCTTTTGTTTTAATCCCCTGCTTCTGACTTGTGCAGAGTGGGGGAAGGGCAGGCAAGGAGCACATACCATGTGCTCCTTTGTTTGATCCCTGCTTTTTTGTTTGATTTTTATTTTAAAGTTTAAAGCTAGTTTTGTTTTGAACTTTGGTTGTTTATCCCTTTCGGGGGAAGGGAAAAAAAAGGAAAAAAAAAAAAAAACTGTGTTTTTGATTGTTTTATTTTTATTTTGTTGTTTTAAATTTTTGTTTGTTTTATTTTTTAATTTCACTACTCCTGCACTATTGGAGTGCAGGGGTGGTTATTTTCATTTTTTTTAATAAAAAAATAAACTATTTTTGTTTTGATTAAAAAAAAAAAAACAAAACTTTGTGTTCTGTGTGCCCTTGCACTATTGGAGTGCAGGGGTGTGCAATTTGTGTTTGCTTTATTTTGAATTATTGTTTGTTTGTTTTCAAATAAATAAATAAATAAATAAATAAATAAATAAATAATAATGAGTGGCCAAGATCCACAAGCCCCCAAGAAATGGGCAAAGGTGGCTGCAGGGGAGGCTGCAGCCCCTTTCAAAAATATTACCAGGAGGCACGGGGTCAGGTGCCTCCTGAAGGACTCCCTCTCAATCGAGGGCTTTGTTAAGGCCATGGCCAAGGTGGTGGGGCCATCGGCCATCGTGGCGGCCTCCAAGATGTACGGCAAGGCCGTCTTCTTCTTGAAATCGGAGGCCGCCGCGAACACGGCGATTGAGAGGGGTCTCGCGGTGGCGGGGATTTTTATCCCCGTCGAACCGCTCGCGGGCCTGGGCACGAGGGTCGTCCTGTCAAACGTCCCACCTTTTTTGAAGGACGACCTGCTCAGGCCCCACTTGCAAGCCCTGGGGGAGATTAAGACATCCATCCACCCCCTCCCCCTGGGCTGCAAAGACCAGCCCCTCCGCCACGTTCTATCTTTCCGCCGACAGGTGACCATCCACCTGGCGGGTCGGGAAGTGGCGGAGGGTAGTTTTGTGGTCCCCTTTGAGGGGACCAACTACGTTGTTTTCTATTCCTCGGAGGAGGTGCGGTGTTATCACTGCAGAGAACTGGGGCACCAGAAAAGGAGGTGCCCCAGGCTCCAGCAAGGCGCAAAGCCACCCGCGCCAGCACCGCACCCCTCCGAGTCCACCTCACCCCCGGGGCCTTCAAAGAAGCCCGCAGAGGGGGCAAAGTACCCACCCCTTCCAATAACATCCGGGGAAAGGGAGAGAAGGCCCCAGGCGGCGGACCCTCCGCGCCTCCAGCGCCGGGGAGAAGACCGCCGAGTGGACCGTGGTCGCCCGCCGATAAGAAGGCGGTGGCCAGGTCCACCGGGAGGCCAAGCAGGGGTGACGAAGCCCACCGCGCACCATCTGGCGGCGGGTCACGGGAGTCCCTGAGAAGGACCCCCGGGCACCCAGCGAGGCAAGGCAAGCCGCCCGCAAATGAGCACTTCCAGAGGCTGAGAGCAGCCTGCGAGGTCCTGCCTCAGGGCAGGGCAGCCAGAGCAGGAAGAGGCTCGAGCGTGCACATTCAGGCCCGCAAGTTACACGACCAGTTGGTGAGCTTCGGGAGAACTCAGGATCTCCCGTGAGCGTCGCCAACAACTCCTGACAGAAGATCATGTATCACATCGGTACTGTGAACGTCAACGGGTGTAGGGACCCTTTCCGCAGGGCCCAGGTAATCTCCTACCTGAAAAAAGGGGGTTACTCTGTGTGCTTCCTGCAGGAAACCCACACGACCCCAGAGGCGGAAGCCAACTGGCTTCTGGAGTGGGGGAGAGTGTCGTTCAGCCATCTCACCGCCACCTCTTGTGGGGTGGCGACGCTCTTCTCCGGTCCTTTCTTCCCACGGTACTCGATGTGGTAGACGCCGTGCCGGGCCGTCTGTTACACCACCGGATCCGGGACGGCGACAGTATCGTTCACCTGGTGAACGTGTGCAGCGCCGCCCACGGGTCCGGCGAGGGTCCAGTTCTTTCGCCAGATGTCGACCTATATGAACAACATCAGCGCCGACGAGTGCGTGGTCCTCGGGGTGATTTCAACTGCACCCTCGAGGCCGCGGACAGGGTGGGGGCGAGAGCACTACCCTCTCTCGTCGGCAGCACTGAGAGAGCTGACCGCTCGGCTCTCTCTGGTCGACATCTGGCGCTGGCATCACCGGACGTCCCCGCCTTCACCTTCACCAGGGTGAGGGAGGGCGGGTGTCTCAGTCCCGGATCGACAGGCTCTACGTCACCAGGAGCCACGCTCACTGCGCTCGCTCCTCCGACATAAGGCCGGCGCCGTTCACGGACCACAACCTGGTGGCCGTGGCGGTGGCCCCGGTGCCAGTCGGGCACGCTCCGCCTACTGGCACTTTAACAACGCCTTGTTGGAGGACGAGCGCTTTGAGCAGTCGTTCCGGGACTTTTGGACGGTCTGGCACGGCCGACGATCTCGCTTCCCACGTGGCGTCAGTGGTGGGACGTGGGGAAAGCGCAGATCAAGATCTTCTGTCAGGAGTACACGAGGGCGCGAGCAGGCGGAGGGACTCACGGATCGAGCGGCTGGAAAGGGAGCTGCTCGATCTGGAGAGCCGCCTGGCTCGCGGGGCCAACTCGAGCAGAGCGCGACGAGGAGAAGAAGTGCACCCTGCGGGACCTGCAGCTCCAGCGGTCCCGGGGCCTACGGCGCCGCGGATCCAGTTCCTTCGGGAGATGGACCGCGGCTCACACTTCTTCTACGCGCTGGAGAAAAAGAAGGGAGACCGCAGGAACATCACCTGCCTTCTGGCAGACGACGGCTCCCTTCTGACGGATCCGAGAGCGTGAACGAGAGGGCCCGAGCCTTTACTCGACCTCTTCTCTCCGGATCCCGCCGACTCCGACGCTGCAGGGTTCTTTGGGACGGGCTTCCCACGGTCGGCGAGGGCGTCAGGGAAGAGTTCGAGGGCCGACTGACCCTGGCCGAGCTCTCTGACGCTCTTAGTCTGATGCCCTACAACAAATCGCCGGGCATCGACGGGCTGACCGTGGAGTTCTTCAGAAAGTTTTGGGACTTGCTGGGGCCCGCCTTTGCGCTGGTCCTGGCGGAAGCCTACGAGACCGGGAGATGCCCTTTCGATGAGGCGGGCGGTGATCACGCTGCTGCCCAAGAAAGGGGATCTCCGCTGCCTTAAGAACTGGCGCCCGGTCTCGCTGCTGTGCACGGACTACAAAATCGTGGCCAAGGCCGCCTCCCTGAGGCTCAAGTCCGTGCTGGCAGACGTGGTCCACCCCGACCAGTCCTACACGGTCCCGAACCGGACGATCTTCGACAACATCTTCCTGGTTCGGGACCTGCTGCACTACTGCAGGAGGACCGGTCGGTCGGTCGCCTTCTTGTCTCGACCAAGAGAAGGCGCTCGACCGGGTGGATCACGAGTATCTCTTTGGAACCCTGCGAGCATTCGGATTCGGCCGAAGTTCGCCGGCCTCTTCCGAATGCTGTACGCCTCTGCCGAGTGCCTTTTGAAGGTGAACTGGTCCCTGACCGCACCCTCGCGTTCAGGAGAGGAGTACGCCAAGGCTGCCCTCTGTCCGGACAACTGTACGCGCTGTGCATCGAGCCCTTCCTCTGCCTCCTTCGCAGGAGGCTCACGGGATGGCGCTCGGCGCCGGACACGAGGGTGGTCCTGTCGGCTTACGCCGACGACGTGCTCCTAGTGGCCTCCGATCCGGTCGATCTGGAGAGGATGCGGAGCTGCCAGAGCGTTTACTCTGCCGCGTCCTCTGCCAGGATCAACTGGACCAAATGCTCCGGGTTGTTAGTAGGCCCCTGGCGGGTGGACTCCCTCCCTGCCGCGCTCCAGCAATTCCAGTGGAGCGGACAGCTTCAAATACCTGGGAGTCCACCTGAGCCCCGCTGGAGACCTCGGTCGCAGCCAACTGGGTGGAGTTGGAGGACAAGGTTGCTGCGAGACTGAGGTCGTGGTCGGGTCTGCTGAAAGTGCTTTCCTTCAGGGGCAGGGCTCTGGTCATCAACCAGCTGGTGGCGTCGATGCTCTGGCATCGACTCACCGCCCTGAGCCCGCCCCTGAGTTTGTGGCCAGGGTCCAGAGGAAGCTGACGGACTTCTTCTGGGCCGGAAAGCACTGGGTCTCTGCGGGGTGCTGAGCCTCCCTCTGGCCGAGGGAGGACAAGGGTTGGTGTGCATCAGGACTCAGGTGCACACCTTCCGCCTCCAGACCCTGCAGAGATACCTGTACGCAGACCCGCCCCGCAGTGGTGCGCGCTGGCCTCCCTCCTCCTGCGCCAGCTGCACCGCTTGGGCTACGACCGGCAGCTGTTCTGGCTCGACCTCCCGGGATCCGTCTCCCGAGCTGCCGGTCTTTACAGGGACCTGCTCAAGACCCGAGCATGTTCGACATCGGCCGAGACGCGGTTCCGACCGAGGGGAGAGATTCCTTCTGGAGCCCCTGCTGCACAACCCCCATCTAGGTGCGCAGGCGTTGGAATCCCCAGCGGTGCGGAGCCTGTTGATCTCGGCCCAGGTGACCAGAGTCTGGGATCTCCTGGATCACCAACGCCGGCGTGGCTGACTCCCGAGTCGCTGGTCGCCAGGGCGACTCGGGGACCCTCAGAACGGCCCGCCGAAGCGATCCGGGAGTGCAAAGCAGCTTTGCACCCAGACTCTGTCAGGTACCTCGAGGGGTCCTCAGGACCGGGAGCCATCGTCCCTCCCTACCCCGGCTCTCCGGTCCTGCTGATAAGACCAAAGGACAGGGCTCCCCTCAGCCTCCCCTCGAGAATCACCTGAGCAGGATCTCGCAGTTCTCCTCGACCCCCTTCGTTCCGTGTCGAGGAGGACCCTGTACGCGATGACGCTCCACACCCTCCACTTCCTCGCCCTCGTCTCCCGCCGAGACACCGCTTGGCGGGAGCCCCTCCAACCCCGGAGGGCGAGAGTCCCCAGTGGGAGGCTTTGTACTCCCGCTGGTCCCCAGAGGTGCTGGGGACCTGGGATGGAGGGTGCTACACGGAGCGCTCAGCGTCAGGAGAGGTCCTGCGTCACTTCACCGACTCGGACCCCGCATGCCCTTTCTGCGGTCAGTCCGAGTCGGTGTTCCACATTTATTTCCTTTGCGCCAGGCTGCAGCCGTTCTTTTTGTTCTTGAAGAACCTCCTGCTGCAGTTCTGGCTGCATTTTTCCCCACCCTTTTTATTTTTGGGCACCCTGTTCGTGGCTCCAGCAAGAAGAGAGACCTCCTGGTGAATCTGCTCCTGGCTCTTGGCAAACTTACCATCTACAAGACCAGGAAGCGTAAGATCACCGGGGAGGGTCTCTTTGACTGTGGGGCCATGTTCAGGGCCCTCCTCCGTTCCCGGGTGGCGTTAGAGCACGCCGACGCGGAGTCCACTGGCGACATGACGGCTTTTGTCGACCAGTGGGCTCTGGGTGGCGTGCTCTGTACCACCCCCCCCTTTGTTTTGAACATTTAATTTAGGGAAAAAGAAAAACCACCACTGGGTTAGTTAATGGCCGGTTTTGTTGGCACCCCTTTGATTAGGGGTGCCAAACTGAATCTTTTCACCGGCTGCCTTTGGGCAGTTTGTCACCGGCATTAAATAGGCTGTACCCTTGAGCGTGAGCAGACGTGTGCGAGGAGAGCTCCTGCTCAGAGTGAATCAAACTGCTTTTTCACTTTTTATTTTCAAAATCTTTTTATAATTTAACATATCTAAAGTAGCAGTGCACCTTTTTTGTTAAAAACATTTTGATTTAGTTGTTTTTATTTTGAAATAAAACACCTTTTTAGTTTTTTCCTTTTTCTCTCCCTGCACTTGCCTGCATAAGCAAGTGCAGGTGAGATTCTTCTTTCATTTATTTTTTCCTTCTTTTTTAAAACACTCTTTTATTAAACTTTTAATTTTACCTTAAAGGTTTAATTTTTGTATTTTTATTGATATTATTTTCATTTATAAAACTCTTTTAGTTTTTGATTTAAAAATCGTTTTGTTTTAAAATCCCCATGCTCTGCCTGTGTGCAGAGTGGGGAAGGGCAGGCAGGAGCACAGGCTGTGTGCTCCTTTGTTTGCCCTTAGTTTTTTTTTTTTTGATTTTTGATTTAAAGTTTAAGACAATTCTTTAGTTTTAAACTTTGATTTATTTTTGATTTTTTCTTTTACCCCTGCACTATTGGAGTGCAGGGGTGTGTCAATTTGTATTTGTTTATTTATTAAAAAATAAATAAATACGTTTGTTTAGGGGGAAAAAAACAAACAAAAAAAAAAACATTTGTGTTCTGTGTGCCCCTGCACTATTGGAGTGCAGGGGTGTGCAATTTGTGTTGGTTTTGAATTATTATTTGTTTGTTTGTTTTCGAATAAATAAATAAATAAATAAATAAATAAATAAACTAATGAGTGGGCAAGCTCCACAGGCCCCAAAAAAGTGGGCACAGGTGGCTGCAGGGGAGGCTGCAGCCCCCTTTAAAAACATTACCAGGAGGCACGGGGTCAGGTGCCTCCTGAAGGACTCCCTCTCGATTGAGGGTTTTGTCAAGGCCATGGCCAAGGTGGTGGGGCCATCGGCCATCGTGGCGGCCTCCAAGATGTACGGCAAGGCCGTCTTCTTCTTGAATCGGAGGCCGCCGAACACGGCGATTGAGAGGGGTCTCAGCGGTGGGGGGATCTTCATCCCCGTCGAACCGCCATGGGCCTGGGCACAAGGGTCGCCCTATCGAACGCCCCACCTTTTTGAAGGACGACCTGCTCAGGCCCCACTTGCAGGCCCTGGGGAGATTAAAACTTCCATCCACCCCTCCCCTGGGCTGCAAAGACCAGTCCCTCCGCCACATTCTAACTTTCCGCGCCAGGTGACCATCCACCTGGCGGTCGGAAGTGGCGGAGGGTAGTTTCGTGGTCCCCTTTGAGGGTACCAATTATGTAATCTTTTTCTCCTCGGAGGAGGTGCGGTGCTACCACTGCAAGGAGCTGGGGCACCAGAAAAAGAGGTGCCCCAAGCTCCAGCAGGGCGCCAAAGCCACCCGCGCCTGCACCGCCCCTCCGAGTCCACCTTGCCCCGGGGCCCTCCAAGAGGCCCGCAGAGGGGGTCAGCACCCGCCCCTCCCAGGAACATCCGAGGGGAAGGAGAGAAGGCCCCGAGGTGGCCGGACCCTCGCGCCTCCTGAAAGCGCCGGGGAGAAGGCCGCCCGAATGGACCGTGGTCGCCAGCCGTAAGAAAAGGCGGCGGCCAGGTCCACCGGGACGGCCAAGCAGGGGGCGAAGCCCACCGCCGCACCATCTGGCGATGGGAGAGGGGAGTCCCAGAGAAGGGACTCCTCTACGGCACCCCCCGCGAGGCAGGCGGCAAAGCCCCCTGTAAAACCAAACACCTCATCCCCTCAGAGGGTGAGGATAGAAGCGCTGCCGGAGGCGAGCTCCCCGTCGCCGTGACAGGGCAGAGGGCAGCCTCCGGCAGCATCAGGGGGAAGAGGAAGGCTCAAGCGCGCCTCATGGTGAGGGTCCCCGGGGCAAAGAAGGCCCCCAAAACCAAAGGGACGAAAACACCCCTGAGGCAGACGTGGGCTCTGCGGAGCCCGCGCCTACAATGGCCTCCGGAGCGCAGAGGGGAGGGGAAGAACCAGAGAATGCAGAAGGTGGTGCCCTCGAGGTAGATCCCCTCCCTGAAGTGCAATGAGGCCAAGAAACCGTGGCCTGCTCTGTACCACCCCCCCCTTTGTTTTGAACGTTTAATTTACAGAAAAAAAAAACTGGGTTAGTTAATGGCGGTTTTGTTGGCACCCTTTGATTAGGGGTGCCAAACTGAATCTTTTCACCGGCTGCCTTTGGGCAGCTGGTGCGCCGGCTGCCAATAGGCAGCCGGCGCAGTTTGTTACCGGCTTTTAAATAGGCTGTACCCTTGAGCAAGGTACTTTACCTAGATTTTACCTAGATTGCTCCAGTAAAAACACAACTGGTCAACGTCAAAACTTACTAGGGAGTGCAAGCAGTTTGATATCCACACCATTTATATGAAACAAATTATTTATGTTTCAAAACAACACATATTGCAGTGGGGGGGAAACAAAAAAAAATACTGTGGTTTGAACTTGCAACGTTCTTGAAGAGCACACAACCTTAGCCCGCCTCGCCACTGCGCAGTTGTTGAAATGCATTCATTTTTTAAGCTTACAAATTAAGGTAATTGTATGTA
This sequence comes from Acipenser oxyrinchus oxyrinchus, assembly GCA_030684275.1. Taxonomy (NCBI): domain Eukaryota; kingdom Metazoa; phylum Chordata; class Actinopteri; order Acipenseriformes; family Acipenseridae; genus Acipenser; species Acipenser oxyrinchus. The sequence goes on along the minus strand of CM060264.1, from coordinate 17,634,674 downwards.
AAAAAAAAAAATAATAATAATGTGTAAAAATAAATAAATAAATAAATAATGCAAGTGTATGTAAAAAATTGTGATATCTTGTAACAATTGTAAGTCGCCCTGGATAAGGGCGTCTGCTAAGAAATAAATATACCCATTACTTGGGGCAACCCATGCTTTTCACTGACACGCAGAGCAATGCTTTTTGCTTTAGTTACATCTGGCATAGCTATGTACGTGTTGCAGTGCCTCTGAACAAGGGAGTTGACAAACTCTTAAATTCAGCAATGAACTGTGGTTTTATGCACCCCAAACACATTACCATCTACCCTGTACTCAGCTGAGTAACCCTAACCCTGTACTCAGCTGACGATGCCAGCCTATACTGAGCAATCGCCACTCTTTTTTCCACTGGCACAGGAGGCTGTACGTAATTCCTTTTTGGCTGCATATCTTCCTTTACCAGTTCCACTATAATACTGAATGTTGCCCTGGTGACACGGAATGACTCTATTCACTGCAGATCTGTGAAAGAGTGATGCAGCACAACCTCCAGCCCACCAGCAAGATGGATGAGTATGTGTCCAAAAAGTCCTTTCGCTAGCCATTGGCATTAGATAACAAGGCATAAGGATTTGCTGGTAGAAGAGGTTTGGAGGTTCAAGCTCCCAAAACAAAGGGAAAGCATCCACTGCTCCCAATCCAGACAGCCTTTGGAGCTTACGTGGAAGATGTTTGGCACAGAGCTCTAGAATCGTATGTCTCCACCGGTTTTCAGCCATGGTGAATTTACATATCAACCCCCACCTTTTACATTCATTTGCATGATGTCGGGTGAAAAGCCAGGTTTACTCGTGTAAAATAAACTGAGCGAATGGAAACCCAAAAAAGCATTTTATACAAGAGATTTTTCTTGCGTGAATGTCTTGAGATAAAAAAAAAAAAACATGTGTCTTTGTGGTATATTCGTGTTTCTTTCTTGTCTCCAATGCACTTCATATAACTATTACTATAGCCCCGTGAAATTATTTTATTTTTTTTAAAAAATTTGTTTTATTTTGTGTTTTATTTTTCACAAATTTCATTTTATTTCGTTTTAGCAGCTAAACATGTTGTTTTATTTCGTTTTATTAGATGCACATTAATAAAATAACTCAACTAGATGTATATCAATTAAACATTATCTGCTTTTTTAGAAACATTTTGACATAAACAGACCTAGCACAGAAAAATAATTTAGTTACCATAATTTCTCATTGGCGGCAGTAACGGTAACATATGTGAAGTCCCCCACTATTTTTAATCCAGTGCAAAGTTTGCACCACTTGAGATGAAACAAAGAATTAGCATACTAATGCAAAATACAAGCAAACAAGCCATATTTTCCCCAAAAGGCATAAACAGCTAATGCTTAACGAAGGAACGACTCTCTCCAAATTATACATCGCGCAAGTGCTCGACAGAGCTTCTGTTTCCCTTCAGACCGTGTCTATGATAACGGCTGAGTCTTGACAACTACGATTGCAGGTATTTATTGAAAGTATTTTTTGTATTAACCTCCCAATTTAAAAATGTAATTCTAAGTTTGCTTTATAATGATTTTTTGTTTTATATGTTGCATTTAGTCTTATTTCGTGTTATTTCGTATTTGCGAAAAACACAGGGCTCTAACTATTACCCTGTCTATTTGCTGGTTCAAGGGCAAATCTGTCAATCACTGCTCTATGTTTTATTATAAATCTTTCAGTTCTCCAAACTATCATTTCTCTGCAATTACTGTAGGCATTCTAGTTTGTTGACTGAACAATATTGCTGAACAAACCATGTACTTTCATTAATGGTTATGGGTACAAATAAAATGCTTTTCTGAAAGCGGATGTTCTAAAGATTCTGAAGAAAATCCATTCAGAATCTGTTCTTTGTATGGCTTCCATTACTAGAAGGGATCTTGAGGTATCTTACTTGGCCAAGTTAATCTTGCTTGCCGAATGTTCCCAATGTATATAATTAAATCTCCTTTTGCCCACATTCATGCATTTGACAAGGACATTTTGCAGTTACATGTCTATCTAATTATGTTCCTCAGCTATTCTAAAGCTGCTAGCTCAATTTAAACACACTGTGAATTAACCAAATACACATGTAATCCTGGTCAACTTCTGCTGGCTAATAATAAATGATTAACATATCAGTTATATTAATTCCTGACACTGCTGTGTGCTATGATTGACAGTATAGAAATTACACAACTACAGTGAAATGAAAAACATTAGCACTCTCTTACAACCAAGTAGCACTTGTTACTCCTGTTTATCCAAGCAAAAGCCACATATATAATTATCAAGACACTTTTATTAGGACAAGCCCATAACAAACCCTAAATCTCTTCTTCATCAACTTCACAGCTGCGACAGTATCCACAAGCCTAAACAATTCATATTTATTTATTTATTTATTTTCATTTAGAATCGCCAATCATTTTTTCTTCCCAATTTGGAAAGTCCAATTATTTTTTATCTCAACCCGGCTCACCGCTGCCACCCCTGCGCTGACTCGGGAGAGACGAAGACAAACACACACGTCCTGTGAAACGTGTGCAGTCAGCCGTCCGCTTCTTTTCACTCTGGAAGTCTGCCATGCAGCCACCTCAGAGCTACAGTGTCAGAGGACCACACAGCTCTGTGCAACTTACAGGCAGTCTACAGGGGTTGCTGGTGCACGGTGAACCGAGGACACCCTGGCCAACCTAAGCCCTCCCCAGCCGGGCGGCACTCGGCCCATTGTGCGCCACCCCCTGGGAACTCCCATCCACGGTCGGCAGTGGAATAGCCTGGACTCCACGTGGAGTGCCTTTACCGGATTCACCACTCGGGAGCCGCCCAAACAATTCATATTTAATAAAAGCGTATACCAAACAGTGTTAAAAGAATTTACATGAAAACATCTGCTTTTTCCCATTAATTTAACAGGAAAGTTGCTTTCCTGCCACATAATATTCCAAAGTTATGAGCTGTGCTGTTTCATAAAAAAAGGATGTGCAGTCACTTTGTCTTTTATTAGGCCTGTCTGTTATATTTATTCAACCAGGATATTACTCACAGACTCATTTTCAGGGAGGTCCCGAGGCAAGAGGCAACAGTCCAAGACACAAGACCACCTCATAGACCTGCCATAACACTGTTAGATGGATGCAGGGCAGTGGTTCCTATTGTTTTCCAATTTGGCATTTAAAAGGTTTTTGCACGGACCACTACTAGAATTGTACGAAAACTATAATTGTATTAGTATTTTAGAAATTGAAAAAATTCCATTGAGTTGTAATTGCACATGGCAGCATATGGTTTGTACTAATGATTTGGTAGTGTGGCTGATGCAGTTCCATTATTTTGGGTATATTTCAGAATTTGCTCACAAACCACAAGTTGGGAACCATATCATGGTCATTTGAATGCAAAGCAGTCAGGATCTGACGTGACAAGTTCTTCAAAGGTTTCCTATACTTGATAATTCGGTGACTTGTATTCAACATGTGTTAGTGAGTTAATAGGTAAATTAAGCAGTGTTGTTTAGACTGAGGGAGTTTTTCTCCTCTTGTAGTTTAATCTTGCCTAGGACTGCAATCCCACAAAGCACAGCAGATATATTGGACACACTGGGACACTCTACTGTTGTCATGGACATTAGCACAAGCAGTGCTTAATTTGTGCCAGGGCTTGCCAAGGCACAGCCCCGGAACCTCTTCAGTTATGAAAGTTAAAATTTTTCATACAAATTTTTGCTCTCAAATGCGTTTTCTTAAAATTCTCAACACAGTTCTTGCGTCTGCGCTAAGTTCATACTTTTATACTTTATGATTTTAGCCAAGTGTCTTTAATAACACTGGCAGCACAACAAGGACTACGACTCTATTGTCGTTTTTTTGTTCACAAATAAGCTTACTTGATTTGAACAACCCTGCACCGGTTTCTATGTGTGCCCTGGTCTCCAAGCTAGAAAAGCTCCGCACAGCCCTTACCGCTGATCTTACTGCAGGATTGGGTGGGGCAGTTCTACCATTCAACATTTCATGCCAAGGCCAGAGGTGCTGCAATTTTAGTACATAAAAACATGCCATTTGTTGCTTCTGAAGTTATTGCTGTAAGAACGGTCATTATGTTGTTGTAGGCAGACTTGCTAATACTCCCATGATTTTGGCCAATGTTTATGCCCCAAACTGGGATGACAGGAATTTTATTACAAATTCTTAACTTCACTTTCTGATTTAAATACACATCACTTACATTTGGTTGGGGACTGCTTTAGCCATCCGATCCTTTCTTTCAGATTACAGGGTTTCTGACCCGTGGCGCTTTATATTTCCTACAGGTAGACAATACTCTTTTTTCCTGTTCACCACACATTCTCATATATTTATTATTTTTTTTCTGGATAATAAACTGCTGTCCTCTGTTCGCTCTTGTACGTATCACAGCATAGTTATATCTGATCATGCCCCTGTAATATTAAAACTAAATTTTCCGAATCAGGTTATGCCCAGGGCTCCTTGGTGTTTTAGCAGCGTGCTACTTTCTGATGAAAATTTCCTTAAATTTATGTCTGAACAGATTTTTTTTTATACGAATAACTCCCCAGAAAGTCCACATTACAACTGTATGGGAGGCAATGAAAGCTTACCTGCATGGTCAAATAATCTCTTTCACTGCTCAAAAGAACAAACATTGTAAGAAGAGACTGTCAGAGCTAACTGATCTAATTCTTCAGCTGGATCAGCAGTATGCTACTGCACCCACCCCTGATTTGTATAAGGAGTGATTAAGATTGCAGATGTAATTTGATTTACTTGCTTCTCAACGGGCAGAAAAACAACTACTCAGATCGCACCGTGTTTTGTATGAATATAGTGATAAGGCTTCAAGCTTTTAGCTCACCAATTATGCTAATCCAGTGCTTATTTGATCACTGAAATTCTAACACAGTCACAGTCTGTTGCAACTGAGCAAAAAGCTATTAATGAGCAATTTCAATTGTTCTGAATCTGTTATGGATCACTCTTTAATTGACTCTTTCTTTCACAATCTTGACCGGCCTTCTATTAACCTCCAATCAAAGGCTAGCTTAGAGAAGCCCTTTTCTATTGAGGAAATAACAGAGGCAATTAAATCAATGCAAAGCGGCAAGTCTCCTGGACCTGATGGTTTTTTCCGGTCGAATTGTATAAAAAAAAATCAGCCCAACTCTCCCCATTTTTGATGTCTATGTTCACTGAATCATTTAAGTCACAATCACTCCCCCCTACACTTTATCAAGCCTCAATATCCTTACTGTTAAAAAAGAATAAGGACCCTCTCGAATGCAGCTCGTATCACCCAGTTTCATTACTTAACGCAGATGTCAAGATTTTGGCCAAGGCTTTAGCTCGCAGGCTCAAATCAATTATTCCTTCTATTGTTTCTTTAGATCAGACAAGTTTCATCCAGAACTGCCACTCCTTTTTTAACTTAAGATGTCTGTTTAATATTATATATACATCCTCTGCTCACACGGACCCTGAAGTATTTATTTCATTAGACACTGAGAAGACTTTTGACCGCGTGGAAAAATTTGGATTTTGTCAAAACTTTATTTCTTGGATAAAATTATTCTATACATCCCCTGTTGCCTTGGTTCATACCAACAATATGAACTCGGGATACTTTTCTTTGAATCGTGGAACCCGTCAGGGATGCCCCCTATCCCCTCTATTATTTGCCATTGCAATTTTGCCCCTTGCTGCTTCCCTTCACAGTAATCAACGTGTTAGTGGGGTGGTTTGTGGAGGATTGGAGCAAAAGGTATCTTTGTATGCTGATGATCTCCTTCTTTATTTATCTGACCCTTCTACATCCCTTCCTCATGTTCTGTCTACCCTGGACCAATTTGGTAAATTTTCTGGATACAAACTCAACTTACATAAAAGTGAATTATTTCTAATCAATCCTGCTGCAACACATTGTCATTTTGCTGATCTACCTTTCAAAATTACTTTAAAAAAAATTACATATCTAGGAATTTCTGTAACAAGGTCCTATGTAGATCTCTTTATGCGTTTTTTTGATGATGTCGGACAGGGTCCGACAATGGACCGGATAGAAATAATTGCAATGTCGGACCAGGTCCGACAATGGACCGCAAAGGGTTAAGAGTACATTCCTCTTCTATTTGTGCACGTCACGCTCTGATTCAATTCAAAATCCTTCATCGCACCGCATGTCCAAAACTAATTTGGCAAACATTTATCCTAATATTGATCCTACATGTGATAGATGTAAGCAGGCTCCAGCCTCATTGATCCATATGTTTTGAACCTGTCCCAGGCTAGCCGCCTTTTGGAACTATGTTTTTGAGATCTTCTCCCAAATGTTTATTTTGCCCATTGACCCCACACCACTTATAGCAATATTTGGTGTTGCACCTGATGGGCTTCCTTTGTCCAAACTCCAATCCAGCACCCTGGCTTTCGCATCTCTTTTGCCCCGCCGCCTTATTTTGATGAATTGGAGGCAACCTCTCATGTTCATTGGATTAGAGATATCATGCAATTCCTCAAACTTGAAAAAATCAGATTTACTCTTATTAAATTCTACACTGCATGGCAGCCCTTTCTCTCATATTTTGACACCTGTCACAAAGACGACTGAGCGGTGACGTCACGGCAGAGCCAGGAAACACAGTACAGACAGAGACTTGGGGTTTTTGGTGAAGCTGAGCGCGTGATCGCGCTCAGCGTTTAATAATCAAACAGAAAAATAAACGGTTGTAACAAAAACACAGGACACGGCACTTTCGCCAAAATAAACAGACATAAACAAAACGAACTAACACTAAACAAACGGTGGACGGACAGACACACAAACACGGTGAGTAAACAAACAAACAAGTATCGTGCTGGTCCTACCAGCACGCGATAGCAATTGTTTGTAAATATTTCTCTCTCTCTCTCTCTCCGTTCTCCACTCTCGAACACCCAACCCCGAAAGTGAGTGAAAACATGCTGTTTTTATGCAGTTGTACCGAGACTCGATTGCTAGTCAATCATTCAATTGGAATCTCGGTACAACTGCACGTGAATTAATTAAGTGCACTCCCGTGACCACACATTACATTTTAACTAGCACGTGAAGTGATTTGTGCCCTCCGTGCCTAAATATAAATCTACATTTTTAAATCACAAGTGAAACACAGACCCGTTTATATCCCGTGTACCGATGACTATACACCAACATTTACACACAACACGTAACACAAAATACACACGGGGGCACTTTGCCACATATACCCCCTTGTGCAAAGCACACATGGCCTCAATGGCCACCTCCCCTCAGTCCCAAAGTCCCGGAAGAGGGGAAGCAAGTTGTTTCTGGGGTGGCCATGGTGAAATGTCTGGCACCCCCAATTCTTCGTGGCTGGCAGCTCCTCTTCCGGGCTTCAGCCACACTATCTCCTGCCGCGAAAGTGCAGCTGGGGAGCTGGTCTCCTGACCTCCCCCTTCTTCATGGCCGGCAGTTCCCCTCCGTGGGGCTCCGACCACACAATCTCCGCAGCGAAACTGCTGCGGGGAAGCTGGTCTCCTGACCTCCCCCTTCTTCATGGCCGGCAGTTCCCCTCCGTGGGGCCGCCACCCACCTCCGCAGCGAAACTGCTGCGAGGGGAGCTGGTCTCCTGACCTCCCCTCCTTCGTGGCCGCTAGCTCCCTCCGTGGGGCTCTGGCCACCGTGTTTCCTGCCACGGAAATGCGGCTGGGGAGCTGGTCTCCTGACCTCCCCTTTCTTCATGGCCGACAGCTCCCTTCATGGGGTTCTGGCCATAGTGTAGCGACCCCAGGCGAAGCAGGACCCTCCACTACCCCAGGCGAAGCAGGATCCCCGGCGACCCCAGGCGACGGCAGTGGACCCTCGGTAGGCGACGGCAGCAGCAGCGACCCTCGGGAGGCGACGGCAGCAGCAGCGACCCTCGGGAGGCGACGGCAGCAGCAGCGGACCCTCGGGAGGCGAACTCGGGAGGGGAGCCCCTGGCCATAGAGGCGGCAGCGGGAGCTCCACTTCTCCCTCGCACCCTGTACCCTGTGTGGAGCAAAAGGCAGCCCCAGGCGATGCGGAGCGACAGGCAGCCCCAGGCGACGCGGAGCGGCTGGCAACCCCAGGCGACGCGGAGCGGCTGGCAACCCCAGGCGATGCGGAGCGGCTGGCAACCCCAGGCGAGCGCGGAGCGGCTGGCAACCCCAGGCGATCGCGGAGCGGCTGGCAACCCCAGGCGATGCGGAGCGGCTGGCAACCCCAGGCGATCGCGGAGCGGCTGGCAACCCCAGGCGATGCGGAGCGGCTGGCAACCCCAGGCGATGCGGAGCGGCTGGCAACCCCAGGCGATGCGAGGCAGGCATCCTTGGGCGATGCGAGGCAGGCATCCTTGGGCGAAGCGAGGCAGGCATCCTTGGGCGGCGAGGCAGGCATCCTTGGGCTAAGCGAGGCAGGCATCCTTGGGCTAAGCGAGGCAGGCATCCTTGGGCTAAGCGAGGCAGGCAGTCAGGACAAGCTGGGGTGCGGGTGTTGGCCCTCTTCTCGGCCTCTGTGGCCGGGCGGTTCTTCCCGTGCTTCCCTCAGCAGCCTATGCAAGGGCTGCTGAGGACCGCCAGCATCTAGTCCTGGTCCTTCTGGTGAAGGGAGAGGCAGCTCCTGCTCCTCTCCTCGTGACGGTGGGGAAATGATACCAGCAGGCATTCCTCCTCTGCTGGTGGGGAAGTGATACCAGCAGGCATTCATCCTCTGCTGGTGGGGAAGTGTTACCAGCAGGCATTCATCCTCTGCTGGTGGGGAAGTGATACCAGCAGGCATTCATCCTCTGCTGGTGGGGAAGTGATACCAGCAGGCATTCATCCTCTGCTGGTGGGGAAGTGTTACCAGCAGGCATTCCTCCTCTGCTGGTGGGGAAGTGATACCAGCAGGGATTCATCCTCTGCTGGTGGGGAAGTGTTACCAGCAGGCATTCATCCTCTGCTGGTGGGGTTGGCGGAGGCAGAGGCAGCTCCTGCTGCTCTGCTCCTGCCGATGGAGGTGGCGGAGGCAGAGGCAGCTCCTGCTGCTCTGCTCCTGCAGATGGAGGTGGCGGAGGCAGAGGCAGCTCCTGCTGCTCTGCTCCTGCCGATGGAGGTGGCGGAGGCAGAGGCAGCTCCTGCTGCTCTGCCGATGGAAGTGGCGGAGGCAGAGGCAGCTCCTGCTGCTCTGCTCCTGCCGGTGGAGGTGGCGGAGGCAGAGGCAGCTCCTGCTGCTCTGCCAATGGAAGTGGCGGGACCAGCAGGAATTCACCCTCTGCTGGTGGAGGTGGGAGCTGCAAGCAGTCCTCCCATGGCAATGGAGGTGGACCCAGCAGGAATTCACCCTCTGCTGGTGGAGACTGGGGCTGTGGACGCTCTACCTTCCCCTTCTTGGGCCGTGGACGCACCGACTCCTCCCTCTTGGGCCGTGGACGCACCGACTCCTCCCTCTTGGGCTGTGGACACACCGACTCCTCCCTCTTGGGCTGTGGACGCACCGACTCCTCCCTCTTGGGCTGTGGACGCACCGACTCCTCCCATTCAGGCGTAGGACGTTCGGGCTCCTCCCATTCAGGCGTAGGACGTTCGGGCTCCTCCCACTCAGGCGTAGGACGTTCGGGCTCCTCCCACTCAGGCGTAGGGACGCTCGGGCTCCTCCCGCTTGGGCTGTGGACACTCAGCCTTCCTCTTCCCCTTTCCCCTTCTCTGCCTCCTCCTCACCTTCCTCTCCTGGGCCAGTTCCTCCTCTCCCTCTTGGTAGGGGCAGCGCACCACCGGGTGCCCGAACTCCCCACAGGCAAGGCACCAGCCTTGGTCCTCTAGACCACCGAGGAGGACCTCCAGATCCTGGCAGCCATCTCTCCAGTTCCAGCCTTCCATTTTCTTGTGTTTTTTTTTTTTTTTTAAACAAATTGCGGTTCCTGCTCTGGCCTGAGTCCTGGAGGCGCTGTAGCTCCCGGTTCTGACACCACGTGTCACAAAGACGACTGAGCGGTGACGCCACGGCAGAGCCAGGAAACACAGTACAGACAGAGACTTGGGGTTTTAGTGAAGCTGAGCGCGTGATCGCGCCAGCGCTTAATAATCAAACAGAAAAATAAACGGTTGTAACAAAAACACAGGACACGGCACTTTCGCCAAAATAAACAGACATAAACAAAACGAACTAACACTAAACAAACGGTGGACGGACAGACACACAAACACGGTGAGTAAACAAACAAACAAGTATCGTGCTGGTCCTACCAGCACGCGATAGCAATTGTTTGTAAATATTTCTCTCTCTTCTCTCTCCCGTTCTCCACTCTCGAACACCCAACCCCGAAAGTGAGTGAAAACATGCTGTTTTTATGCAGTTGTACCGAGACTCGATTGCTAGTCAATCATTCAATTGGAATCTCGGTACAACTGCACGTGAATTAATTAAGTGCACTCCCGTGACCACACATTACATTTTAACTAGCACGTGAAGTGATTTGTGCCCTCCGTGCCTAAATATAAATCTACATTTTTAAATCACAAGTGAAACACAGACCCGTTTATATCCCGTGTACCGATGACTATACACCAACATTTACACACAACACGTAACACAAAATACACACGGGGGGGCACTTTGCCACACACCTTACAACTTACATCCCCCTCTCCCTAACTCCAATTATTGTTGACTGCACTTTCTCGCAATAGTCTGCGACCCAACTTTTTCCCTTTATTTTATTCATGCACAACAGGACTATTACACATTAAAAAAGTGGTTTATTAACATGTTCAAATGCTCAACTGTTCAAAACATGGATTGTTCAAGTGTTCAAAAGATGGAACTTATAACTGTTAAAAATATGGAATGTAAAGAAAAAAGTACCTTGTGGAGTCTAGTTTGTACAATTAGCACAGACATGTGCAGTGCACCATGTGTCTGGTGTACTATATGAACTCCAAACTTCGTGGAATTATAAAACTGTACAGTCTCTGGGATCTTCTTTACATCATTCCCGATGACAACTGAAGGATGAAGCGTGCTCAGCAAAATTACATTTTGTCTTGGTTTGCACTTGTAGATTGTTAGAGTGCAGCCCTTCTGCGTCCACAAGTTGATACACGGCCCGTCGATCGACCTCTATCTAAGGTAGGTAATTGCTGCCTCCCGGGTGGTAACAAAAATCCAACTTGAGTATGCAGCTGTGGCTGTGTTTGCCTCTGTCCCAAAATTTCTGCAACTTCATTATCACTTTCACTGTCACTATCGGTAACCTCATTGTAATTATAGTAAGTTTCATCACTGTCTTGGTCTGGCTCATTTTCGTGTCTAGATTCGTCTTCCGAGAACTCCTGAAAGTACTGCAAGACTTGCTGTGCAATCCTACGTTTTGTTGGTCGATTCATTTTCACTAGACAATAAGTATTTTTACAGTTGTTAAATAAAGCACTTGTCTGAAAAAGTATCCTGTTGTAACTAGTCAAAATAAACGCAAAGCTTTCAAGTTCAGCAGCTCGATCACCCACCGTTTTTACTATGACGGTCAAATGACAGGTATATATAGATCTAGGTATAACCTATTTTATAATCCAGGGCTGGCAATGGAACATGGAACAAGCGATGTGATTGGTTGAGCAAGGTTCCAGCTGGAGCCTTGTTACATATTCTAAATCACTGCGCTGCCTCACAGAATTTAAAGTATCGGACTGTAGCCATCTTGCTTTTACACTTACAGATGTACAGCTGTAACTATGAAACTGAGTGACCAATTACCTGCAAAAATCCCAAAGTAGTAAGTAGACATGCCGGTTTGGATGAAGAACAATTAAATGAACTGGAAGATAGCAAAAAAAATAAAAATCGCTGTCTTTATACTCAGTCACCCAGACTTTGTCACTTACAATAATGTATGTTTAGCGGTTTGTAAATGCTACCAAAAAACACAAAAAGACAGTTCTGCACATTATCCACCCCTCTCAGACACATACCTTGAAAAATTACTGCATGTCTGCACTGTCACTGACAGGGAAGAAAAATAACTCAGTGCTGTCTCAACTCCGCCCCCTGGTGTATCTTTTCAATGGCAATGTCCACAACATCAAAAATACAGATGTACTTTCTTTTGCATGTTCCAATAAAATGAATGTACTTAGCTTAACTTAGTGTGTAGTTCAAGGTAATACATGGGACTACTTTATTGGCGTAAGGATATTAGAAAAAAACCTAATAATATTTTGCATAAACATTATTTATGCTTTTTTTTCTTCGAATACACTGTTTGACCTTGATTATAAATGCATTAAGGCCCTTCAGGTTGTCCGTATAAGTTGAATATATGGATTTCTCTGGGGTTGGAGGCACTCGACTTCGTCTTGTGCCTCACAATGCCCCAAAGTGTCCATATATTCGACGTATACGGATGCCCTGTCGGGCCTTATTGCATACATATCTCCATACGTTTCTGCAACCCTACTGATGCTTTGAGATGTTTAATACATATAAAGTGCCTTGCAAAAGTATTCAGACCCCTGACCAATTCTCTCATATTACTGAATTACAAATGGTACATTGAAATTTCGTTCTGTTTGATATTTTATTTTAAAACACTGAAACTCAAAATCAATTACTGTAAGGTGACATTGGTTTTATGTTAGGAAATATTTTTAAGAAAAATATTATTCAATCCCTGTGCTGTGGAAGCTCCCAGTTTACAACGATGAAAGAAATTGCCCTAACGAGGACACAATTACCTTACCATTGGCCTCCACCTGTGAACCATTAAAGTTGCTGTCACATTCTCTGGATAAAAACCCCACTGTTGAAGGATCATTGGTCAGGCTGTGAATCTGAAGGAAAATGAAGACCAAAGAGCATTCTACAGAAGTTAGAGATAAAGTAATACAAATGCATAGATTTGGGAAAGGGTACAAAATAATATCCAAGTGTTTGGATATCCCAGTGAGCACAGTTGGATCAATAATCAGGAAGTGGAAGCTGCATCACACCACCCAGGCACTGCCAAGAAAAGGCCATCCCTCAAAACACAGTGCTCAAACAAGAAGGAGACTTGTGAGAGAAGCCACAGAGAGGCCAACAATCACTTTGAAGGAGCTACAGAGTTCAGTGGCTGGGAGTGGAGTAATTGTGCACCAGTCAACCATATCAAGAGCTCTGCATAACACTGGCCTGTATGGGAGGGTGTGATAGGATGGCTCGAGCGGTGACGTCACGGACCAGGAAGGGATACACAGACAAGCTGCTGCTTTGTAAACCAAGACGCGACTGCGCTCGGTTCTTCATTAAATCATAATAAAATAAACAGTTTAAACAAAACACACAAACAAAAAGGCACAAGGGCCAAACAAACAAGTAAATAAATAAACAAATAGTTTCGTGCAGGTAGGACCCACACGTCTAGCAGTTGCTTACTTTTACTCAGACAAAAACTCCTTTCTCCTCCCGTTCTCCACAACACGAACACCCAACCCCGAGTGAGTGAAAACTGCTCCTTTTATGCAGTTGTACCAAGACCCAATTGCTAATCAATCATTCAATTTGGAATCTCGGTACAACTGTATGAGAACTAATCTGTGCATTCTACCCATGATCACATATTACCTGCACGTGAAGTGATATGCAATCCTCGTGCCTAAATACAAATCTATATTACTAACACTTGTGAAACAGACCCGTTTATATCCTGTGTACCAATGTCTATACACCAACATTTAACACACAACATGCAACATATAACACAAAAATACACACAGGGGCGGGACCCTCCGCCACAGAGGGTGGCAAGAAAGAAGCCGTTACTCAAAAAGTACCATCTGAAAGCACGTCTGGAGTTTGCCAGAAAGCATGAGAGTGACCCAGTTGCGATGTGGGAAAAGGTTTTGTGGTCAGATGAGACCAAGATAGAGCTTTTTGGCCAAAACTCAAAGCGCTATGTGTGGCGCAAACCTAACACTGCCCATGCCTCAAGACACACCATCCCTACAGTGAAGTATGGTGGTGGCAGCATCATGCTGTGGGGATGCTTCTCATCAGCAGGGACTGGGCATCTTGTTAAAATTGAAGGAAGAATGGATGGAGCAAAATACAGGGAAATACTACAAGAGAACCTGCTTCAGTCTGCTAAAAAACAAGCTTGGGAGGAAATTCACCTTTCAGCAGGACAATGATCCCAAGCACAAGGCCAAAGCAACATTGGAGTGGCTCAAGAACAAAAAGGTGAATGTCCTACAGTGGCCCAGTCAAAGTCCTGATCTCAATCCCATTGAGAATCTGTGGCACTATTTGAAAATTGCATTCCACAAGCGTCGTCCAACCAACCTGAACAACCTGGAGCAAATCTGCCAAGAAGAATGGGCCAAAATCACTCCGACACTGTGTCCAAAGCTGGTACATACTTACCCCAAAAGACTTAAAGCTGTTATTGCAGCGAAAGGTGGCTCTACCAAATATTAATGTGTGGGGGTTGAATACTTCTGCAAGCAAGATGTTTCAGTTTTTTATTTTTCTTAAAAATATTTCCCAACATAAAACCAATGTCACCTTACAATAATTGATTTTGAGTTTCAGTGTTTTAAAATAAAATATCAAACAGAATGAAATTTCAATGTAGCATTTGTAATTCAGTAATATGAGAGAATTGGTCAGAGGTCTGAATACTTTTGCAAGGCGCTGTATTTAGGAAAAGTAAAAAAAGCACAGGTGCCTAGCTGCCAAATCAGTGGAGAAAAAATGCATTTAAAAACCTCTGTCAAAAAGACTGCTCTAGTTCTAGTGTTAACACATTTTAACAGGGTTTAATTCATATCTAATACCTTTAACCATCCGAAAAGGAATTACTTGGAAAAGTACTGAAATTTAAATCTACACACCATTTCCTACGAGTCATCTACATATGGTTGTTCCCCCTTTCAAATGAGTTACAGCTGTTCTTGTGAAATTCCATTCCATCCTTCTATCAGAGCAGTCAGATATCAGCATTGCAGGCAGTGACTAATTTGACCCTCTATTACATCCTACACATACTCAATTTAATTGAAATCCGGTGACTGGTCAAGGCAGTAGTGTCAGTTCTAGTACAGTCAAGAATATTCTTTGCATTGTAAAACACTTTAGTAACTAAGTGCTTGATTCTCAAAGCTACTCCAAGTCGTCATCGGTGTAATTAGCACTATTCTGAAACAAAAAAGAAACAACATACAAGCTAAGTGCCTGTTCATTAGTTCAGCTATAGTAAGTTTGTTAAATGCATTTTTCCTTTCTGAAATAATTGGGCTTATGACAATTTGGAGTAAATTGTATTCAAAAGCACACTTCATTGACTCTACCATGGAAAGAATAACTGGTGACAGATATACCATTAAAGGCACATCCAGATCATTACTTGTGAGGCAGCAGTTTGGACAGTTGATTAACATAAGACAGTGAAAGCAAAGTGCTTCTTGTGGCTTCTTCCATATTTGCCATAGAAAAAAGCACTGTGAGCCTAAGACAGAAATTATTACTCCAATAAGACATTCTTATTTTCCTTTTATTTCCCCCTATAGGCACTGGCTCATGTGAAAATCCTAAAAGATAAAAAGGTTAAATGAAAACACATCTACTTTAAATGTATTAAAATGCTTAACTAAATGATTTATTTTCATCTACATCTTCACTGTTCATTTTACACCCAGTTGCACTCCTGCATTTAATACAGCTGACATATCGTATTACTAAAGAGAAATTCTTCATAATGCCATTTCTTGAAAAACTGATGTTTTAGTTCTGAAAATACCATTTCATTACGCAACAATCATTTCAACAATTAGTTAATTATAGTGTTACACATTTGAAACCTAACACTTAGAAAGGGGCTAGCGAGTTCATTTTAACATTTCATATTGTTAAAGAAAAGCAATAGAATTATACATTAGCATAATGTAAACAAATGTTTTTTCATAATTACAAATTCACTTACACATAAACATCCCCCATTCAAATATTTATTTCACATTTCTTCTGGACAAGTTCAGGAAAAACAGGACGTTAGATATAAACTCAGGTTTTGAATTTCTTTCATTTAACCATTGTTAACCTTACAGCCCTCTTACATTTTTCCTGTGTACTCCTTGAAAACCGATCGCTGGCAATGATATTTAGGTCTTTATCTTTTTTAGTTTTGGCAAACCGATCAATAATTTAACTTTGTTTTTTGCATTTTTATTTTTCTAATGCCACGTTCATGTTCTACATCTATATGTAGTCCTCACTACTGTTTCCACTTACAACAGACAATTGTATCTGATAACTGCAAACTACCACAGCAGAAGGAAAAGGTGCACACAAAGAGACAGTTTTGTTTTTACTTAAAACGTTATTTTTTTAAGGTATGTGAAGCCTACAGTTTTTGTTTGCTGTCCTGTAGAAACATCACCAAATGTTATGTAAAACGAACATTTTTGTTTTTAGTTTCAGTTATTATAAGCTGTGAAGTTTACCGATTTACAGGATTAAAACTTGAACCTGATGTTGTGAAAACCATAGTAAATAAATACATATTTAGATAAATGTTCTCTTTTTCCTACTTCTATAGACAGACTAATTTTATGTTTATGTAGGTACTGTATATTCTATTAAAATAAAAATAAAAACATAGTTGAATTTTCATCCCCATGACTTCACACACCATTTTCCCCTTCCACCGTGATTTTGAACAAATTTACCATGACAGCTCTGTGATTTTTATTACAAATGTCCATCACAAAATCCCAGCCTTACTTATCAGTTATTAAAATAGGAATCACAAATCAAATAAAAAATGTCACTCTCCTCCATATAAAAGATTGAGGTTGTCTTGTCAGAAATATCGAGAGGAATTTACCACAGAATGGTAATTTATTAAAAGAATTGAGTGTCTCAATCTCACATCTGCTGTGAATACTGCCGGACAGACTTCTCTGTGAAACATGATGGGCGTCATGACTATCACTCACACAGGTAAGAAGAAACACCAGCAATAAGCACAATCTGAATATTTGTGCAAATAGGTTTTAAGGTTTAACTCACTTTAAATAATTAATTAATTATTGGATACTGCACAGCATTTTGTGTTTGATAGTTACAGAGTAGTAAAAATGTAAATAATTTTTTTTTTCTTGAAGTGTTGTTATTTTGATAGTTATTTTTATAAATGTTTGAGGTTGAATATCTCAGTCCAGGTTTGATAGCACTAAGAGATACTAAAACACTCTTCATTACTAATATTTAAATCCAGAATAAATAGAATTCCAAATTGAAAAAAAATCAGTGTTGCAGTATTTTATATATATATTGAGCAGCAAAAATGAGGTAATTGGCTTGCCAGAGCCTAAGAACCTTTTCATTTCTAGGGGCTAGCAGCCAGGCACTGTCCTTAAAAATGAAAATGTCCGCCTTGCTTCGCTCAGCACATGCTACTATTTTCTCCTTTCAGAAGTTGGCATCTCTGGACTAAACTGCCTTTCATTTTTTATTAAAATAGGCAAAATGAAGACGGAACAGAATGCATTGTTCAGATGACATTTACATTTAACAAAAACAATGTTATTTTGATCCTTGCACCCTTGCATGTATAGACGTTATCCTTCAGGCACCCTCTGCTGCAGCAAACCACAACTCAACTCCTGCTATTTATTTGAACAATATCTCACAACCCTTGCAATGTATAATGCTAGAGATCTCGCTAAGAAGATGCAACAAATATTTAAACTAGTATATTGTGACTCTTTTCATTAACATATTTTTTCTTAGTACATATGACAAAATGTGTACTTCGTGAATTGTCGCAACGAAAATGTAAATTGCTGTATGTTTGCGCTGCGTCTGGCTCATCTTAGTATATCTACCCCTGAGTCCTGGGATGCAGTGCTCTATAGAACACCAGTTCTGTCCTTAATACCTCAGACACTGAGTCCTGGGATGCAATGCTCTATAGAACACCAGTCCTGTCCTGAATACCTCAGACACTGAGTCCTGGGATGCAGTGCTCTTATAGAACACCAATCCTGTCCTGAATACCTCAGACATTGAGTCCTGGGATGCAGTGCTCTATAGAACACCAATCCTGTCCTGAATACCTCAGACACTGAGTCCTGGGATGCAGTGCTCTTATAGAACACCAATCCTGTCCTGAATACCTCAGACATTGAGTCCTGGGATGCAGTGCTCTTATAGAACACCAATCCTGTCCTGAATACCTCAGACACTGAGTCCTGGGATGCAGTGCTCTTATAGAACACCAATCCTGTCCTGAAGTCCTGAAAACTACCACCTTCCATAATGCAGCCACACTAGCCAATGAGTTCTTAAACTGTACACTGCAGTCCACATTACAGCCTTTCTGAGAAATGAACTACAATCATCCTTTATCTAGAATAAAACCCAAATCCAATACATTTTCTAATAGTCTGAAAAGTGTCGAAAGGCACTGCCGAGCTCAGGGAGCCTTCACAAAAAGCACCTCTCTGTTGAAACACAGTGCCCGAGTCCTTTCACTTACTGCTTTCTCTTGATTCACATGGTAATTTCATTTTCACTCAGACACAATGCCTGGAGAGCAGGCCCGAGGGCTCGGGATTCAAATATAGAACCAGCTGTGAGCTTGTATAAGTCTCCACGGTGAAACATTCAAACAAACACACGTAGGAAGAACCTGCTTTAATATAACCCCTTTTTATCATTAGAAATGAGTACTGAATAGTTCAAAAGTAAGGTTGATTTACACATGTTAATGTTCTTATTTGTTTTACTGTCCCTTAACCTTATCATACCCTGTTTAGTCATTCAGAGTGGTGCTAATTGCAGTTCCTGAAATGCTGAGTTTATTTTTTAAAGCTGCTTTTTAGTTCAGAAAAGTGCTTTTGGACCGACCGAGGATGGGAGCTCCCAGGGGATGGCGCTCAATTGGCCGAGCGCCGCCCGGGGGGAGGGAGGGTTAGGTTGGCCAGGGTGTCCTCGGCTTGCCGCTCAACAGCGACCCCTGTAGTCTGGCCGGGCGCCTCCGGGCTCGCCTGTAAGCTGCCCAGCGCTGCGTTGTTCTCCGACGCTGTAGCTCTGGGTGGCTGCATGGTGAGTCAGCAGTGTGTAAAAAAGCGGGCGACTAACGGCACACGCTTCGGAGGACAGCGTGTGTTCATCTTCGACCCTCCCGAGTCAACGCAGGGGTGGTAGCGGTGAGCTGAGCTAAACAAAAATAATTGGACACTACTAAATTGGGGAGAAAATAACAAAAAACTAATTGGCGACTACTAAATTAAAAAAAATAAATAAAAGGAAAGTGCCTTTGGAATAAGTTTCCTATATTTTTGTTGGCAGTACACTGCTGTGCATGGTGCTGGCACTTACTAATATAAAGACTTTGTTAGCTGATCCAGCCTACATTCCACATGTCTCTATGCAGGCAACAGTAACTGTAAAGCAGCACCTGAACATAGAGGCCTAGTTGCACTCCTGGATTTAATACAACTGGAGTATTGTATGACTAAAGAGAAACTCTTCATAATGTCTTTTCCTCTAAACTGCTATTTTGGTTGTCCAATTACCATGTAATTTCCAGCAACATATGGTTATTCAGCAATCTTGTTTGCATACAGACATTAAAGAGAAAAAATTAAGGTGGGGTTTATGTCTAAAGCTGGTCTTCCACTCTTTTCAAATCCTGATCAGAGGTACAGTACTGTTCAGAGAGCAGTTAAGTTATCCAGCGCAAATGCTAAAGCAAGATTTTAAATATTGATATCTCCTATGATTTTCTTATAATCCTATTACACTGCATGCTCCATGAGATTTGCATTTTTGTCAATGCATAAATTAGCCACAGTAATGAGAAGTGGAACATGCTGCATTCTGCCTGCATTAGAGGGGGAGGTGCAAAACAGAGAAAACATTCCACAGGTGCTAATGCACAAACGCACTGCTGTTTGATTGTCATTCTCTCTGATTGAGACACAGGTCCATTCACTTTACTAGCACCTTAACACAAGATTAACACTTATCAACACTTAAAAACACAATATTTCATTACTTGCAATAAGAACCACTGAGAATAACTGCAAACATTATACAGTGAAGCTCATTTAAGTTACAATATCCAAAATGTGCAGTTTTCATCTTTTCAACAAGATGGACCTATATTAGGCGTACATTCACCCTTGCCACAAGACAGTTGAATATCGATGACCTGCTGTTGTTAAACAAATAGGGGTAGGTGTACTAAGATGGGCCAGTCGCAGAGCAAACATACCACAATTTGCATTTTCGTTGCAACACTTACTAAAGTAAACATTCCTTTTCAATTCGAAGATGACCAGCAACCACTTACTGAGCATTTATGTCAGATAGGCCCCTCCGGGAGAATAAGTAGTCACTCCGCGGAGATCACATTCTCTTTTGCTTCTCACAATCAAGTATATAAGGTAGGTATAACCAACCTCTCCAGTTGCTTGATTGTTTCTTTGTAAAAGAGCTCTCACTTCGAGTTTTTCTACTAATTCCCTTGCAATTTATTGCTGGAAGTCGGCTTGCCACTTCCACAGAAATGGAAACTCGGCTTCTGAGGACTGAGCTTTAAATGCTGCACAACTGTGCTCTGTTTTATAAAAAAAAAAATAATACCCTACCCTTCAGTTTCTGCTCTGTTTGTGAGTGTGTGTATGTCTGTTTTGTCACTGTTGCAGATAAAAAAAATTAAAAAAAAATGTGCTTCCTCCACTGGGTCTGATTCAGTCCACTGTAGAGTAGACTCACATACACTAACCCACCCACCTCAGTGTGTTGGGTCTCAAAAAAAAAATCTCTCTCTGTATACTGTCTGAAGGCTGTGCTCCACTCCGCTGTAAGCTATGCGCTGCTCCAGTTGTGTGACTGCACGCAGTCCAGACTGGTATTGTCTGTAGGCAGTACTTCACACCGCTGCAAGCACCTTTGGCGCCCTCGGTGATCCCGGACCTTTGGTGCATCGGTGCTTAGGTACCCTTAGTGCCCAGATGCTCCGTGCATCGGTGCTTTGCCCCGGCATGTCGAGATGTCCAAGTTCCACCCTTGCTCGTCCTGCGGAGGGATGCTTCCCCCACAGAACAAACACCTCCTGTGTGTCAAGTGCTTGGGTATGCAGCACGACTCCTCCTCCCTTGGAGATGAGACGTTCTGCTCGATCTGCATCCCAGCCTCGGACCCTGCACAGGAGGCTTGCAGAGTTTATGGGAGCGGCTTCCTCAGCCAGCTCAGCTGAGCGCTCTGCAGCATTGGGAGCCCCGTCCTCCCCCCTCCTCCACCTGCCTTCGAGCCCGTCACAGAGCATACCCTGTGCACAGGCTTCATAAGCGAGGAGGAACAAGACACGATCTCGATTGCAGCTTCCTGGGATGGGGACTCTTTAGAGCAGCAGAAGACATAGGTCCAGGATGCAACCCAGGAGACTGGCCCCAGCTCTGAGGTAGCCTCAGAGACTGGTGTTACCCCTCCATCGAGCTCGGTTCGAGCACTTATGATGCAAGCCTCCAATTTCCTCCAGGTTCCCTGGAAGGCAGCGCCTGAACAACGCCACTCTGTATTCAGACTGGCGCAAGCTTTGACCCCCCAGCCTTTTCCGGAGTTCCCGGATTTTCTGGAGGAGGTGCAGTCTTCCTGGCACCGACCGGCCTCGCTGCTGAGTGTCTCAAAACATGCAGCCCTGCTGGTCTCCTTGGAAGGTGCAGGGGTGCTTGGACTAGCGTAATTCCTGCCGGTGGATTCCACCATACCAGCAATTGACCTGGGCAAAGAGGAGCTTGCTATCCCTCCAGGCTGTTCATCTTCCTGGAGTGGTGAATTGGGCGGCAGACCTCTTGAGCGAAGGTCCTCATTCATCAGAATGGCGACCCTACATTCAGGTGATAGAGCACATTTGGGAACGGTTCGGGAGGGCCCGAGTCGATCTCTTTGCCACGACAGAGACGACTCACTGCACCCTGTGGTTCTCCCTCCACCACTGCGGCAGTCCACTAGGTGTCGACGCCCTAGCCCACGAGTGGTCACTGTAAGCTTATAAGTAGAGGTATTCCCAAAATTGGTGTATGGCAGGAGGTCATGACACCATTTATTGCCCTATACCAGCTGTTTCTGCAAGACTTGCTAGAGGAGGGTAGATCCCCCTCTATGCTGAAAGTGTTCCTAACAGCCATATCTGCATGCCATGTCCCCATTGACTCAGTGTTCCCGGGCGCTCATATACTAGCGACCCGTTTTCTGAAGGGCACTTGGAGGTTACGTCCTCTAGAAAGGACGTCCTCCCCGACAGGAGTCTAGACATGATACTGGAGGCTCTCACTAAGGCCCTGTTTGAGCCTATACATTCCATAGTTGAAATATCTCTCTATGAAGACAGCCATCATGTGCACAATACTTAGAGACAGAAGGAATTGGAACACCAGCAGAGACCAACAGAAGGAATCCACCTGGGGAAACAGCATTTCTACAACAAATCAGGACAGGACCTACACCGTCTCCTGAGAACCCCAGAACTACTACAGGCACAACTCAACAACTACCAGAGCAACAACTCCGCTACAGACTGTCCTGCACAAGAAGATAGAACACCCCTGTGACAACGGATGGTAATGTATAGATTGCTTGGTAGTGGAAACCTAATGGTGACAACTTAAACTACAAACAATCATCCCTCCGCCTTACACCCCACATACAGACTACTACTAAAAAAAGTATTTACACACTTAAAATAATACAATTTTTTAGCATCATGGATAACCACAAACAATTGGTAAAAACATTTTATCAGATCATGCAAACCATTCATCATTTGGACAACGTTAATGAGGCCATCATTAGCGGCAGGAATCCACCCGGCATGCAAAAACAAACAAATAGGTTAGCCTGCTACATCAAGCCAGTGTTACCAAACCCAACAACAACACTGCTTCTGGCAGGGAACGCTATACATTTGATGCACACAAATCTTCAGATTCTATAAACACACTATGAAGAAACTCTCTCGGGACTGGAAGCACAAGTACAGACAAATCCTATGCAGGACTGGGAAGTGGCTTACTACAAGGCCAGACCTGGGCACAGAGGAATTTCAAGAGGAAAATTACACAAGCCACATTTGAATCTGCCTTCCACACCATCAAGCAGCATCAAGATGAAACCGACACACAACAGTCAAGGGAGACTGCCCAACAACTTCTTTTCAGTCCTGGCAGACATGGAACATAGACAACAAGAAGACTGGCCACATGGACTGACTATAAACAGCCCCAGCCCACACCATAACCTTAATCCTAACCCTAATCCTAATCCTAACCCTAACCCTAGCTCTAGCCCTAGCCCTAACCCTAACTCTAGCCCTAACCCTAACCCTTGAAAAATGTCTGGACAAAAATCCAGACACAAACAGACCAAATGAACAACTGCTTCAACTTCTAGAAATCAGCCTGAACAAAACCGACTTTGATAACGAGTTTTGCTATGCTAATATCTACATGGCAGAATGGGAAAAGACAGTCTTCCCTAAATGCCCACACACCACCACCAGTCCATTACAGTTAAATACACCACACATAACAATTAAATTAACTTCTTGCACACTACTACCTACAAAGGACCAGATTTCTCACACACAAATAAATTACACACCAAAGTTTACTTTAAAGACACAGACACACACGTACTATCCTACACAAGGCTAGCTACTATCCAAAACACACATTTAAGGGACTAATCAAATCACAATTACTCAGATTTCATAGAATCTGCACAGCACAAATTGATTTTCAGGAAGCCACTAAGACTTTATTCACAGCACTCCAACACAGAGGATACTCTCGATCCTTCCTTAGAGGAATCAGGAAAACCTTCCTCAAACCAAAACCACCAAGCGACAAAAAGTTTATTCCCTTAATCACTACCTTCTCATAATTTAGTGTAGCAGCCAAAAGCACACATGAAACAAAGCTTTACCAATAAACTCCAAAACATAAACACTCTCACAGAACATAAAATAATTTCTGCATACAGGAGAAACAAGAACTTAAATGACTGCCTAGTATCCAGCAAACTTCCTCCATTAAATCCGAAACCAACACAAACACCTCAATACTTTAAACAACTAGCCACACTTAAAAATAATACGACAAACATCACCTACAGGATTCCACAAACTTTCACACAGGATAGCAATAACGGTATCTATGCAATACAAAGTACTACATGTAAAATAGTATACATAGGGGAAACAGGGAACACTATTAGAACCAGACTCCCACAACACATTTATAACATCAAACACAAAAAAGAGATACAGACACCGTTAGTGGCACACTTTCTGCAACACAGCTTGGAATCTCTCAAAGTTACAGGAATTGAAAGAAACCAAAACTGGTCAGATACAGAAAGAAGAAGAAGAAAAGAAAAAGATTGGATTAACAAACTTAAAATGGTATTCCCATTTGGTCTAAATGTGAGGAATGCTATAACCCACTCCTGTGTATGGGGAATCAAGGGAAAGGAACTCTCAACCTAACCCTAACCTGATTGTTATCCAATTGATGTTACCACTCTTCTGATTCCTGCAGAGACTGCCTGGTAAGTGATGAAATCTCCCCAGTGGTGTGACTTCCCTAACCCTGTCGGAGCACGAAGGCCAGTGCAGCACTCCTTGTATTTCAAGGTCTCTTTAATTATGTTTAATGCGTTGATTATCTTCACTAAAAATGGAATTGAATTATTTTGAATATTGTAATGCTTCTTCAGCAAGCGACTGCACTATTTCCATATACATAAGTGCATATCGATGTTCAAAATATTTAAATTAGAAAGAAGCATAGTTATTTAGCAAGTGCAAGGGCAAAGTCAGAATTTTCTGAAAGGTTTAAAAGTACTAAAAAGGATGGCTTGGAAGAATAACGTGTCTGCTTTTAACTGCAACTACATTGTTTCAAGCTGTATACCAATAAAGTGCATACAGCTAACAAAATACCTCCAATAAATCTAATATATACAACCATCACTTTGTAGATGTTCCTATATAAAAGATGCACATTATGTTAAACATGTGGCTGATTTTAATAATATTTCTTCACAGTATTTGTAAACAAACAAACTGGCGAATGTCAGGTTTCAGTTTGAGTTCTTGTGTTCTGCGTTTTCCGCTGATTAATAATGTCCCTGGCATGTATAATTAAGCAGAATCTGTGCAAGTCGAAGCCACGTTTTCCCAAGTTACCTGGTACTTTGCGAACGTTTGGGCAATCGCTGTGCTGATGAAAATAGTATCTACAGAAGGTATGAACATGACATCAGCACAAAAAATGAGCCAGGTTTATTCACCTTGAGCACATAAAAAGAAAAGTAAATTGACAGAACTGGGTGGTGCAAGCCATCGGGAGACGCGTCAAAAATCACACTGGACATTTCCATCAATGTGTTCCATATATAAGTTTACAAACTAAAGCATCACCATTTTCTGTCAAATATTTATGATTAAGATTGTCGGCGTTAGGCAGTGTTTTAGCTGATGGACAGAGAGTACTGTTGCACGAAATCACCAATACATACCTCTCTGCAATAAACAGTGGCTGTCAAGCAAAGCACAGCTCTCTGACAAACTCATTAATAATCATGTGTAAAAGCTGCATAAATGGATTGCTTGTCTCTCAGTTCACTTTATTGTTTTATAGTTTAATGTGTCGCTTATTTTTCAGTTCTTTTATTGTCAGTGTGAACATGTACCTCAATGCAGTATTTGCAATGCTATACATCCTCTGCCTCATCTGACTCACTTCTGCTATGTTTGCTTTTTGTATACTTCGAAAAACATTTGTTTTCTTTTGAATATTCATAAACTGATTTACATTTTCTCCCCATTCCTCATCCACTAAAAATATTATATTTTTGTGCAAGTATTTCCATTTAGTTTTTGATCACGCTAGTAGTTACTACTCTCAGCAATTGCCACAATAATCAGACTTTGATTGGCCAACATAATCAGGTGATAGTGTGTTTGTGAAATGACAGAAAACCACATTTGAACGTTATTTGATTCTCTGACGCCTAAACGTCTGATGTATCCTAGGATACAGTGTTGGGCTGCTTATTACAATGTCAGAGTCAAAATAAAACACCATTTTAAAATATTGAATAAAAGACAAAAATCTGATATAAATCCTGTAATTTTTTTGGTAAAATTCGGAATAAACCGCAAATGTGGAACACTAAATATAATTAACTGAATACAATTTAATAAAAGAAAAACATTTGCCCCACTTATATGAAGACTGGAAAGGTTTTTAAAATGGATACTTCTTTTTCCCCACATGTCTTTTTTGTTATTTGATTAATTCTTGTCTGTTTTAGTTGTTTTCATCACATTACTGAAACTCAGTAACACAGTTTAATCTCAGTAATCATAGCTACTATGCTCAGCTTCAGCACCAGAGGATAACTGCATTGTGATGCACTGGATGAGTTCATTGCTGCTGTTAAGATGCATTGAGTCTCTGGGTTTGCTTTTTAATTAAAACATTAACCACAAAGGGCACATTAATACAGTCCAACTGATTTTCAAAAACATTCTTTGAGACTCAATGCATCTGGCTTTTATCAGAAGGGAAGCTCACAAGTCTTCAGCAGCCAGGCATGTGGCTGATCCTGGCTGAGCTTAAACTCTGTGTGATGAAAGTGAATCAGAAATAAGACAAGAACTGGAAACCAACTTGGCATGGCAATGACGATGAATCTAGTCTAAGGGTAAAGGCTAGCATAAAAGCAGCTACAAGAGACATAGGCTGGGTTTACATGCACGTGAAACGACTCTACAGTCACGACTGCGTATGCATCATGAAACAGCAAAAGAACGTCCTTTGGTCAGCGCGACTTTAAGGGCACGGTCAATCGCTTTCTCACGATAAAAATAGCTGTAAAAACCGGAGCAGGAATCGTGCTTGTGTCTCATGAAATTTCAGCAGTCAAGATCCCGTTTAACTGACGGAATTTGAAGTTATTCCTCTGCAAAGCCGTACCAAACCACACACACACACACACACACAGACAAGAAAGAACGCAAAAGATGCTGCAAATGTAAACATCTTATATAGCCTATTATTAATGTTTGTATAAATGCATGTTGTTAAGCACAACTAACCAAACTTTTGGTGTCATATTATTATTATTATTATTATTATTATTATTATTATTATTAGTTGTAGTCATAGTCATAGTCATAGTCATAGTCATAGTCATAGTCATAGTCATAGTCATAGTCATAGTAGTAGTCATATTTTCTTTCTATAATTATTTTAAGATGTCCCAGGAATAACAGAGCTCCACCTCTTCTTCCACCGCACTGAACTGGAATGAATTGTTAGCATCAATTGACATATTGTTGTACAATAAGTAACGGATATAGTTAACAAACATAAATGTACCATATCGCTTTAAATAAAGACTTTTGTTTGAATGTTTATAATATTGCAAGACATCCACGTTTCATTATAATGTGTCTGCATTAAGCAGATTCTGCGCCTGGCACTTCTGCCACAGCTGCAGACCAGCAGTCACTGTCTTCTCGGAGCAGAGGCAGGGTATAGGGACTGGCAGATGTGTACTGGAACATTAGGATGCTCAGCCTGGTACTCCACCTATAGAACTGCCAGTGCATGAAGCTGCTCAGGAACCTCGTATGTATTTTTACATATCCCTCTGTTCTCAATCTTATATTCATATACAGTGGCCCTCAAAAGTATTCACCCCCTTGGACTTTTCCACATTTTATTGTGTTACGTGGAATCAAAATGGATTTAATCAGGAGTTTTTGCCACTGATCAACACAAAAAAAGTCCATAATGTCAAAGTGAAATATGGCACAACTGTGAATCTGTCTAGAACAGGCCGTCCTCAAAAACTGAGTATCCGGGCGAGAAGGGCACTAGTCAGGGAGGCCACCAAGAGGCCTATGGCAACTCTAAAGGAGTTACAGTCTTCCACGGCTGAGCTGGGAGACACTGTGCATACAGCAACAATAGCCCGGGTGCTTCACAAAACTGGCCTTTATGGGAGAGTGGCAAAAAGAAAGCTCACATCAAATCTCGGCTAGAGTTTGCCAGAAGGCATGTGGGAGACTCTGAGACCAATTGGAAGAAGATTCTATGGTCTGATCAGACCAAAATAGAGCTTTTTGGCCTCAACGCTAAGCGTTATGTTTGGCGCAAGCACATCATCCTGAGAACACCATCCCTACCATGAAGCATGGTGGTGGCAGCATCATGCTATGGGGATGCTTCTCTGCTTCAGGGCCTGGAAAGCTCGTGAAGATAGAGGGCAAAATGGATGCAGCACAGAGAAATCCTGAAGGAAAGTCTGCAAGAGACCTGGGACTTGGGAGAAGATTCATCTTCCAGCAGGACAATGATCCCAAACATACAGCCAAAGCCACACTGGAGTGGCTTAAAAACAAAAAGGTCAATGTCCTGGAGTGGCCCAGTCAACGCCCGGACCTCAATCCAATTGGGAATATGTGGAAAGAGTTGAAAATTGCTGTTCACCAAAGGTCTCTATCCAACTTGACAGAGCTTGAGCAATTTTGCAAAGAAGAATGGGCACAAATTGTAGTGTCCAGATGTGCAAAGCTGGTAGAGACTTATCCAAATAGACTCATGGCTGTAATTGCTGCCAAAGGTGCATCTACCAAATATTGACTCAAGGGGGTGAATACTTATGCAATCAATCATTTTCTGTTTTGTATTTGTAATTAATTTAGAACAATTTGTAGATTTTATTTTTCACTTTGACATTATGGACTTTTTTTGTGTTGATCAGTGGCAAAAACTCCTAATTAAATCCATTTTGATTCCATGTTGTAACACAATAAAATGTGGAAAAGTCCAAGGGGGGTGAATACTTTTGAGAGCCACTGTAGGCCTAAGGATCATACTGTTTTTTTAATTTTTATTGTGTTGTAGTGAAACCCCCCGTGTTCCCACATTTTCCACATACGTTTATAGACTGCTTTAAATGTTACTTATATCTATTTTCTAAGTAGTAAAACTTGTACTTAATAGAAATTTGATTTTATATACTTTGATTCTTTTCTCTTGTTAATTTTTTTTAATGTTCATGGCAACGCATGCACCTCTCCTCACGATATTCAGAGTCGTTCTTTTCATAATTACTAGGCAGACATGGACATTTAAATATCCCCTCCCCTAAATTACTATGAATTGAGTAACCTGCATTGCTAAGGCCGACTTTTTTTTCCTAAATCAAAAAAGCATAGCAACACATTTCCTGAAAAGTACGGCAAAAACATTGTGAGGAAAACTGTCATGACTTGTCCATGTAAACACCGTCATTGGCACAAATGCACCACAGTAGTAACATTTGGATACTTTGGCATCCTAATTATAATCCATTAATAAAGCCCCAAATTAATTGGAAGTATTTTTTGTGTTTATTTTCTGTAATGGCATTCAATAACCAAGTGGAGATGGGAGCATTCTAAAACATTAAGAGCAATGTCTGTATCTCTCTGTGTCCCAGTCTTTAAAGGAATTGAATCAGTCATTTCAATATGGGAGTCTGGGCCTCTTCAGCCTCTCCCCCTTTACTCTGCCCACAGTAATCAGGTCTGTTTCTTACTCATCAGCACATTGCATGTCTGGCACAGGCAGACTCTGAACTGATTAAGTACCAGACTTCGGAAAAGTCAACTAAGGTATTTTGAAAACCAAATACCTGTCTGTCTGTAAATATTAATATGAGATTCAGCTTAGAGAACAACAGAATTTAGTGTTCCCATCTTCCATCACATAACAAAACCAGTGCACGTATCCAGGGTTCTCAATATCGTACACAGTATCTGAATGTTTACGAGATTATAGCCAAATGCAATCTGAAACATCTGTGGGAGGCTAGGAGTATACGATATTGGTGCAAAATCAAGGCAGTTATCATGTTCACCATGTGCAGACAAACACGATCAGTGCATTTGGATCCCCAATCTTTAAATGAGGACCCTAAACAACATAATTAACAACAGCACAGTGCACTTTTGCAGGCAGTCTACGCCATGGTCCAATGATTGAATGGGCACTAACATATTTCCTACCCCAGGAAAAGTGGTCCCTTCTGGGCAGACATGAGGGGTGCTCACAGGGTGATATGGGAAAGCTCATACAGCACTGCCACTTCCTGTGCTATTTATTTGTGCCCTTCTCCAAAGACAGGAGACATTTCTAATCTGCTTTTTCAGCACCTTTCAGCAGCACTAAAATTCAGCACCAACTTAAAAGCTGAGAGATGCTACTTTTCAAATCTGTCAGGCATATTTGAGGATCGAGCTGTGGGTGGAAGCGGAGGCTGAGGTCTGCATATTACACTGACACAGTAAATATATCAAACAAATGCAGTGATACAAATCATCCGCTCTACAGTCAGGTAAACAAACCCAAGTAATAAAGACACACGCTAGCAGAAGACCTGTTTCAACCTTTGCAGTACCAAAGTGATCATCACAACGTAACCTCTGAGACTCTCTTTGAAGTGTTCTTTATTGATCAGATCAGTTTTGAACTTCTGTGAAGATACCTGACATCAAACCTTAGCCTTACACCAGAACATCAAGGGAACAGGAATTTCCAGATTTACAAACGTCTTACACAAAATGCTATCCACTAGTCCTCTTGAACATGCATGATTGATTCCTCAAAGTTCAAATCTAAAAACCCACTTCAGCTTGAAACATGTCTGTGCAGCTCCTGCTATCCCCAACACATGCCATGGGCTGTAAAGAAATCTAACTTGTTCCTTCTATGATTCCAGTGCAACACACAGGAGCAGACTAATCTAAGTTATATTTGTCATCACAGTAACAGTTACAACCTGGGCAAAAGAGGTTACAGGCAGCGTTAACTGGAAAACGGCCCTTATTTACTCCTAAAACATGTATTGAATCACTTGCAGTTTCCGATTGTTGTAGCCAATGTAAGCAAATGAGGCAAATATGTGGTAGAAGCCATTTTTTGGATTCTAAAAATCAGTAGCTTTTTTAATGAAATTATTTCACAACAATCCTAGTAAGAAATGTTGGAACCAGCACTGATGAATAGAGGCCTATTGCTCGGATAATAATTAGATATATCGTAGTGGAAATACAACGTTTCCATTCAAATCAGATGCAACATTTTAAAATGATGATGGATGGTACAACGTTGCAATACACACAAGAATAAACTTGTGTACAAATTGTATACAAAATTGTATTGTGCAATTACCAATGCAGTACTTTTTAACCACTATTTTGTCTATTCATGTATACAAGCCCTGAAACCATCCCCCATCCTAGCCTGTGTCGGGTAAAACAAAGTGTTTTCACCTCCTCCACTTGCTTTGAAGACAAGTGTTATGGAACTACTTGATGTTCCAGTGTCTGCTGTAACCGCGCTCGGGAAGGTTCTGTGACCCAGAGTCAAAAGTTCAATGGCAGAAGGTGTTCAGGGTGGTCAGAGATGGGACAATTGCCACCAATCGGAGGCTCGGCTTCCCACGAGAGTAGGACCCGGTTGCAAT
Organism: Acipenser oxyrinchus oxyrinchus; assembly: GCA_030684275.1. NCBI lineage: Eukaryota > Metazoa > Chordata > Actinopteri > Acipenseriformes > Acipenseridae > Acipenser > Acipenser oxyrinchus. The sequence goes on along the minus strand of CM060264.1, from coordinate 17,603,058 downwards.
GTTGTCACAAATCAGGGGACAAGATGTTGCAACAATCAAAGGATCGAGAGCGGGAAACCGTACATGCTTGGGATAGGTGGCTGGTGCACTGGGGGGCGTGGCCTGGACGCAGAGATAAGTAGTGGGCTGCTGCTGAGAGGAACAGGCCGCTGGAGTAGAAAGATTGGAGAGAAACAGCCAAGGAGAGCAAGAGGGAAGTGGGACTGAAAAACAACCAAGGAAAACCAGAGACTGCACGCATATATATATATATATATATATATATATATATATATATATATATATATATATATATAAAAATGATTTCCATTACATGAGAGAAGATGTTAAAACTTCATGCTGATTTGAACTTGGCTCTCGCCAAGATAAGCACCAACTAAGACGTAGCTTCACAGTAAACTAATGTGATCCATATGTGTCTCCATCCATTTGCGCTTCCTTCCATATGATGATGTAGATATCCTTCTGTCTGGTGTTGATGGCTGAAGTGTAATGCTGGCTCCAGGGATCAGCTTATTTTGCCTCCCTAGCGCATCAGCACACACAACGGCTGCGATGCTGGCTCCGGGATCAACCATAGTGCGGTCTCCCCAGCGCATCAGCATGACAACCGTCTGGATTGAGCTAAGTAGGGTACATCTCTGGGGTCTTCAAGTGGGCACCTTCCATCCTCGGTGTTTCGTCGACTAGCCCACGACACCTCAAGAGGGCTCGACGGTGATTCTGGCGTCCCAGCATCACCCCCTCCGTCCCCACTCAACTCAGCCCAGCTTACTTACCTGTACATCAGCCTTTCTTTCTTTCTATTGTGCTTGAGATCCCCAGCCAGAATCTTTCCGTCTCAACCACAGCCAGTTGCTGCTCCTCTCTGCTGCTTCAGATAAGTTCTTCACTGTGCGACGCAACTCTTGGCCATTGAATCCGACATCTCTGAGAAACCGGGTTGTAGAGTGTGCCACAAATCCTCGACATCCCACTTCCACTGGGTAAACCCAGACTCTCCATCCTCGCTGTTCCGCTTCAGTGGCTAGTTGAGCATACCGCAGTTTCTTCCTCTCATACGCCTCATCTACAGCATCCTCCCATGGCACTGTTAACTCTACCAGGTGAACAAGGCGTGCTGATCCAGACCACAGGACAATATCTGGTCGAAGGTTTGTGGTGGCAATTTCAGGTGGAAAAATAAGCCGCTGACCAACATCTGCCAGCATTTTCCAGTCTCTAGCAGCTTCCAGTTGTCCTGGGCGAGGATTGGTTTTAACACCTTTTCTTGGTGGTTGCTCTCCTGGGCGGAGAAATGTTGTCTTTGTGTGTAATGTTTTGATGGAACAGGTGGCAACTTATTGGTCATGTTACGCTTGTCTTCCAATGCTAAGGCCAAACATCGCAGCACCTGGTCATGGCGCCAAGTAAACCGTCCTTGGCTAAGAGCCACCTTACATCCTGTCAAAATGTGCCTTAATGTTGCAGGTGATGAACACAAAGGACATGAGGGATCCTCTCCTACCCAGAGGTTTAGGTTCTGTGGTGATGGGAGAACATCATATGTTGACCTTATAAGGAAACTGATCCTGCTCTGTTCCATTGACCATAGGTCTTGCCAGCCAATCTTGCGTTGTTCCACACTCTCCCATCTCATCTATTCTCCCTGCTTGCCCTGGGAAATGGCCTTTATACACCTCATCCTCTCCTCCTGCTTTTGCACCTCGTTGACTACAAGCTTCCTCCGTTGCGCTGGGGCTGCCTTGTGCCATGTAGGTAGCTGCAGTATTCCTTTACCATAAAGTCCCACTCTGCTGAGGCAGCGTGGAACTCCCAACCATTTCCTGATGTGTGAACTGATTAAAGCTTCCAGCTTCTCTACTGTTGTCAAAGAAACCTCGTACACAGTCAGTGGCCGCAGAAACCTTGGCAGTAGGCCAAACTGAAAGCACCAGAGTTTTAGTTTGCCTGGTAAAGCGCTGCTGTCTATGCTCTTCAACCCTTCCACAGCTTGTTGTCTAACTTCTCCCACACAAACTGTGTCCTTTAGATCCCCGTCGTACCATCTCCCAAGACTCTTCACTGGCTTCTCAGACACTGTTGGTATTGCCTCACCATTAATGAAGAACGTTTTATCAACTACTTTACCTTTAATTATAGAGATGCTCCTTGATTTAGTGGGCTTGAATTGCATTCGTGCCCATTCAATGTTATTGGTTAATTTGCCCAATAACCAATTAGTGCAGGCTACTGTTGTAGTCATGGTTGTCATGTCATCCATGTATGCTCGAATTGGTGGTAGTCGTATTCCAGAAGCCAAGCGCTCTCCTCCCACTACCCATTTTGATGCCCTAATGATTACTTCCATTGCCATGGTAAAAGCCAGTGGAGAAATGGTGCATCCTGCCATTATTCCAACTTCTAGGCATTGCCATGTAGTGCTGAATTCTGAAGTTGAAAAACTAAATTGCAAATCTCCAAAGTAGGCTTTGACTAGATTTGTTATTGTCATTGGTACACTGAAAAAATCAAATGCTGCCCAAAGAAGTTCATGTGGCACTGAACCATATGCATTAGCCAAATCCAGGAATGTCACATGGAGCTCCTTCCTCTCCTTTTTAGCTGATTGAATTTGTTGCCAGATTACATTGATGTGTTCTAAGCATCCTGGGAAACCTGGAATGCCCGCTTTTTGTATTGAAGTGTCAATGAAGCAGTTCTTTAATAGGTAAGTTGACAATCTCTGAGCAATAATGCTGAAGAAAATCTTGCCTTCTACGTTTAATAGGAAATAGGGCGAAACTGACTGATGCTGCTAGAATCTTTTTCTTTAGGTATAAAGACTCCACCTGCTCGGCGCCATGCTCTTGGTACAACCTGTTTTTCCCATGCTACTTTCATCAGTTTCCACAGGATTCGTAGAACTCCTGAAGCACTCTTGTACACTCTGTACGGAACTCCATTAGGCCCTGGAGATGATGAAGCCCTTGCTTTTTCACAGCTTGCTCTACTTCTTTCCACTTAGGTGCACAGTCCTCCATTTGGTATTCTGGTGGATTGATAGGTGGGATGTCTGAAGGAATTGACATAGGCTCCTGCCTTTTGAATCTGTATGCGTTTCCTCCAAATATCTCTCCAGCTCAAACTTAGATGCTTTTAGTGTGCCATTCTTCTCACTGGTGAATAACTTCTTTACAAATTTGAATGGGTCTTTATAAAAGTTAGTTCTCGCACGCTCCTTCTTTTTGTAGCGTTTCCGTGGCGCTCAGCTCTGCGCAATGTTGCAAGCTTATCTTTTATGACCCTTTGTAAGAGATTGAGTCCCTCCTTCTGACTTTCTTCTGCTCTTCTCCATTGCTTCCTCAGCTGTCTCCTTTCTCTAACTAAGCATTCAATCTCCTGCTGCCGTCTAGACTTTCCAGGAATAGTTTGTACTTTTTCCTTCCTTTTTTCAACTCCAAACCTCTCGCTTCCATATCGTAGATGATGTCCCCAAATTTATCCAGTTTCTTTTCAACTGTTCCACTTAACCTTTCCAATGCAAAGCAGAGATCTGTGTTTACTGTGTCCCATGCAGTTTTCTCACAAGCTCTTGGCCATTTAACTCCAGGCTTGTGCCCGTTGAGGTTCTTTTCTCTCTTACGCTGGTTTGTCTGACCGGGTTCACAAGGATCATTAGGTTCATCACTAACTGTGTCCATGCAAGTCCTCCTCACATCTATGACAGGGGTGCTGATATCCTGCGAACTGTGGTTTGCTTCCTGTCGCTGGATTTCATTCGACTGACTTGACTGACTTCGTAAGAAGTACTGATCAATGCAAGGCCCTTGTCCCTTCTCCCTCAAGCATTTCATTCTCCCTTGATGAATCTTCAAACCCCTGACCGTTGTCGCCTTGCTCCAGCCACAGACACAAACCTGGAGTTCCATGTCTTTGCTAACTGCAGATCTTGAACTAGTCTTTTGTGAAGTACTCTCCATACTCATATCCGTTTCCGTTCCTAAGTCCTTAACCGTGTTGTCCAACGTTGAGTCATCTTCCGCCCCCGCTCTCGCAGACTCTAGGGGTATTTTCCTCTTTAATTTCTTTGAAGCCTTGGGCGGTGTCTCCAGCATCCTGTAAACACAGAGCTGGATACTGCCGACAAGGGTAGCTAACCCTGCCAGCCCCAATGGGGTCTCTTTCCTCCAGTCAGCTGTCTCTCCAGGCTGTCACAAGGTCTTTCCCTTGTTGCCAGCTGCACTATTCACAGCAGTCACTGGACGTATCCAGATCTTCATGATTTCCATTACATGAGAGAAGATGTTAAAACTTCATGCTGATTTGAACTTGGCTCTCGCCAAGATAAGCACCAACTAAGACGTAGCTTCACAGTAAACTAATGTGATCCATATGTGTCTCCATCCATTTGCGCTTCCTTCCATATGATGATGTAGATATCCTTCTGTCTGGTGTTGATGGCTGAAGTGTAATGCTGGCTCCAGGGATCAGCTTATTTTGCCTCCCTAGCGCATCAGCACACACAACGGCTGCGATGCTGGCTCCGGGATCAACCATAGTGCGGTCTCCCCAGCGCATCAGCATGACAACCGCCTGGATTGAGCTAAGTAGGGTACATCTCTGGGGTCTTCAAGTGGGCACCTTCCATCCTCGGTGTTTCGTCGACTAGCCCACGACACCTCAAGAGGGCTCGACGGTGATTCTGGCGTCCCAGCATCACCCCCTCCGTCCCCACTCAACTCAGCCCAGCTTACTTACCTGTACATCAGCCTTTCTTTCTTTCTATTGTGCTTGAGATCCCCAGCCAGAATCTTTCCGTCTCAACCACAGCCAGTTGCTGCTCCTCTCTGCTGCTTCAGATAAGTTCTTCACTGTGCGACGCAACTCTTGGCCATTGAATCCGACATCTCTGAGAAACTGGGTTGTAGAGTGTGCCACAAATCCTCGACATCCCACTTCCACTGGGTAAACCCAGACTCTCCATCCTCGCTGTTCCGCTTCAGTGGCTAGTTGAGCATACCGCAGTTTCTTCCTCTCATACGCCTCATCTACAGCATCCTCCCATGGCACTGTTAACTCCACCAGGTGAACAAGGCGTGCTGATCCAGACCACAAGACAATATCTGGTCGAAGATTTGTGGTGGCAATCTCAGGTGGAAAAATAAGCTGTTGACCAACATCCGCCAGCATTTTCCAGTCTCTAGCAGCTTCCAGGAGTCCTGGGCGAGGATTGGTTTTAACACCTTTTCTTGGTGGTTGCTCTCCTGGGCGGAGAAATGTTGTCTTTTGTGTGTAATGTTTTGATGGAACAGGTGGCAACTTATTGGTCATGTTACGCTTGTCTTCCAATGCTAAGGCCAAACATCGCAGCACCTGGTCATGGCGCCAAGTAAACCGTCCTTGGCTAAGAGCCACCTTTCATCCTGTCAAAATGTGCCTTAATGTTGCAGGTGATGAACACAAAGGACATGAGGGATCCTCTCCTACCCAGAGGTTTAGGTTCTGTGGTGATGGGAGAACATCATATGTTGACCTTATAAGGAAACTGATCCTGCTCTGTTCCATTGACCATAGGTCTTGCCAGCCAATCTTGCGTTGTTCCACACTCTCCCATCTCATCCATTCTCCCTGCTTGCCCTGGGAAATGGCCTTTATACACCTCATCCTCTCCTCCTGCTTTTGCACCTCGTTGACTACAAGCTTCCTCCGTTGCGCTGGGGCTGCCTTGTGCCATGTAGGAGGAGCTGAACTGAGACCAAGACCCCTCTTCCATGCTGAACTTGCCCCATGATATCACCAATTCGAAGGGCAGCCTTTGCATCCTCCACAGCTTTCTTTGCCACCCACTTTCTTCCAGTTTTCAACACAGGTGCTGCCTCCCTTACGCATTTGTCGCGTGACTCTACTAATGTCATTTCCAGTCGGACCTTGGCGCACTTAAACTCCTCAGTTAGAGCGGAGACAGGTAGCTGCAGTATTCCTTTACCATAAAGTCCCACTCTGCTGAGGCAGCGTGGAACTCCCAACCATTTCCTGATGTGTGAACTGATTAAAGCTTCCAGCTTCTCTACTGTTGTCAAAGAAACCTCGTACACAGTCAGTGGCCACAGCAACCTTGGCAGTAGGCCAAACTGAAAGCACCAGAGTTTTAGTTTGCCTGGTAAAGCGCTGCTGTCTATGCTCTTCAACCCTTCCACAGCTTGTTGTCTAACTTCTCCCACACAAACTGTGTCCTTTAGATCCCCGTCGTACCATCTCCCAAGACTCTTCACTGGCTTCTCAGACACTGTTGGTATTGCCTCACCATTAATGAAGAACGTTTTATCAACTACTTTACCTTTAATTATAGAGATGCTCCTTGATTTAGTGGGCTTGAATTGCATTCGTGCCCATTCAATGTTATTGGTTAATTTGCCCAATAACCGATTAGTGCAGGCTACTGTTGTAGTCATGGTTGTCATGTCATCCATGTATGCTCGAATTGGTGGTAGTCGTATTCCAGAAGCCAAGCGCTCTCCTCCCACTACCCATTTTGATGCCCTAATGATTACTTCCATTGCCATGGTAAAAGCCAGTGGAGAAATGGTGCATCCTGCCATTATTCCAACTTCTATATATATATATTATACAGGGTTTTCAAAATAAGCCGGCGACCAGCGTGATCCACCGCCTAATATTATATATACGCCGGCTACTTTATTAAAAATAATTACGGTTATTTTCAGGTATTATCATTCAGTCCATTTTTTGTCGCATTATCCTACTGTAAGGAGATATATATAGTACATAATAGCTATACATATGCACCTCCAAAACTGGGGGTTCATGTATAGAGGTTGTACGCCTTTAAGAAGACAGACATGATGGGATATCAGCTGAGCCCCTTGTCAGCTGATATACAAATGCTTCAGTGCCAGTGTTGCCAAATTGGGCGGGTTTATGCCCAATTGGGCTTGTCATTTTTTTATTGTGTGTGAACAAATGGCTTTGGGCTAGTTTTGGGCATTTGTGTGGGTATTACATTTGGATATCTTTTTAATAGTTTTAAACAGACAGACAATATTTTTAAGCAACATACTAAGCTATATGATACACAACCCTTAATGTTTACATCACTGTTGCAAAACATTGTAACAATAACACACATCAATATCTGTGGATATGACGTACATTCATAGGTGCCTAAACCATGGGGCAGAAGCGGCATGTGCCCCTCACTCCCCCTATTTCACTTTGAATGGGGGGGGGTCAAATGATATATTTTGCCCCTCCACTTTTTTGTTTTATTTATGTATTATACCTTGTCGTGTTTGGCATTGGTTTGCTTTAAAATAAAATATAAAAATGGAAAAGTATTCAGAAGATGGACCACATTTATAAACAATCACAATAAATTCTCCCTACACGAACATATTGGTTTGACCTAAGGTCTGCACCGTGGCTAACGTTAGCCAACACTAGTAACAGTATGAAAAAACGTAGTTAAGTGAATGTGAACTTAGCAGTCAGGAGAGTTAACTGGACAAATTATTAATACTTAAATATAGGCATATATTTTTTACTCGCAAAAATATCTGAAGGAAGAGAGAGTATCTGACCGTTATTAAAAATTAAATAATGTTGGGTTTTAGAATTTAAAAATGGGTAATGTTCAATTCCCACCAACATCTTTTATTTTTAACTTAGTGAGACAGGATGACAGAGGTTGAGACTCAGAGACAGTGTGAAAAGTTCAAAAATAAAGTTTTTAATTCACAAAAATACAAAATAAACAGGCACGAGGGCCAAACAAAAAGGTTTCTCAGACACAGAATAAACACAAAACCAGCACACACAGAAAAACCACTCTTGATTCTTCTCCTTCTAGAACTCCCCCCCTACTGGGAGGCTGAGGCCTCCTTTTATGCCAGGTGGCTGAGTAATAATTGAATAATTAATTGATTGATTGCTCCCACCTGACGCAATCAACCTGGGCAGGGAGGAGAATTTAACTCCATCCCTGCCAGTATTTCCAAGGGCAGAGCCCTGCTCTGCCACACTTAGATTAAGCAGTAGTAAATATATCAAAAAGTGGCACTTCAAAATCACACAAGCCTGATTTTACTTTAGTCAAAATGTTGGCTACAATTTTTTTTCATTAAAAACTCATAGTTGTTCTTGCTGATATTAAGCAGTCCATTTATTAAGTGCGTGTCAGGCGCGTCAGGTCCAATTTATTTTCACACGCGCAGTTAATTTTAGACGCGCTGTTTAAAAGTGTTTTTTTTCCACAGTCAAACGGGTTTAAAAGGCCCTGCATATCAACAAAGTACTCACTAGGCATCTCCAGCCCCGCTCCACCCTTTCGTTTGCTATCGCTTTCACATATGCTAAGAAATAAATAATAATAATAATAGTCGTACATACCAATCAATCATCTCCTGATCACTTGTTTTATCACCAGACTCCTCAATAATGCAATCCAAGTCATTATTTTATTACTATAACATCTCAAAAAAGCTCTGTAAATATCTGTGATATTCTCTGAGCGCTGATTCAGTAACAGGCCGCTTGTTTCCTTATGACCGCCCCTATCTGATGCCAGGGGCAAGTATGACTATTCATGAGATACGCCTTTTTTTTTCGACTTGTCTCGGCTCCTGTCGCTCCCACTTGGTCATTGAATGGTTTTCTCGGCTTTTTCTGGAGAAAAAATGACTAGAAACCCGTTTTTTGTGTTTTTTTAATGATGTCGGACAGGGTCCAACATTGGACCGGATAGGAATAATTGCAATGTCGGACCAGGTCCGACATAGGACCGCAAAGGGTTAAAGTTCAGCTTTCATATCGAAATGTGTGTACTTACTAATAATTTAAACTCACATTTGTTTAATAATAAACATGTAGGTATTTTATGTCCCTGAATGACAGAAAGACAATTAGAAATAAATGCTGATTGATAAAAAAGGGCGACTCAGTATTTACCAATGCAGCTCATGATATACTGAAATATCTCAGATTTCAGTATATTAACGACTCCATTGGTCTGGGGCAGGTACATTTCAGGTACTTGGCGCATACATTTTTATTTATTTATTTATTTTGGTGCCTAAGGATGCGGGAAGTGGAAGTGCTGTCGGTGCGGCTGAACACATGAGCAGTGTATGGTTGATCTGCACTGCCTGTAATATTGTCATGAATCGACTGTGTGAGGGCTGGCATTTAGTGTTTCAACCAATTAGCACTAAGCATTGCAATGTCAGGGCGGGTGTTTATTGTTTCAGCCTATAAGCACCAAGCATTGCCCTGCAATAGAGTGTTTACTTTCCAAAAGTCAATGTTTGATGACAAAACGTGAAAAACATTCTCTAGCATCCAGCACTACATTTAAAACAAAGCCGAGCAAGGAATATTTTAACTATTAACATACATATCTCAATACACAGTGGCTCTCAAAAGTATTCACCCCCCTTGGACTTTTCCACATTTTATTGTGTTACAACATGGAATCAAAATGGATTTAATCAGGAGTTTTTGCCACTGATCAACACAAAAAAGTCCATAATGTCAAAGTGAAAAATAAAATCTACAAATTGTTCTAAATTAATTACAAATATAAAACAGAAAATAATTGATTGCATAAGTATTCACCCCCTTTGCTATGACACACCTAAATAAGCTCTGGTACAACCAATTGTCTTTAGAAGTCACATAATTAGTTGAATGGAGTCCACCTGTGTGCAATTAAGGTGTTTCACATGATTTCAGGTTAAATACACCTGTCTCTGGGAGGTCCCACAGTTGGTTTGTACATTTCCTAACAAAAACTACATCATGAAGACAAAGGAACATTCAAAGCAAATCCAGAATAAGGTTCTTCAAAAGCACCAATCAGGGGTAGGATATAAGAACATTTCCAAGGCATTGACTATTCCCCGGAGCACAGTAAAGTCAATTATTAAGAAATGGAGAGAATATGGCACAACTGTGAATCTGTCTAGAACAGGCCGTCCTCAAAAACTGAGTATCCGGGCGAGAAGGGCACTGGTCAGGAAGGCCACCAAGAGGCCTATGGCAACTCTAAAGGAGTTACAGTCTTCCACGGCTGAACTGGGAGACACTGTGCATACGGCAACAATTGCCCGGATGCTTCCCCCCAAACATACAGCCAAAGCCACACTGGAGTGGCTGAAAAACAAAAAGGTCAATGTCCTGGAGTGGCCCGGTCAAAGCCCAGACCTCAATCCGATTGAGAATCTGTGGCAAGACTTGAAAATTGCTGTTCACCAACGGTCCCCATCCAACTTGACAGAGCTTGAGCAATTCTGCAAAGAAGAATGGGCAAAAATTGCAGTGTCCAGATGTGCAAAGCTGGTAGAGACTTATTCAAATAGACTCATGGCTGTAATTGCTGCCAAATGTGCCTCTACCAAATATTGACTCAAGGGGGTGAATACTTATGCAATCAATTATTTTCTGTTTTGTATTTGTAATTAATTTAGAACAATTTGTAGATTTTATTTTTCACTTTGACATTATGGACTTTTTTGTGTTGATCAGTGGCAAAAACTCCTAATTAAATTCATTTTGATTCCATGTTGTAACACAAAAAATGTGGAAAAGTCCAAGGGGGGGTGAATACTTTTGAGAGCCACTGTATCTATCAATAAACAAGCCCTATTATAACATGTTGTACATGTTATTGTTTGTGTTTTTTTAGCACTTCCACTTCCCTTTATTATTTCAAAAAACGTAACTTGAAATTGATTGAACAGTAAAAATGAGGTTTACCAGATCATCTTAGCAAAAAAAATGTTTAGCTCGGCTTCTTCTTTACCTTTGCCTCCCCCCACTATTAAGCAAAGTTAGGCGTCCCTGTGTACATTCCATTATGGGTAACGTTATGACTTTGGGCTACAAACTTATTTTAATTTCTGGCAACCCTGCCCAGAATGCACTTTCTTAAAGGCACAATGTGGTAACAAGGTGTTATTGCAAATGAGAATTTGTTCTCAAGGGTTTTACTTGATTAAAGAAAAGGAATTATTGATTGATTCGTATTTCGGGGGAATGTTTAAAACACAATAAAATAAGTTTGTGGCAAAGTGGTTTGCAGTGTGCAGGTGTAGAGGTGATGCAGTGCTCAGTAATAAGAAACACAACACAGTTCACGGTGAAAAACAGTTCTTTACTTGTACTGGGTTGCTTGTTTGGCAACCTTAAATAATAATACCTGGCTGTACACAAAGATGTGTATAGCGCAGGTAAACTACAGGGTTCAGTCCCGAAATAATAATACTAATAATGACACACACTTTATACACACACAATCACAAGTCCAATAGTGAGTGCTCCTAGTGAAAGTGGTGATTTAACACAATAATCAGTGACAACAATAGTGCAGTGTGGTCCGGGTTTGAGGCTGGCTTAGCGTGACAGCTCCCTGATATTTAGCCGTGTAGAACTAACAACAGTTAAACAGACAGATAAGACAACACTAAACACTTGCGGTACTTTTTCATTTGTACGTCCTTGTGACAGTGTGCCCCGCCCCTGCGTGTATTTTATGTTTATTTGTTGTGTGTGGTTTGTAAATGTTGATGTATATATATTGGTGCATGGGATATAATGTGGGATATTTAGCACAAGTGTTGTTAAAATATATAGTTGTATTTAGGCACGGGGATTGCACAATCACTCCACGTGCAGATAAAGTATGTAATAGTATGTGAGCACCGGGATTACACAAATTAGTTCACGTGCTGGGATTCAAGTGAATAATTAATTAGTAATTGAAACCTGGCACAACTGTATATATAGATGCACGTTTCACTCACTCGGGGTTAGTGTGTTCGTGAGTGGATAACGGGGGTGGAGACCCAAACAAAACAATTGCTATTGCGTGCTGGAAACACCAGCACGAAACTTGTTTGTTTGTATCACCGTGTTTGTTAGTGTCTGTCTGTTTTGGTCACCGCACCGTTTTCTTTTACAAAGTGTTTTTGTCTGTTAAAAACCTTTTATTTTGCAATAAACTGGCGCAAATAAGCGCCTTCACCATTTCACCTCGCAGTACTGTGTGTTTCTTCTGGGTCTGACGTCACTGCTCAAGCCATCCTGTGATAGTCCTTTACAGATCTTTCCATAACCATAACAAAGGAACAGATCGCTCAGCCACGTCACCTGATATACCTTCAGTCACACCCCCTTTGGTAGCGAGTGCAATCAATGACTCAATCAATGACACATCGCCAACCACAGTAAGGTGCTGACTTCTAGTATTGTTGCTTTGCCCCCTTTTTGGATGGCCAACTTCCAACTGACCCTGGAATGAACTGTCAAACCATCCAGTCCAGGGCACACTGTTCCTGTCACAGGATGGGAGGGAGATTGTTGACTCGGATTCATTCACTCTCTGTCACAAAGTTACAATTGCAGGTGTAGTTACTATTTGTTACAATGGGGAACAACATTAGAGATGTTACAATTTATGCTCCTGATGGGGGTGTTTGGGCGGGTTTCAAAGAAGTGGGCGGGTTTTTGTAAAAGTAGCTAGCAACCCTGTTCAGTGCAGGGAGAGGTGCTGTATTAACACCAGCAGAATACGCTAACACCCGTTTCATGCAATAGTTGTAATGTTGACCAAACGTGTGTGAGTACTGTGTAAAAAAAATGCTTAAAATTAACAGTTGCATTCAAGAAATTTAGAAAAAGAACAGCAAAAATAAAATAAAAAAATACACTTAAGGTTTATGTGTTGCACATGTCCATTAACAAAATGCTCCGAAAACTTAACATAAAGAAAATAATTTTAATGAAGTTAAAATGCAGCAAAAAGCTCAATAATTAAACAAAAAAGGAAGTGAAAAGTTTACTATAACAAGCTGAAAAAGTTTTTTTTTTGAACTCCAATAAACCAACCTTATCTTTTGCCATTCAAATCAAAGTTTTGAGTCTCAGAAACATTTTTTTTTTTGGCTGTTGCATCTTCTTTAGCATCCGCAACATTATTTACAGTCAGGAGTTTAAGGATGATTTAATCGCGTAGCAGATTCCCTAGTTAGATGATGAGCTGATAATATCTCCTCAGCCAAGAAGCAAGAACGGTAATTTAAGATGTTACCATAATGAAAAACAATAGTGTGGCGTGAGTTTTGTACTAAAGCAGTGTCAGATGTTGCAGGGAAAACAAAGTTTATTGACCAGAAAGGTGAAAACAGAACACATAGAAATAATTGGGACTTTAAAAAAAAAAATATATATATATATATATATTTAGGGAATTAAAAATGAAATGTACTGGAGACTGCAGTAAAATAAACTGCCACTAAAATAGCTCTCAGATTGTGCTGCTAATGAAAATATCTACAATATACAGTATGTACTTGCTGTAGTGTATTTAATATCGAAAATAGCAGAACTAACTTAAACTTGTTTTTAACTGAAACATAAATGGTAACATGTAATCATAAGAGCTGTTTGTGTTACATGCTGTCAGATCAGGACTTGACATAACACTGATCATGGGAGCTGCAACATGCTGTTTCCCATATCACTGCACACAATTAAAGGTGCGGGCACCAATTCCACACATATTTTCAGCCAGTCTTGTATTGCAGGGCCTTTGATGCTCCAAAAATCAACTGTTCTTGTTGATCTTGCCTTGCTGTGAACAGTGCTGAAATAAAACTCCTTCATTGCACTAATGGAGTACTTTGACACTACAAGCAGACCACTACTAGTATAGCACATGCTTAAACCATCCAAAATTGCACCAGATTAATCCCTTTTTCAAAAATGTCTCAGTTGGAGGGGAGACCCCCCCCCCTCCCCCTCCCCTCCCCTCCCCTCCCCTCCCCTCCTACACTCTCCAGCCAGCGGCACTACGTGCCACAATGAGATCAGTGTGCCCCCTACTACCTTGTAAGTGCCACGTACCTTAAAAGTAATTGAAAACCCTGTATGTATGTATGTATGTATCTGTCTATCTATCTCTCTCTCTCTCTCTCTCTCTCTCTCTATATATATATATATATATATATATATAGGCGCCTGCGGGCTTGCCTGTAAGCTGCCCAGAGCTGCGTTGTCCTCCGACGCTGTAGCTCGGGCCTGCAAAGTGAAAAGAAGCGGTCGCAGCACACATACAATTGGACATTTCAAATTGGGAGAAAAACGGGGTAAAAAAAATAAAATAAAAAAAACCCTAACATCGCATTTCCCTAATTTTGTCATTTTAATATCAACCCTAACTGATGCATTAACAAGTTTTTTTGCAACAAATTTCCTTCGTTTTTAAGAATATATTTATAGCTAGAAAGCCTGTATATTCTAATATAGAGCACAAAAAGTGAAAGTGGCTATATTTGTAAACTTGATTAAACATGTCACAGGTGTATATATGTTAAACACTGACAGGTTTATTTATAATACACATGCTTAGTTATTCTTCACCTATTCACACAAAGTGTTTAGCGATCCTAGCTCCACTCAACGCCACTATTATTACCTGGGCCCTGGTGCAAGGCTGTGAAGTAGACCCCCCCCACACACAACTTAAAGAAGACCTTTTGAAAATAAATACATCAGCAGCATGTTATAAAACATTTTAATAAAGCAATTGTGTAACAAGATTAGTCAATTTGATTAATAACTCGATTTAGTTAATATTGAAACATATTAATAGGTTCAAATTTGTCACAAAACATATTAAAATGTATTAATCATAGGCATCAATTGGATTTTTTAAATTAATGTACAAATGTTAGTACGAAACGTTTCTATAAAAAAACACATGTGCATGTCAAAACCTAGCTTGCAGTACAAATGCATTCATTACAACTCATAAGTGAAAACGATAGGTTGCGGATGCAACCCCGGTTCCCTGAAAGAGAAAATAACCATCAAGTGTGGGATATTGCCGTCAGGCAGTAGGGATTGGCTGAGCTTTATAGCAAAGCTGCCGATAGGCCTCTGCGCGAGCTGCCACGTAAGCCCGCCCCCCTGGGAGCTTACTATACGCAGCGCGCAGAGACTCTCTTCTTCTTTTGCTCTTCAGGCCGTGAAGGCTTCGGAGTGACCTCGCGGCTGATGGTTATTTTCTCTTTCAGGGAACCGGGGTTGCATCCGCAACCTATCGTTCCCTTTCAAGTCGAAAATAACCATCAAGTGTGGGAACAGTGTACCCAAGCCGTCGCGAGGGAGGATTCTCGGCAGTAGGACAGACTTACATCATAACGCAATTGCATAGGCAACACAGCTACGCGTATGCGGAACCGCGCCTCAGCGTCTATACTCGCAATGACACCTGTCCTAAGGTGGAACAATCAACACCATATCGTGACAATACTCAATATGACCGCCAACTAGGGGGTCATAGAGTGTAACACGGATGCTCCGAATGACTGAGCAGAGGATTCCAGTACATTTAAACGGTAGAACCTCATAAAAGTATGCGGTGTAGCCCAACTGGCTGCAGCGCAAATGTCACACACTGGCACCCCTCTAAAGAGGGCCCAGGATGTCGTCATACCCCTTGTGGAATGTGCCTTCAACTGCCCTGGTGGCGGAAGGCTTGCAGATTCATATGCTAATTTAATAGCATCCACTATCCAATGGGAAAGGCGTTGTTTAGACAACGGCTGACCCAAAGTCCTAGAACCATGGCATATGAACAACTGTTCTGTTTGCCTCACAGTCGTTGTACGGTCAATATAACACCTCAATGCCCGCACGGGGCAGAGCATGTGTAACCGTTCTTCCTCTGGGGAAGAAAAAGGAGGAGGATGGAACGCCATCAACTCGACTGGTTGGTTCATATGAAACGGGGATATGACCTTGGGTAAAAAGGCCGGATTTGGACGCATGGAGACATTAGAACCGTCTCCTGCGAAACGAGTACATGATGAATGCACTGAAAGTGCATGTAACTCGCCCACACGTTTTGCTGATACCACTGATAGCAAAAACGCAGTTTTCATAGACACGAGCTTCATGTCAACGCTGTGGAGAGGCTCGAACAGTGCCTTGGTAAGGGCTTCTAACACCACGTCAAGGCTCCATGACGGTAAACTGGTTATCCTTGGAGGCCGCAAGCGTCTTGCGCCCTTCAGGAACTGAGATGCCAGAAAATGGCAACCTGGTGATAAACCGTCAATGCGTATATGGTAAGCCGATATGGCGGCTAAATACACCTTAAGTGTAGAGGGAGATTTCCCTTCATCTAACAGTTTCTGTAGAAACTGTAATATCACTGCCATAGGGCAGGATATTGGGTCATGGCCCTCCGCCAGACACCAATCTTGAAACAACTGCCACTTGTACGTATACTGCGACCTAGTAGAGGGTGCTCTCGCACTCTGAATGGTCGAAATCACCGCCGTCGAGAGCCCTAAGGCTGACAGGCTCCCGCTCAGGGTCAAGCCCATAGCTGCATGAGCTTGGGGTTCGGGTGCCATAGCCCTCCTTGGGCTTGGGACAACAGGTCCGCTCGCAGAGGGAGCTCCCTCGGCGACCGTGCAACAACTGCACCAGACTCGGGAACCATATTCTCCGAGGCCACCAAGGAGCGATCAGAATCACTGTCGCTGCTCTACCCTGACCTTCTCTAAGAAGGCGGGAGCATCGAATCGGTGGAAATGCATATAGGAGCCCTGGTGGCCATTCGTGAGCCAGTGCATCGACTCCTAGGGGGCTGTCAAGGTCCTTCACCGAGAACAATAGGGGGCAGTGCGTGGTCTCTTGCGAAGCGAAGAGATCTACCTGCGCTGTACTGAACCATTCCCAGATGTGCTCTACCACCTGAGGGTGGAGACGCCATTCGCCGGCAATAGGGCCTCCTCTGGATAGGAGGTCTGCTGCGTAATTGACTCTGCCCGGTAGGTGAACCGCATGCAGAGAGGTTAAATGCGGTTGTGCCCATAGCAACATCCGTGTTACCATCCAGTGAAGACCGGGGGACCGCAAGTCGCCCTGGCGGTTGATATACGCCACAACTGTGGTGTTGTCTGACCGCACTCACACATGCTTGCCTAGAAGCACTGGCAAGAAGTGCCGGAGGGCGAGGTCCACTGCTCTGAGTTCCAGAGCATTGATGGGGGCTGACCTCCAGGGTCCTGACCACACTCCACGGGTCCCTGTCCCGTTCCAGACTGCTCCCCAACCTTGGTTGGAAGCATCGGTCATGATGACTTCCCTCCTGAAAATGGGACCCAAGCGTACGCCCTGGCGGATGTTCGACGGAACTTTCCACCAGCGTAGCGCTTCCCAGCAGGCTCGGGATACCCTTAGCCTGCGGTGTTTGTCTCTCCGCGGATGCAACGCGAAGGCATTGAACCAGGCCCAGCTCCATGCTGACTGTTTCTCTCAACCTGAATAGGGAGCGACACCGCTCCATCGAGGCAACTCTTTGTGTCGACAGGGTCGCTTCCATGGACACTGAGTCCATATGCAGACCCAAGAATTCGGTCTGTTGGCTCGGCACGAGGCGGCTCTTTTCTGAATTGACCTTCAGACCTAGCCGCTGAAGATGGTCTGTAACCATCACTGTGTGCTGTGCTGCCTGCTCCTTCGACTGTGCGCAGACGAGCCAGTCGTCCAGATAATTCAGCATAATTCAACCTTGAGCCCGCAAGGGAGCTAGAATGGCATCCATACATTTCGAAAAGGTTCGAGGAGCTAGTGACAGGCCAAATGGAAGGACACAAAACTCGTATACCCTGCTCTGAAATGCGAAACGCAGATACTTCCTGTGACCCGGGCAGATGGGACGTGAAAGTAAGCATCCTGAACGATAACACCCGCAGGTATTTGTTCAGTACTCGCAGATCTAAAATAGGCGGAGCCCGCCGCCCTTTTGGGCACCAGGAAGTATTTGGAATAGAACCCTGGTCGATCAGAGCAGGGTCTACTTGTTGAATGGCACGCTTCCTGAGCAATGCCTGTATTTCCACATTCAGAGCTGAGGACTGAACCGAGTCCTTCACTGCAGTTACGACCACTCCCGGAAGGGGAGGTTTTAACCGAACTGAAGGGTGTACCCGGTGGATATAGTTTTACGCACCCAGATGTCGTTGGTGCATTGTTGCCAGAACTGGAGCTGTGAGACAGTGTAGGGGCGGGTTAACAGCTGCCTGGAGTTTTCAGGGCTGTTTAGGCTGGGCTCGTTCGCGAGGGGCCTGGCCGGAGCCCCGAGGGCGTGGCCTGCCACCTCCTCTAGGGCGCCAACCTCCGCCGCGGTCTTGCAAAGGAGGTTGACCGCACTGCTGTGCTTGAGGGAGAGGTCTTAGTACCCCCTGGCCGCGGCTGGTGCTGCGGTGGTGTTCTACGCCACTGGTGCTCTTGTTGGCGTTTAGGCTGGAAAGGCTTATGCGGCCACATCTTCGCCATCTGCTGAGATGCCTCTTGGGCTTTAGCAGAGCGTTGTAGCATCTCCTCAACCGCTGGGCCAAACGTGTGCCCCGGCGTAATAGGAGCATCTAATAATGGGGCCTTGTCAGGCTCTTGAACTCTCGCCTGCGAGAGCCAGAGCTGCCTTCTGGCAACTACCAGGGATGCAATACTCCTGCCTTGAGCCCGTGCATTTAACTGGGCTATCTTGACTAGAAGTTGGGTGACCAACGCCAATTCCGCCCTCAGAGACGCCGATGGGTGCTCCGGGAGATCCTTCACCAGCGACGCCTGGTAAACTGAAAGGAGGCTGGCCACGTTGGACAACCTAACTGCCTCTGTAGCTGCTAAGTAGCCTTTCTTTAAATGAATCTCTATGGTCCTGCACTGTCTGTTAGGACATGCAGGGTCTTTAGCTAGACCCGAAAGTGTCGGGGTTTTAACTAGGGCTGCAAAGGCAGCATCAACTGGTGGGAAGGACGCCAGACCACTCGCTCCCTGCATGGCAAACGCGGAGGCCCTCCGCGAAGTTGTTGGTGAAGAAGCCGGGGCCCCCCAGGTGGACTGTACCTCCTTAATAAAATCAGGGAAGGCTGGGAGCGTCCTGGGCTGTGGAGACCGTACTGACGGCGACTCAAACAGTGACCGCTGAGGTAATTCCACGGCTGGCCACTCAATCCCCAGGTGGCGAGTTGCTCGCTCCACCAGTGACCACAAGGGATCACTGGTGTCCAGCACCTCCGACTCAGTGTCTTGCTCTGAGTGCTGGGATGTCAGTTCAGCTTCCACACTGTCCTCCTCAAGGAGAGGCTCACCTTCCGAAGCATCCCTTGAGATAGCATCTACGTCCCACACCCCTTGGTGTTGTTGGACGACCGGGGCGGCCAGAGGCTGTGGTGGAAACACCTGCTGATTGGCAATCGGCCCGACCGGTGGTGCCATGTTTGTCAGAGACATGAGCAGCGATTGCTGACCCATCATCACGTCCATAAACTGGGACATTTTTGACATGAGCTCTGCCACGCCTGACTTGTCCCTATAATGCCTGTCCCGAAGAGGAGAACGGGAGCGTCCCCTACAGCGGGGTGACACGGAGCAAGACCGTGACCGGCGAGGGTGTTCCCTGCGAGGGGAGGGGCCTCGGGGTCGGATAGACGGGCTACGAGAGCCCCGGCACGCCTATGGTCTGGGATCTCTGGCCAGCTGTAAGCTGGGAGGGGCTCCTGGATATCCGCAGTGTGACGGGCGGAGTCGCTGTGGACGACGACGGGACAGACAGGGTGTAAGACGACCCTGAGGAAGGGGAGTGGCTACCAACTGCTTTCCTCGCCCTCTGGCGAAGAGTGCGCGGCTGAAAATTAGCGCACAATGCGCAGAACGATCTGTCTGCCAAGGCAGACGCGGCGTGCTCTGGTCCCAGGCACGCCACACAGTCCTCATGAGGATCGTTCGCCGGCAATTTTGCCTCGCAGGTGACGCAAAGGTGGAACCCAGACATCATTACCACTCTGATCGCCGACGCGTTTGTGTGTCGATGCGTTGCGTTGAGCGCCGGCGTCTAAGCTACGGCGTCAGGTGCGTGCACGAAACACCGCGGGTGCCGAACACCGAACGCGAAGGCGTCGAGTGTCGAGGTACGTGCACCGAGGCGTCGAGGCGTCGATGCACCGGCGTCGAGCGCCGAGAGTCGGCGTCGAGTGCATGCACCGAGCGTCGAGGCGTCGATGCGTCGAGTGCCGAAGCGTCGAGGTGCGTGCACCAAGCGCCGGGCGTCGACGCGTCAAGGTACGTGCACCCGAGCGTCGAGGCACCGAGCACCGAGCGTCGAGCACCGAGCGTCGAGCACCGGCGTCGAGCGTCGAGGTGCGTGCGTCGAGCGTCGAGGCACCGAGCGCCGACGCGTCGAGGTGTGTGCACCGAGCACCGAGCGTCGAGCATCGAGGTGCGTGCACCGAGCACCGAGCGTCGAGCACCGAGTGTCGAGGTGCGTGCACCGAGCGTCGAGGTGCGTGCACCGAGCCCCAAGTGCCGAGGCACTAAGCACAAAGCGCCAAAGCACTACACCAAAGCGCCAAAGCGCTGACACCGAAAACACCGAAGCACTATGCGCCGGAGCGCGTGTACTGAGCGGGAAGACGCTATGCACTAGACGCCGAAACGTCAGCTGACCCGCAGAGCGGAGATGCTAAGTGCTAGTACAGTGTCTCAGTCTTAAAAGACAAAGGTGTTGTGCTATACTTACCTGTTAAAAGGGCAACTGAAAAGTGCAGTTGGCGGTAGTCTTCCTTGTGTATTGTATGGGGAAATTTTTTATTTTTTTATTTTTATTTTTTATTTTATTTTTTTATTTTATTTTAGAGGAACTGCAGCCTCACTAATGATATTTTTGTAGCATAGATACAGTCGTGCAGCAACCACGCGGTGATGTTACAATCCGCGGGTGGTATTATTGGAGTGGCTGCTAGGAGCAGGCTGCACTCCAGGTCTAGCCGAGGCGAGACCGAGGCTGCAAAAAATTGCATGACCTAGCCAGGCGCGCAACGTGTCCTCTAAACTCTATTCTATACTACGGAGACAAAAAACCCAACAACAAATATTGTACAATATATAAAAATATATGTAAATGTAAGAAAGACGGACGGCAAGAGCCAACACGAGAAACGCAATGCCGAAGCAAAGCGTGAAAGTGAATGAAATAATATATATATAATGCTCCGTAGAGCGAACACTGAAATCAACTCAGAGAAGGGGCGGTAGCCAGCTTCTCAAGCTCAAGGCTGACGAGTACAATCAGTGGTGTAAATCTCTCAGAGAGAAAACTTACCAGCTCAATGTCCTACATAGGCTGAAGGCAAAAGAGGAAGAGGGTCTCTGTGTGCTGCGTATAGTAAGCTCCCAGGGGGGCGGGCTTACGTGGCAGCTCGCGCAGAGGCCTATCGGCAGCCTTTCTATAAAGCTCAGCCAATCCCTACTGCCTGACGGCAATATCCCACACTTGATGGTTATTTTCGACTTGAAAGGGAACATCATTCTGTGAACAAACGTAACAAATTAATATCCCAAAAGCATTTTTTTTGTTTTTTCAAATACTGAATTTTGACCATCTGTTAGTAATATTCAAAGCTGATGGAATTTTGTGAGGCAGGAAGACTCCGACACGTTCAGCTTTTTTGATGTGGAACATGAACAGATTTTAGCCTTTTGGCTGACAGTGATTTGGGGATGCTGTTTGTGCATTGTGGAGATTTTGTTTAGACAAAAAGTTCCAAGCAGTAGTTAAATCATATGTAATAAACTATAACATTAATATTATGGGTCAAATATAGAAAAACATATTGCTATACCATACAGACCATCGTAAATCAAGGCTACGTTTATTGTATTTTGCCAGTATTGCATGTACAGTTGTAATTTATCTATTAGAATACAGTAAATTAGCAGTACAGCTATAGCCAAAAGTTTTGCATCTCCCTATATAATTAAATCATTTTGCTTCATGGAGTCGAATGAAGCCTTTGGAATAATGCTACGTTAACATACTGAATTACACACCACTTTGTAGTTTTCCATACTTAATGAAAAACTGTGACATTTAAAAATGTGACATGTTGAAATCCAACATGCCTTAAATACTACTGTACAACTATTATGGCTTCCGGTAGACTTGTGCAATATCATTCTGTGATATAATAAGTACAATTTATATTTGGTTAAATGAGAATATACCATTGACTGTATTTCTAAAAGATACAGTGGCTCTCAAAAGTATTCACCCCCCTTGGACTTTTCCACATTTTATTCTGTTACAACATGGAATCAAAATGGATTTAATTAGGAGTTTTTGCCACTGATCAACACAAAAAAAGTCCATAATGTCAAAGTGAAAAATAAAATCTACACATTGTTTTAAATTAATTACAAATATAAAACAGAAAATAATTGGTCAGACCACAAAGGACTGCAGGCGTTTTTTAAAATGTATTTTTCGAAAAGTTTTTTTGTGAAGGAAAATGAGGAGTGCTTTTGAGTCATAGGATCCAGGGCCAGAAGAGCAGCCACAGCCGGCCGTCTGCCAGGTCTGTCTTATGGACGAGTGGTGCCCTGGTTGTGGTGAGTTTGAGCACACAGTGGCCATTTGCCCCTCCCAATATCAGGGAGTGGAGTTAGCTGCCTGACCGGAGAACCTGGAAGAGCCGCCACCCTCAAGCACGACCTCAGAAGGAGGAACCACAGACTCATGCGTTAGAGAAGGGGAAGGAGTCGTTGTCCCCAGAGGACCCGCTGGCTTCGAGGTGGACAAGTCAAGGAGGCTGTGTGGTCCAGTGGTTAAAGAAAAGGGCTGGTTCAAATCCCACCTCAGCCACTGACTCATTGTGTGACCCTGAGCAAGTCATGCAAGCCCAAAAAATCAGCCTAATTTCAGAAAAACAGATCTAATACTGCCAAAGCACCTAAATCACCCTCATCGAGTAACTAGTTCGTTATTTTGGGGGATTATTAAGGTTATATTAAAACAAATATGTAGATCTTAAAAATACTTTATTCAGATATGCTGTTAGCGTTCGTAGCCTGCCTGGAGGAAGGGCAATCGGATCAGCCATGGATTCCCAGAGGTTTATTTCCCAGACTTTGGTTTTGTTTTCCTCTCCTGCGTGCTGACGATCCTTGTTAAAGGTTTGGCTAAACCTTCAATTTTGCATACTCCTCATTCTCCTCAATAAATATTTGTATTAAAACATCTTGTGATTGGTGTTTGTCCCAAACTACCGAAAGACATATATTCAGAAACTTATATGGAGAGCACTGTGTGTTACATTTACTAACACATAAAATCCTTATATGAAAAATACTATAAAACCAGGACAATTTTATAACCAATCCGAACATGTATGTATACACATAGAAAACAAATTAAGAAAAATAAGAGGCATATAAGTGTAACATATATTGCTTTTAAAGTAAAATAGAAGTTCTTTCAGTGTGGAATACATTGATTTCAGTATCTGTTTTCACTATGTAGTTCAGATAAAACATTAAACAGTCAACCTGAAATTCTGAGGTAAAACAATAAAAAAGCCAAGTAGACAATAAATTTAATGCCCCAGGTAAGGTACAAAACCATGTGAAATGAAAGGCTTTACAAAAGCAAAGTCATGTGACACTAAGACTTACAACCCCAGGCTAGGCACAATACAGTGTAAGAGGACAGAAGATGCACTGCAGCTGTGTGTCTCATACTGCTTTAAAAAGGGGGGTTTCAGATAGGTTACCCTGTGATGAGAAAGTGCATCTCTAGATACCTCTTGTAATTACATGCATGTATCACATAGGGCCCCTCCTATTGGACGTGTTTGTTTTTCGTCCCAGTGACTTGGGAGTTAAAATTGATCAGCTTGTCTGTCAGCTGAGATGTGGACCCTTTCAAAGTGACATTTAACGTAATGCAGCAGCAGGATTTTAATACGCGCCTGTCAGCAGTTTAGATGTGAGCTTTTCCATCTGCTACTCCTATAATGCAATGTACCTTTAATTTCCTAATGTTCTGTTAATCAGCAGGATGGAGAGTTAAGGGGGGGTGGGGGTGGAGGGGTATTTATAAGAGGGCAGGAGTTGAAGTCTATCACATTGAGGCATTTGATTTAAACCAGAGGTTGTTCCATTAAACAAGGAGACTGGCTGAATGATAATGAAGATTAGCCGAGGGCGAGGGCACTCTGTGTCTTAGAGGACTTATTCACTAGGTCATTTACCTTTTAGGTTTAAATCGGCACAGTCTGTGCTAAGGTGACATATTTATGTTTGGTTTATTAGTGTCCCAGATGCAGTTTTTACATAGAACATTGCCGGGTTTGTCCTGTCAGGTTTCCAACGAGGTCTGGCTTGGCCCTTGCCTGTAGCGAACATCAGCTTCAATAACATCCAGTGGGACCTTGCCTTTAGGGAACATTAACTAGTCCCTCTAGGATTCCACGGTTGTGGAAAAAATCACAGAATTTACTCTCTCTCTCTCTCTCGCAGAATTTTCAGTTTTTGGCAAAAAAAACAAAACTCAAACATTTGCTCCCTACTATTACTGTATATGTCACTGTAGCGCATATGCACTATTTGTATTGAGAAGTGTGGCAGAGTTTCAGTGCAAGCTTTAGTTCAGCCATGGAGAGATTCCTAAGGCCATCGGTGAACTCCGAAAACAAATCTAAATTAGCACCGAATATAACGGCAAAAGATAGGACACAAATGCAAAATGCAAGTCCAGTATTTCCAATAGCTCACCATCATAGCTTCTGTTAAAATGGCAGAAGACCGTGACAACGACCATGGATAGACAAACAGTGGCTGAAGAACGAAACAAGGTAAGAATTATTTTTAATTACAAAAGGATTTCATATTTAGTTGCAAGTTCAAAGCGAAGTGATGTTCTGTTACTCCTATGTGAAAGGTCAGAGAAAAACAATTAGGACCTTGCTTGTACTCCCTATGTTTGCAGGTCCGGAAAGATGTCACTCTAATTATATATGGAAATACACACTTTTTTTTTTTGGTTTAGTAACATGAATGCTCAAAAAGGAAGGAGGCGGTGAACTATATTAGATATTATCCGATTACTTGGGATGACAACATTTTTGTGAAAATCCTCTTTTTTTAAATCGTTACTTTCCTGTTTGTTTTTTGGTATGTGATGATAGCACTTTCACTTTGTGGCCTCGGTCAAAGAAACAGAGAAGCTAGTTTATCAGCCAATCAGTGTCGCCTGTCACTGTTTCCAAGTGCTTGTCACAGCTTCCAAACTATTTCTATGTAATGTCTTGATGTGGATAGGTTTTAAAATTATAACATTATGGTGAACAACACATGTTAGCTTCAATAACATCCAGTGGGCCCTTGCCTTCAGGGAACATTAGCTTCAATAACATCATTGCTTTGGTAGATTATCACAGCAGCATACTAGCAGGGCAACACTTGAAGCACATTAGAAAATCACAGGTAATTAAGAGAAATAGTTGAAATGTTTCCAATATTTCCGAGCCAGCAGAGATTAAGGTTTGTAAAATGGAAGCTGCAGAGCAGGCAAAGAATAATTAAAACATATTGGTAACAATTGTGGGCAGCTTTTGTGATCTTGATTTAATTTAATTGACATTATAATAGGGATTTAGAGGTTTGCCAGATACGCAGCTGGCTTATTGAAACGCTCTCTTCTATCCAATTATTTCCTTGTCTCATCCTTAGTAATTCACATAACATTCCTTGATTGTGTTATATGTATTACTCCTGAAATTAGGGGGACGACAGCCTGTTTTCAGGCTCCACACCCTACAGTGTAGGATTCCCCCATTCTTCCCAAAAGGAAATGTGTCACTAAGGGGGACATGTATCAAGATCGACCGACACAGCACTAAATATCAGCAGAGTGTAAAGTAACGCTCTGCCGCAGCACAAATTTTACCCCATCCCGAATGTATTAACTGGCCCAAAGTGAATGAGGCACGACGTAGTCTGGCACATTTAAATGTGAAAATCCCACTGCGCTGGTGTTCTGAACCCCTCAAAATGGGCTACGGTAACACAGATTAACAGACTAATCTGAAACATAGCGCCTCCCCTGTCAGAGTTGTGAATGATCTGCTGATAAAATCTGACTCTGGCTTTCATCAGTTTCAATTCTTCTAGATTTAAGTGCTGCCTTTGATACTGTAGACCATTCCATCCTACTGAATCGTCTTGAAAGCACAGTGGGACTGTCTGGCCTTGTCCTATCCTGGTTCAAATCTTATCTTTCTGATAGGTTTCAGTTCATCTCTATTGGGGAGGTAAAATTGGCATTATCAGAGGTTGTCTGTGGTGTTCCACAGGGCTCCATTTTAGGTCCCTTGTTGTTTTCACTATATATGTTACCGTTAGGTGACATTATCTGCAGACGGAGTGAACTTCCATTGTTATACCCAGCTATATTTGTCCCTAATTTCTTCAGGAATTTCTTCTGCCTGGATGCTATTAGCTACTTGCCTTACAGACATCAAGCATTGGATGTCACAGAATTTTCTAATGTTGAAATTCAGATGAAACAGAGGTTATGCTAATGGCCTCACAGAACCAACTAAAAGGAAATGTGGGACTACACAAGCTTGACCACTGCAGTCTCTCATCAAAATTTAAACTAGAAATTAAGAGTCTGGGCTTTCATTTGAGACTCATATTAGGGATGTTACTAAAGTATCTTTTTACCATTTGAGAAATATAGTCAAACTTAGACCAATTATTTCTGTATGTGATGCCGAGAGACTAATGCAGGAGAGTTTTCTTGTAGCGCTCCTAAATTATGGAATGCTCTACCTTTATTTGTCAAGAACGCTGGGGCCGTTACAGTTTTCTGGTCTGCATTCTTTGGTCTGCAAAGGACCTATTTTAATATCACATTTACAAATGAGCCCCACCTACAATTTGTCCATGCGTATAATTAAGGCATTTTCGCAGTGCTAACCCGTCCATAACTTGCCAAAAGTGTCATACAGGGCAATTTTACGGCCAGCGTAAACTCAGCGCTATGGCCTTAATGCCATGCAAACACTTGATACATGTCCCCCTAAGGGTTTTATTTGGCCCATGGCTTAAATTGGGAAAACTAGTTAACTCATTTTCAAGCCAGCCACAGGTAAAAGTAAAAATAATTATTTAAAAAATGTTTTTAAATTAACTTCGGAGTGCCCATTTATTTTACAACAAATTTTATACCCATTTATTTCACTCTCCCTCACTGCAGCAATTCCCCACAAAAGCTCAGAAGAAGTAAAGTCCAGGGGCATCCTCTGCTCCCACGTCCAGACCAATGGCCTCTTTACATCCAGGAGCTGGACAGTGAATGTTGGTAAGCTTCTGACCTCTGGAGGGTAAAGGCCAGCCCTGGAGGTGTCCGATCAGCTCACTGGCGCATGGCCAGTAGGGTTCACTGCAGTGATGGTTTGGTCTACCTAACACAGGGGACTGCCAGAGCCAGTGTGATGCTTCCTGTAGAATCCCCACCGAAGACCAATGAATGTACACAGCCAGGACACAAACCTGTGCTTCCTGACTGCACCCTGCTCACCATGCGGTCATACCTTTACCAGTTACAAAACTATATTAACACTCACCCTTTCAGGGGATTGGTTCCTGGTACCCTGTTAAAAATGGCACTAATACAGAACTCATTGGTGCAGGACAGAAGGCCAACACAATAATAAGTGCACTTGCTGTCCTTTAAAACTGCACTACTCAAATTAGTATGGACATTGTACTACAGACAACCAAACATGATTTGTTAATATGTATAAAAGCCAGGTTGAAAATGGAGCTTTTGCAATCATAGGTGTTAGTCCTATATTGCTTCTTCTATAAAAATGTATTTACGATGGACTGTGTGACTAATATTACACATGAAAAAACGCAGATCAAAATTGAACAGGCTTGCAGGAGCAGGCAGCAAGAGCAGAATCTTTGTCAAATAAGTGGACAGCATAGTTATGTGTCTCCTCTCCTGGCAGCATTGTATTCAATTTCAAATCTGCTCGCCTTGATGAAGGTCATACGATAAAGCAGCTTTATGTGTTAATAGAAACTACAAATCCTTTTGCATTAAAATACCTTCCTTGCCTCTCCTGCATCACCATGACTTGTCTGTGGTTAAATAAAGCTGAATATGTGTGACTATCATACTGCAGATGGGTTTGTATAAAAGCATGGTGTAACAGGGCGAGCAGCCCTGTACATTGATTTGTTATTTTATATTTGTTTATTATGATTTATTTATTGTATTTGTGACAGCGTACCGCCGTGTTATTTTGTTTTATATTTGTCGGCAAAGCGCTGTATGTTTTGTTATTGTTGTGTTTATAAATATGACGGCATAGCCGTGTGTTTTTAGTTTGTTTAGTCATGTGGATGGGAAGCCCCATCCACAGAAGTTTAATTAATAAACTCGTGCAGGTAGTGGCCGAGGGGTAGTAGAATAGTTGCTAGCCGGTTGCGCCCCTCGGCCACAGTATAAGGGGCCTGCAGCTTTCCATGTTCGGGGTGGGTGTAGAGAGGAGAGAGCGAGCAGCGAGACAGAAAAACGAAACTAAAATTAAACATAGGAACAGTGAAGGCAATCTGCCCTGCCTGACATGTGTTTTATATATTTTGTGTTCAAGACTTGTTTTGTTTGACTGTTTTGTTTGCTCTGTGAGCACAGTGTTCTTGTTTGAATATTTATTTTATTTTTGTTCACCGGCCAGTCATTCCTGCCACACATGGTTATAGTGCTTCACAGCTATGGCATTACTGTAACATGTCTGGAGCATGATACCTTCCAGATTGGGGGGAAGGGGGTATCAAATGGATTAAAAACCTGGACCAGATTAGATCTCCTCAGGTCTCATGCATTCAGCATTATATATATATATATATATATATATATATATATATATACTACCGTTCAAAAGTTTGGGGTCACTTAGAAATTTCCTTGTTTTCGAAAGAAAAGCAAATTTTTTGTCCATTAAAATAACATCAAATTGATCAGAAATACAGTGTAGACATTGTTAATGTTGTAAATGACTATTGTAGCTGGAAACGGCTGATTTGTAATGGAATATCTACATAGGCGTACAGAGGCCCATTATCAGCAACCATCAGTCCTGTGTTCCAAAGGCACGTTGTGTTTGCTAATCCAAGTTTATCATTTTAAAAGGCTAATTGATCATTAGAAAACCCTTTTGCAATTATGTTAGCATAGCTGAAAACTGTTGTGCTGATTAAAGAAGCAATAAAACTGGCCTTCTTTAGACTAGTTGAGTATCTGGAGCATCAGCAATTGTGGGTTCGATTACAGGCTCAAAATGGCCAGAAACAAAGAACTTTCTTCTGAAACTCGTCAGTCTATTCCTATTCTGAGAAATGAAGGCTATTCCATGCGAGAAATTGCCAAGAAACTGAAGATGTCGTACAATGCTGTGTACTACTCCCTTCACAGAACAGCGCAAACTGGCTCTAACCAGAATAGAAAGAGGAGTGGGAGGCCCCGGTGCACAACTGAGCAAGAGGACAAATACATTAGAGTGTCTAGTTTGAGAAACAGACGCCTCACAGGTCCTCAACTGGCAGCTTCATTAAATAGTACCCGCAAAACACCAGTCTCAACGTCAACAGTGAAGAGGCGACTCCGGGATGCTGGCCTTCTAGGCAGAGTTGCAAAGAACAAGCCATATGTCAGACTGGCCAATAAAAAGAAAAGATTAAGATGGGCAAAAGAACACAGACACTGGACAGAGGAAGATTGGAAAAAAGTGTTATGGACAGACGAATCTAAGTTTGAGGTGTTCGGATCACAAAGAAGAACATTTGTGAGACGCAGACCAAATGAAAAGATGCTGGAGGAGTGCTTGACGCCATCTGTCAAGCATGGTGGAGGCAATGTGATGGTCTGGGGGTGCTTTGGTGGTGGTAAAGTGGGAGATTTGTACAGGGTAAAAG
Organism: Acipenser oxyrinchus oxyrinchus; assembly: GCA_030684275.1. NCBI lineage: Eukaryota > Metazoa > Chordata > Actinopteri > Acipenseriformes > Acipenseridae > Acipenser > Acipenser oxyrinchus. The sequence goes on along the minus strand of CM060264.1, from coordinate 17,573,220 downwards.
GGATCTTGAAGAAGGAAGGCTATCACTCCATTTTGCAACGCCATGCCATACCCTGTGGACGGCGCTTGATTGGAGCCAATTTCCTCCTACAACAGGACAATGACCCAAAGCACAGCTCCAAACTATGCAAGAACTATTTAGGGAAGAAGCAGTCAGCTGGTATTCTGTCTATAATGGAGTGGCCAGCACAGTCACCGGATCTCAACCCTATTGAGCTGTTGTGGGAGCAGCTTGACCGTGATGGTACGTAAGAAGTGCCCATCAAGCCAATCCAACTTGTGGGAGGTGCTTCAGGAAGCATGGGGTGAAATCTTTTCAGATTACCTCAACAAATTGACAACTAGAATGCCAAAGGTCTGCAAGGCTGTAATTGCTGCAAATGGAGGATTCTTTGACTAAAGCAAAGTTTGAAGGACACAATTATTATTTCAATTAAAATCATTATTTCTAACCTTGTCAATGACTATATTTCCTATTCATTTTGCTATATTTCCTATTCAAACTCATTTCATGTATGTTTTCATGGAAAACAAGGAAATTTCTAAGTGACACCAAACTTTTGAACGGTAGTGTATATATATATATATATATATATATATATATATATATATATATATATATATATATATATATATACAGTACTGTGCAAAAAGTTTTAGGCAGGTGTGAAAAATGCTGTAAAGTAAGAATGCTTTCAAAAATAGACATGTTAATAGATTATATTTATCAATTAACTAAATGCAAAGTGAGTGAACAGAAGAAAAATCTAAATCAAATCCATATTTGGTGTGACCACCCTTTGCCTTCAAAACAGCATCAAGCATCAATTCTTCTAGGTACACTTGCACACACTTTTTGAAGGAACTCGGCAGGTAGGTTGGCCCAAACATCTTGGAGAACTAACCACAGTTCTTCTGTGGATTTAGGCAACCTCAGTTGCTTCTCTCTCTTCATGTAATCCCAGACAGACTCGATGATGTTGAGATCAGGGCTCTGTGGGGCCATACCATCACTTCCAGGACTCCTTGTTCTTCTTTACGCTGAAGATAGTTCTTAATGACTTTCGCTGTATGTTTGGGGTCGTTGTCATGCTGCAGAATAAATTTGGGGCCAATCAGATGACTCCTTGATGGTATTGCATGATGGATAAGTATCTGCCTGTACTTCTCAGCATTGAGGAGACCATTAATTCTGACCAAATCCCCAACTCCATTTGCAGAAATGCAGCCCCAAACTTGCAAGGAACCTCCACCATGCTTCACTGTTGCCTGCAGACACTCATTCGTGCACGCTTTCCAGCCCTTCGGCGAACAAACTGCCTTCTGCTACAGCCAAATATTTCAAATTTTGACTCATCAGTCCAGAGCACCTGCTGCCATTTTTCTGCACCCCAGTTCCTGTGTTTTCATGCATAGTTGAGTCGCTTGGCCTTGTTTCCACGTCGGAGGTATGGCTTTTTGGCCGCAAGTCTTCCATGAAGGCCACTTCTGACCAGACTTCTCCGGACAGTAGATGGGTGTACCAGGGTCCCACTGTTTTCTGCCAATTCTGAGCTGATGGCACTGCTGGACATCTTCCGATTGCAAAGGGAAGTAAGCATGATGTGTCTTTCATCTGCCACAGTAAGTTTCCTTGGCCGACCACTGCGTCTACAGTCCTCAACGTTGCCCGTTTCTTTGTGCTTCTTCAAAGAGCTTGGACAGCACATCTGGAAACCCCTGTCTGCCTTGAAATTTCTGCCTGGGAGAGACCTTGCTGATGCAGTATAACTACCTTATGTCTTGTTGCTGTGCTCAGTCTTGCCATGGTGTATGACTTTTGACAGTAAACTGTCTTCAGCAACCTCACCTTGTTAGCTGAGTTTGGCTGTTCCTCACCCAGTTTTATTCCTCCTACACAGCTGTTTCTGTTTCAGTTAATGATTGTGTTTCAACCTACATATTGAATTGATGATCATTAGCACCTGTTTGGTATAATTGTTTAATCATACACCTGACGACATTCCTACAAAATCCCTGACTTTGTGCAAGTGTACCTAGAAGAATTGATGCTGTTTTGAAGGCAAAGGGTTGTCACACCAAATATGGATTTGATTTAGATTTTTCTTCTGTTCACTCACTTTGCATTTAGTTAATTGATAAATATAATCTATTAACATGTCTATTTTTGAAAGCATTCTTACTTTACAGCATTTTTTCACACCTGCCTAAAACTTTTGCACAGTACTGTATATATATAAATTACAAGTGCAATGTGCCAATGACTTGTCACTGTAGAATATGAAACATGTCACTGTGTTTTTCTATGAAATCCAATTGAGGATCAAGAGTATTCAAAGCCTGTGTACAACAACACACAGCCTAGCGGTCTGCCTTGGACAGCAGTGGGTGCTGCATTTGCTTCACTTTGAGCTGTACATTTCCTAGGAGCTGTTATCAAGCAGCCATCAGCACAGCCTCCTGCAGAGGAAATCTGTGTCACATCAGCTTACCTTTTATCAGCTATTGATCCTGTTAATAATAAGGGATGTGAACTGATTTTGAGGTTTGTTTTGTCTGCATTCCTGCACAATCTTCATTGGTATATGTATAATTAGACATGCCTCATAACACAGGTAAACGTACACCCTTGTAGCATTTGTAATGTCTCTTAAAAGTGTACAGTGGTATAAACTTCTTAATAAAGTGCCCTGAGGCTGAGGTGTGAATTCATTGAATGGTTTACTACCTTTACTCCATAGACAAGAACTTGTTTCATTCTCCAGGTTTGCACCGCCTTCAAACAACTGTAGCAATACACTGAACAGTATTACAATTCAAAATTAGAAGAGTTAGTGCACTGTGGGCACTTTTCAGATAGCATATGTCATATATTCTAGCATAGGAAACATAGCTAGCCACATATATTATTCATCAGTAACTTATACATGTATGCAAATCATAAGATTATGTATTATACTGTCAACTAACACTACAATTCCCTACCTCATTATCATATTGTCCTGTATTTTATTCAAGATAAGTCACGTCTTACAAAAGCTGTTTCAAAAGATCTCGTGAATGTACATTCAAACAAATAGATTTTATTATGTATTATTATTCTTAATAATCAGCACTGAAGAAAAAATAATGGGCAACGTCATGCATTATTAGAAAGCTTTTAATCTGTGCTGTACACATTTGACATTTGAATGCATCTGCTTTATAAATACCAATCAGCGTGATGATTGGTTTTGGAAATATAGTTTGACCAGCATTTCGTGTTGTTTATTCTGATTGTAAAAATCACGCTCCTGTCAGGTTATGCTGGACCAGTCTGCAGCCAGGCACACACATACACACACATGCAGTGCAGACCCCAACCAGTCTGCAACCAGGGACACACACACACATGCAGGGTGGACCCCAAACCTCTGTAAAAATATCATCATATGAAGTGGAAAGATCAAGCTTCTGTTAGTTACTATGCATAGACCTAATCTGGACCCAGGCTGTATTTACGAAAATAAAATATTATTTAAGGTCTGGAACAAGGAGCAGTGATCTGGGTGAAGCAGCAAAGAAACCTGTGCCCAAGTGGAAATTATGCAGTCCCCTCAACTGAAAACAACTGTATTGTAATCTGAGAAAGACCCTACTTACTACCCAACAATAAGAACACAAAAGGACCTGGATTCAAAATGACATTGTACGGCCTGCAGATATCCTTAAGCTGCTTGGATTTCTTCTGTGAGCAGTTCAGTTCATTTTATTGAGTAAAACACTTTCATTTACGGTGCTTGTATTAAAGACCTGAAATGAACGCTGTTGGTCTGTTTACTTTGTTGCTGCTTTCTAGTGGTACAGTGGTTTAATTCAAGTGTGAGAGGTTTATTCATAGAGGGGTTTAAACTACAGAGCCATAGTAATGGGCTGTAATAACCCCACATACTAAACAAGAACTTTGCGTGTGTTTTTAGTGGGCTGGTGGCAGGCATGTGTTGGACGGCTAGTGTGCACTGGATTCATTTTGTGTAAGATGTAAATGGGTAATGCATTTTGCGTAAGATGTGAATGGGTAATGTATTTTGTGTAAGATGTGAATGGGTAATGCATTTTGTGTAAGATGTGAATGGGTAATTGTCACAAAGACGGCCGGAGTGGGTGACGTCAGACCAGAGCCAGGAAATAAATAACAGAGATGGGGTTTTGGTGAAGCTGAGCGCGTGATCGCCCTCAGCATTTAATAATTAAACAGAACAGAAAATAAAAGGTTTGAACACAAAACACAGGACACGGCACTTACGCCAAAATAAACAGGTACACAAAAACGGACAGACAAACAAACACAGTGAGTGAAATCGTTATTATTATTCTTTTTACTATATTTTAGTTTCCTTTTCTCTTCTCCACACCCGTTCTCCACTCACCGAACACCCAACCCCGAGTGAGTGAAACGTGCATCTATATATACTGTTGTGCTGGGATTCAATTACTAATTAATTATTCACTTGAATCCCAGCACGTGAATTAATTACGTGCAACCTCGTGCTCACATATTAAATACTTTAAATGCACGTGAAGTGATGTGCCCTCCTCGTGCCTAAATACAATTATACATTTTTAAACACACGTGAAACACACACCGTTTATATCCCGTGTACCAATGACTATACACCAACATTTACACACACAACACGTAACATACAACATATAACACAAACTACGCACAAGGGCGTGGCCACATTGCCACATATACCCCCTTGTGCGCACACATGGCCTCAACGCCACCTCCCCTTAAAACCCAGCAGTCCAGGACAAAGTCTCGGGCTGGGAAGGGAGGCTTCAGTGGGCCCATGGCTGGCAATGCTGTCAGCACCCCTGCCGGTAGTGGCACGGCTGACAGCATGCTGGTCCACTCCTGCAGCGAAACTGCTGCTGGGGATGCTGGTCTCCTGACCTCTCCCACTTTCTTCAGAGCCGGTAGCTCCCTCCTGTGGGGCTCCGCCACAAGAACTCCTGCAGCGAAACTGCTGCTGGGGAAAGTGGTCTCCTGACCTCTCCCCTGTCTTTGTAGCCGGTAGCTCCCCTTCTGGGGCTCCGCCACCGTACTCCTGTGGTGGAGGTGCGGGAAGCAGAGACAGCTCCTGCTGTTCTGCTCCTGGCAGTGGCAGAGGCAGAGGCAGCTCCTGCTCCTCTGCTCCTGGTGGTGGCGGAGGTAGAGGCAGCTCCTGCTCCTCTGCTCCGGGCGGTGGCGGAGGCAGAGGCAGCTCCTGCTGCTCTGCTCCTAGTGGTGTCGGAACCAGCAGGTATTCACCCTCTGCTGGTGGAGGTGGGAGGGGCAAGCAGTCCTCCCACAACAATGAAGGCGGAACCAGCAGGTACTCACCCTCTGCTGGTGGAGGAGGCAGAGGCAGCTCCTGCTGCTCTGCTCTTGGTGGAAGGGGTTGAGGTGGTGGAGGCAGAGGCAGCTCCTGCTGCTCTGCTCCTCGCGGTGGAGGCAGGGGCAGCTCCTGCTCCTCTGCTCCGGGCGGTGGCGGAGGCAGAGGCAGCTCCTGCTGCTCTGCTCCTAGTGGAGGAAGCGGTGGAGGTGGGAGCAGCATGTAGGCTCCTGGCGATGGAGGTGCGAGCAGCGTGTGGTCTCCTTCTGTTGTAGGGGACTGGTGCGGCTCCGCCTCTCTTGCAGGGGACTGGTGCGGCTCTCCCGCTCTTGCAGGGGACTGTGGTGGAGGCAGAGGCAGCTCTTGTTCCTCTCCTCCGGGTGGTGATGGTGGGGGAAGTGATACCAGCAGACGTTCACACTCTGCTGGTGGATGGGAACCCAGCAGGCATTCACCCTCTGCTGGTGGACACGGGGACAGCAGGAATTCTTCCTCTGCTGGTGGACACGGGGACAGCAGGCATTCTTCCTCTGCTGGTGGACACGGGGACAGCAGGCATTCTTCCTCTGCTGGTGGACACGGGGACAGCAGGCATTCTTCCTCTGCTGGTGGACACGGGGACAGCAGGCATTCTTCCTCTGCTGGTGGACACGGGGACAGCAGGCATTCTTCCTCTGCTGGTGGACACGGGGACAGCAGGCATTCTTCCTCTGCTGGTGGAGATGGGGACAGCAGGCATTGTTCCTCTGCTGGCAGCTTGGGTCCTAGGGCTGTGGAAGCACCGACTTCCCCCTCTTGGGCTATGGAAGCACCGACTCCCCCCTCTTTGGGCTGTGGACGCACCGACTCCTCCCTTTTGGGCTGTGGACGCACCGACTCCTCCCTTTTGGGCTGTGGACGCACCGACTCCCCCTCTTGGGCTTAGGACGCTCGGGCTCCCCCACTCAGGCGTAGGACGTTCGGGCTCCTCCCACTCAGGCGTAGGACGTTCGGGCTCCTCCCACTCAGGCGTGGGACGTTCGGCTCCTCCCTTTGGGCTAGAGAGGACAACAGCCTTGCTAGTAGCGGTGCAGGGCACCTTTTTAACACCGCCTGCAACTGCTGCGCTGATGTTACTCTGGGCCCCCTGCTTCTCCTGATCCAGCAGCCAGTCGATCACCTCCTCTGTCACTGGCCTGCAGGATGGGTGCTGCTGTTGCTTCCTCTCTAGCGTCTTTCTTCCTCCATTTCTCCAAAAAATCCTTTTTTTTTTTCTTTCCAAAAAAAACTGTGGTTCCCGCTCTGGCCTGAGTCCTGGAGGCGCTGTAGATCCCACGCAGGACACCACGTGTCACAAAGACGGCCGGAGTGGGTGACGTCAGACCAGAGCCAGGAAATAAATAACAGAGATGGGGTTTTGGTGAAGCTGAGCGCGTGATCGCGCTCAGCATTTAATAATTAAACAGAACAGAAAATAAAAGGTTTGAACACAAAACACAGGACATGGCACTTACGCCAAAATAAACAGGTACACAAAAACGGACAGACAAACAAACACGGTGAGTGAAATCGTTATTATTATTCTTTTTACTATATTTTAGTTTCCTTTTCTCTTCTCCACACCCGTTCTCCACTCAACGAACACCCAACCCCGAGTGAGTGAAACGTGCATCTATATATACTGTTGTGCTGGGATTCAATTACTAATTAATTATTCACTTGAATCCCAGCACGTGAATTAATTACGTGCAACCTCGTGCTCACATATTAAATACTTTAAATGCACGTGAAGTGATGTGCCCTCCTCGTGCCTAAATACAATTATACATTTTTAAACACACGTGAAACACACACCCGTTTATATCCCGTGTACCAATGACTATACACCAACATTTACACACACAACACGTAACATACAACATATAACACAAACTACGCACAAGGGCGTGGCCACATTGCCACAGTAATGCATTTTGTGTAAGATGTGAATGGGTAATGCATTTTGTGTAAGATGTGAATGGGTAAGGCATTTTGTGTAAGATGTGAATGGGCAATGCATTTTGTGTAAGATGTGAATGGGTAATGCATTTTTTATAAGATATGAATGGACAACGCCACTCTTTGTATTTTACCCTGGACACCCTGGATACAAGATGTTCAGTTTAAATGGAAACATCCTGGTGAAATATTCAAATAGCAAAGGCCATGTTCCCAGCCTGGATGAGAAAGGAACCAGCAGCTCTCACTGAAGAGCATTCTGTTAATGAGGTACTCTCAAAGAGCAAGGCATCGCCAGCACAACGCCAGCTAATTCCAAGTTCACCTAATTAGTAATGCATTCTTTTCTCTTCATTCGCTGGAGATTCTGGGCCAGTGTTTGTCTGTCTGTTATTCTGTGAAGCAGCGATTCCAATTCTTTAACCCCTGCATGTCTTGTATAGTACTGGGTAATACACCAGGGATGAATCAGTGCTTGTTAAAGATTTCTTGGCTCAAGTTCTAAGAGAGATACATAGTCTGAGGGTCATGTAAAATATTGCTCTTTGATTGTACGTTGAATGTGCTAATAGCTTTTGACTGTAGATGTTTGGGGACAGCTTAATGTAAAGCTACACATTAGCTTATTTACTTCTCTTTGAATGAAGTTATACCCTACATTTGAAGGGTTTTCATTATTGAGATTTTTCAACCTCTGGACTGCCTGTGTGAACATGATGTGCCAGCATTGTCAGCAAACAGCTCTTTATTGGAGTTGAGGCTGTGAAACAGCGTGGGAAAGCAGTGAAAGGGTTCATTAGCACAGATAATTGAGCATTTTACTGCTCATTAAATTCCCTTTGCTTGCCTTTTAAAAGGCATTGTCCAGTGTTCACGCTCTTTTTTTATTGTAACACATTTTACAGTAAAATATAATTGATGTAGTTTTACCACTTTTATCAATAGTTTAGCAACAACAAACAATTCAATGTATAATGCGCCTTTTCATGTACAAGGATGAAAGCATTCTTCTTAAACAAAGCCCCTCCCTTCAAACCTGCCTATACTACACCAAATCAAAACAATCCTCTGCTGTGACTACATGCAGCAACTGAAGTCAAACATGAAAAACGCTTTTTACATGGTAAAAATATTTTGCAAAAGTGCTAACATATTATGAAAGCATGTCTATTAAATAGATCAGAAGTTTTTACGCATGCAATAAACATTCGTATAAGACACAGAGCACGGTCCGTGATCACAGAAGCACATATCTGCAATGGGGTTTACTTGGTCAGCCTGCATTTTCTTTTAACTTTTGCCCTTCGGTGAGCCAGCACAGTAAGAACCCTAAGGATACCTTGCTGGAAACACTCCGGAAGATCACAGTCCTCATTTCTTAATCGCTGTGTCTCATTCTGGGCTTTGAAAGAAAGCCATATTTGGTCAAACAGGAATGTGGATATTTTGTAGTAAAACAATCAATGGAAACTTTTGGAAAGTAAAAGATTTTTCAAGAAGGTTAAGTAAATGGATTTGGGTGCCACTGTTCTGCATGAGTGGTTATAAATCTTTACACCTCATCTTACCAGCAGGGGCCAGAATCCATAGCAGCATCACACAACACTGCCTGTTAACACTGCATGGAATAAATCAGGTGTGTCAAACATACGGCCCCCGGAGCGATGTCATCCAGCCCATGAAATATCGTGGAAATATCTTTATTTTATTCAATAGGATACAGGTAAAAAAAAAATTGCAAAAAAAATATCACAAAATATAAATAGATACAGATCCATTTTTTAATTTAACACTCACCAAAAGATAAAGACAAAGAATATTAGTGACTGCTGATGCCTCTTCCTGATACCTGGGACCTTTGCTTGAACCAGCGCATCAACAGCTGGAGGAAATGACTGGGCTGAGGATATCTGGAGTAACGAGTTAAGGTGTGTGTCCGTTAGTTGAGAACGGAATTTAGATTTGTTGATATTTATGACAGAGAAAGCTTGCTGCTTCTCAGGACACACTATTTCAGCAGCTTTTAGCAGTATTTCTTCAAAAACTCCATCAGAAAACGGTTTTGAAGAAACAGCTATTTTGTGGGCAATCACATAGCTCACCTTAACAGCAGCATGACTTATGCTACAAACATTAGTTTATTTATTTATTTGCTTTTTTAATGACTGTGCCAGTTCAGAGTATTTATCTTCATGTAACTCCTGTGTATTTGTCATATTTCTTGCCATAGTTTACTCCATAGTGTCTTTTAATGTTGACAGCCACATGCTGCTTACAAATTAAGCATGTTGGCTAAGCTTTCCATTCATGTCCACAAAGATACGAAATTCCCCATTTGTCTTGAAACACAAGGCACTTTTGGTCCACCTTTCCCTTCACGGATAAATACATGACACTTGTCACTACTTACAAATCAGAACTAAAAACCTTTTTCTGGTATCACTGGTGTGGTAATTCGAACCAGCTGACACACTGCCATCTCACCCACATTGTCAGCGACTGACAGCAATCACAGCCATGTGACAATTTGTGTTGAAGGAACTCGCCGGAGGCATGTTTTGCACATGTGTTCTAAGAGGTGACGGTGAGTGAAATAATCAAAATATGTGCTATTTAGGGGAATGTAAATATGCTATGTATGATACATACATATTTTTTTTGTAAATTTAATAAGTTTGATTTTCCTGATTCGTCTTTGTATTTTTATAATTTTCACTCGGCCTGCGCCAAGCACCAAGGTATCGGATCAGGCCCGTCGTACGAAACGAGTTTGACACCCCTGGAATAAATGGATATGAAATTAGACTGCTCATGAAAATCCAATGTAATTGTTAAACAATAAATGCACATTCTACTGTATGAATGTTCTTTTAAACTGTTTATGGCAGAGTAAGAGCTCTGCCTGTAAAATATTGTGCTGTTTTGTTTGTGTTTTGGTGGTGGTTGGCAGGGACGGGGTTAATTCCTGTCCCTGCCAAAAAAATGTGAGAATGTGGCTGTTCCTAATGGAATAATTGGTGCTAATTGGGAGCAGCCACATTCTATAAAAGGAGAGCTCAGGGCTCCGTTAAGGGACAGGGGAGTTTGATGAGTTTTTGTTCTGTGTGTTTGTTTAAAAGCTCTGTTCAGTGAAGGTGCATGCCCAGCCTGATAGCAGTTTTTGCTGTGCATATTGTTGAAACCTTTTGTTTTGGCCCTTGTGCCTTTTGATTTCTGTTATTTGTGTTTATTAAAGTGTGTGTTAGCACTTAAACTGCAGCTTCTGTGCCTCGGAGTCTCTTTCCTGCTGCTATCCAGTCACACTGTTATTGCATTTAATTTTACTGTGCATGAACAAAGCTCAATGTACTGTATTATTAAATTCATGAATATCTTTGTTAAGTATTAATTTTATTAGCGACACAATTCTGTAAAGTAGATGAGCAATACATTTTTTTAAAGGCTATTATGTTTGATAATTGAAACGTGAATGATCTCCACCAGTAGCACAGTAAAGTGGGTGTAGGGAAACCGTGGGGAGCCAGCTGTGCACTGGCTCGTCACAGATCTGTTTAAAATGTTCCAGAGATATGTGACCAATGACCATTACTCATTTACTTGTTGATTTAGGTGTAGCTATGCTAAGCAGTCTGTAGTCTGCAGCCTTGTGCTTTACCTCTTAAATAATGTGTTGTGCTGACTCAGTTTCTCCAGATTAGTCAAGGTCTTTCACCTCTTTCCAGCAGCAGTACCGTATGTGTTCAGTGTTACATAAACTACAGAAGGCTTGCTTGCAAACTCTTTTGTCTTTGTCAAAAAATAATTTAACCTCATATTCAAGTATACTGTTATTTAAATTATATTTAAATGGCCTGATTGTGGTAGTTGTATGCTGTACAAATATATTGTGGTTTGTTCTTTTTTTCTACAATGTACTGTATAGTGCTTTGCGATACTTTTGTATAAAAAGCACTATATAAATGCAATAAATAAATAAATAAAATGGTTTCAGCATTACATTTTGCTATGCTTTTACTATTATAAAAGTTTACCAGAGTAGTTGGGACAAAGGCCCCTGTTTTTATTCATAAACTCAAACTTGGCAGCTTTTAGAAACTTAATTAGGAAATCTTACTAAATTAAAGGGTCTCATACTATCCTCTTACTGCTTGGATGTGTTATTGATGCAGAGGCAGAGATGTTATGTGTGGACAGAGTACTGAGCTGATTGTTGGAACACTGGTCCCTGACCTAGGTGGTGCTCCTTTTTACCAGCAAGCTGGAAACCTTCTGTTAATGAGGTGCTCACCAGCACAACTGTCCTGCAGGAGAAACCTGGAGTAATACAGCAGCATTCAGTATGGGATGCATGATCACATATATAAACAAGTCAATATTCTAACTCTAATCAGTAGACTGCTAAAGACTGGGTCAAGTGCTGCTTCCAGAATTCACTACAGGACCTTGTTTCTTATTAGCTGTAAACAACAGTACACTGTCCATCTTGCAAATGGTTTATTGGTGTAAATTTAATAACGTTAATGCAAGCCTGCTGTATTAATCAATTTTATATCCATAGTTTATTGGTATTTCAATACATCATATATAATAGTACAGTAGCACAAGGGGGTTAAAGCATGTTCATTTAAAATGTGTATTTTGGAAAGTGCCAGATTCAGGGTCATACTCTAAGTACAGAATTTCTCTGTGCTGGAGAAATAAAGACAATGTTCCTGTTGTGCAGTATTGTATAGGAAACAGTCTTTCTACAGCACAGGGCAGAGTTCTACACAAGAAAAAAGCCTTCATGACTAGCTACACTGCTGACATCCATTGTCACAACAGGCATACGAAGATGGCTTCTTTGAGCCTTTTAGGTGAGCTCTATTCAAACTCTGAAAAGCCGATGAAATGGAAAAAAAAACTTCTAAAGCCATATGTGAACCTCATGGTTTGCTTTTCACAATAGCTTCTGATTATAATTAGCAGCTTTATCTGGAAGTGTTTTCTGAAGTGCAAGCTATATTGTGTGTTTTATCTGTTCCCCTGCTGGCAGCCCCCAAGATAGGAGGCAGGTTCCCCTCACACATGGCCTGTGGGAATAGGTTCAATAAATACATCATTTTACAATGAGCAATACATCTGTGGCAGGGCTGAAAATATGTTTTTGATTAATTATAAATATGGTTTGATGGGATTTGTTTGATTTTTAAATAAACAAAATGTTTTATTTTGTAAATTAAAGTCTGTGCTAAATATGGCATTGCTGGGAGGTTAGACTTCTCTCCTTGCCTAATTGAAGTTTAATGGGCAGCAGGTGGCCAGGTGTGAATTGACTAATTGATTATCAATTAACCCTGGTCACCTGTCTTTAAAAAGTAGCTGAAAAAGTCTGTCCTTTGTTCTGTGCTGTCGTAAGCTGTGTGTGTGAACTAGGGATGGGACGAATACAGTGGTTCCGAATAATTTTCCTTTAAGGTCTCACTGAACTGTCACATTTCAATTGAAAGCTGGTTCAACTTTTAAATCACAGAATTAGGTCAGAACTACATTTCCCATCATCCTCCTGCTCACTGGTAAATCCATCTCAGTTACATATGTGAGCAGGAGGATGATGGAAAATGTAGTTCTGAGAGGTCCATGCAGGTACATGGGAGCCCTACTGAGGCAGGGAATGCAATTTAAAAGTTTAAAAAAGTGGTCAAAATGTAAAAAATAAATAAATACACTACAGTTTTAGAACACCTCCATTTTTCCAGTTTTTATTGAAATTTACGCAGTTTAATGTCTCAATGTATTCTGAAATTAAAGCACAGAACAAACAAACGGAGATAAAAAAGAAATCATGGAATCGTTTTGTTTAACAAAATTTAATCTAAATTTTTGACTCATCAAAGTAGCCACCTTTTGCAGATATAACCGCCGAACACACTCGTGGCATTCTTTCTACAATGGAAATCAAATATTGTTCGGAAAGTTCTTCCCAACACTGTTGCAGAAGTTCCCACAAATGTGTTGCACTTGTAGGTTGCTTTGCTTTCACCCTTCTGTCCAGTTCATCCCAAACCAGCTTGAGGTAGTTCTGACATAGCCTGGAGGTATGTTTTGGGTCATTATCTTGCTGTAGGATGAACCCCTGATCAACTAGGCGTATACCAGAGGGTATTGCATGGCGCTGCAAAATGCTGTGGTAGCCGTTTTGGTTCAGGGTGCCACTTACTCTGTGCAAGTCGCCGACTCTGGATCCAGCAAAAGAGCCCCAGACCTTCACGCTTCCTCCTCCATGTTTGACAGTTGGTGTCACACACCGAGGAACCATCCTTTCGCCTACTCGACGGCGCATAAAACCCTGCGTGATGAACCGAAGATTTCAAATTTTGATTCATCGGTCCATAAGACCTTCTTCCAGTCTTCAGTAGTCCACTGACAGTGCTTCATGGCCCAGGCAAGCCTCTTTTTCTTATTTTGCCATCTTAGCAATGGCTTTCTTACTGCCACTCGACCTGTCAAACCTGCAGCTCGAAGTCTTCTCTTCACAGTTGAAACTGAGACTTGCTTACTTCGACCAGTGTTAAGCTGTGCTTGAAGCTGTTGTCCTGTGAGCCGCCTATCACGCAAGCTGTTGACTCTCAGAAACTTGTCTTCTGATTCTGTTTTGGCGTTGGGTCTGCCAGACCTCTTCCTGTCAGAGTTTCCTCCAGTTTCCAAGTGCCTTTTGATGGTGTAGGAAACTGTACTCACTGACACCTTGGCTTTCTTTGCAATTTCTCTAAAGGAAAGACCTACACTTTTAAGGGTTATAATGGTCTGTCTGTCTTCCTTTGTTTATTGCCTTTTTCTCGCCATTATGATAGCAATATACTACTTCCTGCAGTACAATACTGTCCAAATAATGCTTAAGAGGGTGTAGTAACACAGTCTGTTCCAACACTGCTTTTATACAGACAGAGGGTTTGTAAGTAATCAACAAAAGTTGGGACACCTGTAGGAATTGTTAGCATCAACTTTCAAGGCTTAATTTACTTCCATTGCTGCAGAACAGCTGTAAGTTGTTAACCCATTACTTGTTCCCTGAAAAGGGCCTTTTTGTATAACTCTGAAATGTACATTATTTTTCAGTTTTTGGTAACCTAAACTTTTTTTTTAACCTCTGGCAGTTTACTGCTTACCTTTGTACCATTTCAGGTTATTCACTGGACTTGAACTGCTTAAATTTCAATAAAAACTGGAAAAATGGGGGTGTTCTAAAACTTTTGACCGGTAGTGTAAATAAATAAACAATACACACACCTTATGTAAATAGTTGTAGCAACACGTGGGAACATGTAACACAATAAAATAAAAAGGTCTTAAAAGCCTCTGTTCCTGGCTCAGGACTATTGGGATTTTAAGGGGGGTGGTGGCCTTGAGGCCATGTGTGCTGGGCACAAGATACGTGGCAGTGTGCCCCGCCCCTGTGTGTATTTTCTGTTTATATGTTGCGTGTGGTGTATTAATGTTGGTGTGTATGTATTAGTGCATGGGATATAATGTGGGGTTATGTAGCATGAGTGTTTTAAAACATACAGTATATTTGTATTAGACATGAGAATGGCACAATCACTTCACATACAGATTAAAATGTGTATAGTATGTGAGCAAGTGAATGAGAATGAGAATGAGAGAGTGAGAAGGAGAAATTAAAATAACAAATAGTTGCTATATGTGCTGGCTTTCAACCAGCTCGATACTTGTTTGTGGAGTGCTCGTCCCTGTTTGTTAGTGTCTGTTTGGTGGCCAAAGTGCTGTTTTGTTTTGTGTACGGTGTTTTTTTGTTTGCTTAACCTTTTTATTTTGTTCATTTATTAAACCGCGCAATCAGTCTTTCATTCACTCGCTGTGCTGTGTGTTTTTTCCGGGTCTGACGCCACCGCTCAGGCCAGCTTGCCAGTGATTGGATTTGCATGCCTGTGACAGGATGGCTGAGTCGTCTGACGTCACGGTAGAAGCAGGAAGGGAAACTGACACCAGGGAGTACTGCAGTTAAAGGCGCTTGCGTCGTTTTATTTTGATACAACAAAAATAAATAAAAAGTTTTAACAAAGAGACTGTGCTCACAGAGCAAAACAAAACAGTAAACAAAACAAATCACGAACCCTACAACCGGTCAGGCTGGGCAATTGCCTTCACTGACCCTATCCATGGTTTAGTTTAGTTTTTAAATAAATTTCTCGCTGCTCTCTCCTCTGTACACCCAACACCACGAGTGCCGAGAGCTGCAGGCTTTTATATTAGTTACCGAGGGATTAACTACCCAATTATTTAATAATCCCCCGGTCACAGTCTGCATGGGTTTTCTAATTACTGTATGGATGGGGCTTCCCATCCATGCTACTTTATACAAAACAAACAAACAAACATTCGGCTACGCCGTCAATACATAAATACAATAATAAATACAAAAATACTAACAAAACATGCAGCGCTTCGCCGTCATATAAATACATAAATAAACAAACAAACAAATAAATACAAAATAACACGGGCGGAGGGGGAAACCCTGTTCTAAAATAAATACACACATTTTAACAGCAGGGCTTACTACCGCCCTGCTACAATGCCAAATAATCGTTTTGCACCTTCTGGTTTTTTTTCACATGCACAGACCCTTAACATGTACAGCGCTCACTAACACCAGGCCTAAGAACTACATAATGGTGTGTGAAGGCTAACCTAGATTAGTTATGTAACAATGCCCCCCTATTTTACTGCATTTTATCCTGTACTTTAGAGTACTGTAATCTGTCAAGTGTTATTTAATCTGTAGTATTTTGTATTTAATTATATCCTGATGAAACTATCACTGACACTGTTATCTGCGCCGTTACTGAATCGTATTTTGTCATACTTGTACTTGCTAGAACCAAAGTCATTGTATTTATCTTGCTCTTAATTGTATTATTACTTGTACTGTGATTCTTGAAATGTATTTTTGTTTACAACTGTAAGTCGCCCTGGATAAGGGCGTCTGCTAAGAAATAAATAATAATGTATTGTCAATTGACTTCACATATTCTTACTCACATAAAACACATTGTGAAACAAATATATGGAATGCCATATATTAAAAACATGCAGTTCTCCTTCAAAAATAATAATTTGGTTGCCAATTCCAACACAATGCTTTGCTGAATGCTTTCTTTGTGATCCTGGGTATGCTGTACATACCAATGGCTTGTTTTATTTACCCTGATTAGTTGATACAATACAATATACAATACAATAGGGATGTATAAAGCAGCCTCAAACACTGTACACATAATAGTAATTCAAAAAAACAAAAATGCTTTGTCAAACTGGTTTTTAATCTTATTTAAAAGCTGGCTCAGATGTGGATTCCCTGATATGTTTCAGCAGAGAATTCCATAAACAGGAAGCCTGGTACCTGAATGCCCTCCTTGCCTCTCACAGGTTTTGGATCAAAACCAGGCTGGCCCGAGCACTGTTGGACCTGAGTGAAACTGGACCCGAATCAGACATAATCACAATTAGTCATCATTTCACTAACCTTTACATTACAAAGACAGCATGCAAATTAAATGTGTGTTGTGTTGCAATGCATAATTCAAAACTGCTGCTAATAATAATAATAATAATAATAATAATAATAATAATAATAATAATAATAATAATAATAATAATAACAGCAGTGTGGAGTAGTGGTTAGGGCTCTGGACTCTTGACCGGAGGGTCGTGGGTTCATTCCCAGGTGGGGGACACTGCTGCTGTACCCTTGAGCAAGGTACTTTACTTAGATTGCTCCAGTAAAAATCCAACTGTATAAATGGGTAATTGTATGTAAAAAAAAAAAAAAAAAAAAAATCGTGTAAAAAAAAAATGTAATTGTATGTAAAAATAATGTGATATCTTGTAACAATTGTAAGTCGCCCTGGATAAGGGTGTCTGCTAAGAAATGAATATTAATAATGCATCCTCTGTTTGTTTGCTTTTCGGTTAAAAAACGACATCTCGATTTTTGTATGCTTGGATAGTATTATAATGCTTTCGGGTTCCGGCCTAATGGACAGACAGAGGCAGTGATTGTAGTGAACGGGTGAGGTCAGCCTGTATTTATTTAGAATAAAGGATAGAGGGGTGAAAGAGCACAGGATAGGCAGAAGTATGGGGGAAGGGTTTGAACACACAGACACTGCTCTCCTGATGCACCTCCTCTGGCTCATCACTCGGCTTCCCTTCTCCTTCTCTCAGTCGCTCCTATGGCTCGCCCTCTTCCACAAGGTTCCCAAGGGGGGTAATGGCACAACGGTGGTTGGGGCCCGTCTCTCGGCTGGTCATATTAATGGTGGATGGTGGTGGTTCTCTCTCTTCCTCTCTATTCTTACTTGTCAGTTTGCTTGTTGTCTCCGTCTCCCCCTCCTCGCGTCATTCTTGCCGTTCTTATATGCTGGCCCGCCCTCTCTCGCTTCTCAGATCCGGTTGGACAAGCGTTTTGCTATGACACACCTAAATAAGCTCTGGTGCAACCAATTGTCTTTTGAAGTCACATAATTAGTTGAATGGAGTTCACCTGTGTGCATTTAAGGTGTTTCACATGATTTCAGGTTAAATACACCTGTCTCTGGGAGGTCCCACAGTTGGTTAGTACATTTCCTAACAAAAACTACATCATGAAGACGAAGGAACATTCAAAGCAAATCCGGAATAAGGTTCTTCATGGCTGTAATTTCTGCCAAAGGTGCCTCTACCAAATATTGACTCAAGGGGGTGAATACTTATGCAATCAATTATTTTCTGTTTTGTATTTGTAATTAATTTAGAACAATTTGTAGATTTTATTTTTTACTTTGACATTATGGACTTTTTTGTGTTGATCAGTGGCAAAAACTCCATTTTGATTGATTCCATGTTGTAACACAATAAAATGTGGAAAAGTCCAAGGGGGGTGAATACTTTTGAGAGCCACTGTAGTCCCTGTGGCAATGGTAACCAGGACCACAGAGTTACCAACACAGGGAAACAGGCAGGTTGATGCTGGTGCACTCGCAGGTGCTCAAAATAATAATGAAAACAAAAGGTGAAATGAAAAGGGAAAATAAAACACAGTAATAAAAAACTACAAAATTATTATTATTATTAGTTTATTTAGCAGACGCCTTTATCCAAGGCGACTTACAGAGACTAGGGTGTGTGAACTATGCATCAGCTGCAGAGTCACTTACAACTACGTCTCACCCGAAAGACGGAGCACAAGGAGGTTAAGTGACTTGCTCAAGGTCACACAATGAGTCAGTGGCTGAGGTGGGGTTTGAACCGGGGACCTTCTGGTTACAAGACTTTTCTTTTACCACTGGACCACACAGCCTCCAATAAAATAAAGGTGCTGCTTACGCAGAGCCCCCACTGCCACTAAGCCGGGTCTCCGTCCTATGCTCTGCTATACACTATACACGGGTGGCCAAGGTTCCCTTCTAGTTACACACATTCTCGCTGCACGTAACAGGTTACTTTATTTATTATTTTCTTTCTCTGAACTGGCTGTCTTCCTCAGCCGTGCTTGCCTGTTTTGTTCTCTCGCTCCAGCCACTGGTGTTCCTGCCTAGTGTTTGTCACGGCCACCCGAATGCACAACCAAGCGCAGTACTTATGGGCCGAGCAATCCCCCAAGGTCCGCCTCTCAGCCACTCAGAGAGAGGGAAAGCCCACACACCCTCTTCCCCACCTCTCCGTGTCATCGCCATGTCTGACAGGCGGATCTTATGAGGCTGCTGCCCTCTTCCACCAGAACCATGCATGCGCATGAACCATGCATGCGCCTTTTGAGGCAGGAAATGGAATTGACTTGGGAAAAGTGCTCCAGTCAAGGAAATCATGTGCAGGGATCTGTGATTTTATTGGAAGTGAAATGAAGAAAAAAATCAATAAAACATATAATAAAGACCTTAAATGTAGTGTTCTTGTCGACGAATGTACAGTAGTCAGTGTTAATTGTATGTGTTAGATGTGCATTTAATGAGAAACCAGCTACAGTATTTTTTGATTTGGTAGAATTAGAAAACACTTCTTTCAGTACAATTACACAAGAGCTTCTAAAATGTCTCCATCACTATTTTCCTGATGAGTTCTTGAAAAGGAACTAGATAGCTTTTACTATCGATGGAGGATCCAAAATGACAGGCCATGTCTCTGGAGTTGCAACACAACTAAGAAGAGCAGAATTTGTACCCAGATCTTGTGGTGTGGCACTGCTGTAATCATACAGTGGAGCTTGCTGTGGGCAACACTATAAAAGAGATATTTGGAATAAATCATTTTCAAAGCTTAATGGACAAGCTCTATGCTCTTTACTACACTTCACCAAAAAAACAATGTGAATTGCATTTCTGAGCAGAAGACTTGGCAATCATCTTCTTGACAATTGACAGAGTTCTTGGTGTCCGGTGGGTTGCATCCAGTGATCGCGCTGTTAAAGCTGTTTAGCTTCTTTATCCTGCCTTGCATGCTCACGTCAATGCAGCTGCAGCAGACCAAAGCAGAGACAGCAAAGAAAATAGCAAATACAGAGGTCTTTGCGGTATTTGGTACATAAACCAATGTCAGTTTAATAACTACCACAGCAGTAATGAAACATCAAAATAAATATTACACATGTACATACCACATGTACATACCATACCAAGTGTTATTCACACCTTGATGTTACACCTAGGCTCGCTACTATTTGACAATTAATATCGACGTTTATTTTAGAAAGACTTTACTGTTTTTTATCTTTATTTTTCAATTCAAGCAGGGAATGGCTGAAATTGACC
Source organism: Acipenser oxyrinchus oxyrinchus (assembly GCA_030684275.1). Classification (NCBI taxonomy): domain Eukaryota; kingdom Metazoa; phylum Chordata; class Actinopteri; order Acipenseriformes; family Acipenseridae; genus Acipenser; species Acipenser oxyrinchus. Next base: position 17,553,096 of record CM060264.1, on the reverse strand, counting down.
TTTATACTTAAAAAAACAGGCTTTTTATGCCTTTGAGAAATATCTTATTCAGTGAAACCCCTTTATCATATTCAACAAGCAACAAAACCATGGTTACCAACATTATAACTGAAATAACCTTTGGTCACAGCAGAGCTATACCTTGTAGAGATAAAGTCTTCCACAAATATAAGAATTGCACAGAACAAAACATTAGATAGTTGAACAGAACTAACTTGTACTTATTATTTGGAGTCTGAACTTCCCCCTCTGGACTGCTTCAGCACACTGGAAGGTAATATCAAAAAGTAGCAAGCCTAGTTAATGTATAAACAGGAGCTGTACCATCAACAGTAAATGTCTTTAAAATTTCACAAACACAAATATAAACTATGCAAATAAATACTGCATTGTACATGGAAACTTAACATGTGGAATCTAGTACATAACCAAGCAAACAATTTGTCAACGCATACCGGTGACTCAATATGAAGATGCGTTAGGTATAAAAAAACAGGTTCTGTCTATGCTGCAAAAAAAAACCCTGAATGAACAAAGAACATTTAAAAAGTGATGCATCTTTTCTACATGTCTCCTAGCCCTACTACTGATAATAATAATAATAATAATAATAATAATAATAATAATAATAATAATAATAATAATAATAATATTTGTTTTACAGAAGTGGGAACAAATACTTAATAAATGTGCCCTAGATCTGATTTTACTTGTTATGGAAACAACAACAATTGAAAAAAATAAAATAGCAACTGAAGTAGAAAGTCTGGAAAAGAACATCACTGCTCAAGTTGGTCCAGCATTTGATCCTTTAACAGAAAAAAAAATCACTGCATCTCTCCATGCTTTCCAAAGGGAACTTAAAATATATAAACTGAAGAAATATGAAAGAGACATCAAGGATTATCGGGATGACACAGTATATGATTGGCAAGGTACAAGACGGAAATTTAATTCTAGATTCGTCCAAGGTGGTCCAGAAAAAGAAATAATCTTCAGTTAACTATGGCCAGTGAAAAAGAGTCTTCTGATCCAAGTGACTCAGAGCGTCCGGCTTATGCAGAGTTACCCATTTATACAGTAGGGTTTTTACTGGAGCAATCTAAGTAAAGTACCTTGCTCATGGGTAATGCATGTACTGTTCCCACAATGCTGTTGGCTGATATTCGAATACAGGATCTTTCTATCTACTGTATACAGGTTCTCTAATTATTTTCAAATTAAAATCTAAAACAAAAAATAAAATAAATAAAAATCTTTCAATGCCTGCTGTTTGTTTGTGTGTAAATTCAATTCTTTAATAATATAATTACAATTATTTTAGTTAAGATGAAAACATTTACAAAGCGATGAAATTAATAAATACACAAATAAATAAATACATGTTTGCTGTTCAATTATAGTTTATAATTGTAGTCAGTTTTCAAGAGTTTGTTACAAATATTTTAGTTCAGATGTAAGCAGTGACAAACTATGGACGCTTATTTCTGATTTTACTGGGGAATAGGCATCTACAAATGTGATATGGGTGTCTTTCTATGATACACTTTATGTGATCTAACATGATATTGCCTGTATGATTTTACTGTATTTAACTAAGTATTTGCATTATTTTAACATATTAATTTTAGATCTTGAAACAAAATGATATACTTAAAATACCTGAAAATCTTATCAAACACCTTTGGGGTATATTTCATACATGTGGATAGAAAAATAATTCTCTACAGAAGTTATTTGGGCCTCATTTATTTTGGAATTGTTTATTTTCTGTCAGATTAAGATTTTTTGCTGTCAAATTATAATAGATATGTTATAAAAGAAGAACGATTAAACCAAGCATACATTCTTGTAGAATGACTGGGCATTTACAAACAGTATGAATGAGAACAACAAAGCATATTGCATAAAGAGGATACAAAATACCCTTTACAAAGGGAATCATTTCAACGTTAACCACGGTATGTATAATGAAAATCAGCATATCTCTAAACTAGCTGTTTTAAAACAGAAAGATTCCTGTTAAACATAACACCACACTCAGCATATCTCTAAACTAGCTGTTTCACATTCTTACAGAATACAACCCCCAAAGAATAATATATTTAGAAGCCATGCGAAAAACATACAAAGAAGCAGTACCCATATACACGTGCACTTTATTTTAGGGTTAATAGATTCCTTGTATTGGCTTTTCTTTTATGTTTGACACGTCTGTGGCGTCGGGTGAGGCAGCCTCAAAACAAGTCCAGAACAGTTGAATAGGGGTGCCAACGCCGCTTTGAACTATTGAGGACGTTTCCTGTCTTTGTAAAGCAGGTTCATAAAACACCTTTGCTTAATTTACATGTTAAGATCTTGAACAAACCCCCCGGCTGTTTTTGACCCATGACAACGATGTTACTTTTTTTTTTTTAACCCTCCACGCATGTCCTAGGTATCTCCACTTGTTCGTTCAGTAACGGGGGTGTACACTTTCAATCAGAGGACTCTTTGAAACGCCATAGGTAATTTAATGTTTTTGTGTTTTCTTTATTTTGTGTTTGTTTTCAGTTGATGTTCATTTGTTTTTAAAAGGCGATCTTTCAGTATAGTTTAGTGTAGGTTACTTGTATTAATCTTTCTTTCTTTATTTTAATTAAGTCAATCTATCCTATCTATATATTTTATGTTTTTCACTGATGCCAGAGACTAACTCCTCGGACATACTAAAAAAAATATCAAAAGCTTGGGAAAAAGGGGCGAGGCATAAGGGCCATAAATCGCTCAAAGCGTGGGAAAAGGGGTGGGGCTTAAGGGCCATAAATCACTCAAAGCGTGGGGAAAAGGGGTGGGGCTTAAGGGCCATAAACCAATCAAAGCGTCTAGTTGTATACAAAAAATACATATCAAGAATTACAGTATATACCCCTTATGTAGGTTACATTCATGAAACATACAAAAAAGAATATAAAAGAAAGAAAAAATAATGAATTATTTTCACTGTGTAACGTTCGAAATATACACGTCAATTTCACATGTATCACATACATCCTAACTAGTCATATATTTAAAAAACAGCTTTTTTAAAAAAAACTGCATCCCTAATGGTAACATCTTTACCGCGTCTCTCGAATCGTCTGAAAGCATGACCCACACACTAGCGCCCCCTCACCATCAAGTGTTTGTATGCTAATATTCTCATTGTGTTGTTATGTCTGTGGTACAGAGACAAAATAAACAAGTCTAAACAAGTTTAAACTAATTTGAAAGCCCCAGCATTTTAATTAAATACATAAATGTAATTACAATTGGGTAGTTTTATATTTATGACGCTGTTTCTAATGATGAAGTTTGGGGGTAGTGATTGCTGTGTGTGTATGTGTGTGTTTGGCCTGTTAATATAAAGTTTATGAAGGAGGGGATAGTGATGGTGTTAACAGGGATGCTTTGTAACCTATAAGAACAGTATTATACTGTAAATAAGTGTACAATAAAAAACATGGTTAAAACAGATAAAGCACAGATTACAACAGAAATAAAAATAATTACTGAAATGTAATTTCTTGTACCTTATTTTAAAAATAAAAAAAGCTGTCATGCATCTTCAAAAAATATTAATACTTAAAATTACTATTTAAAGAAATACACAGTAGTCAACTAATATTTGGATAAAGATGCATGACAGCTTTTTTTATTTACATAAAGTAATCACCCATACTTTATTATATTAGTACAGCAAAATACCACGTTATATTTTAATTGAAAGGTTGTGGAAAGCAGAGCTCTCACTTTCTTTCTCTCTCTGATCGCAATATTAAAAATACCAAAATGCTTGCAAGCTTTCCCACTCGTGTGACGACATATTCATGTGACAGACATGGACCAATCAAAACGTGAGACTGTTATGCGGTTCCATCCCAAAAACCGGGCCTGTGTCATACCTCAAAAATCAGCAGGGAGCTTTTGATTGACAGTGGTGCAATTCTTAAATGCTTTATGTGTTTAGGTTTTTGTTTTTTAAAGATAAGGAGCTGTTTTATGTTTAAACTTGTTTATCTCATTATTGATACACACACACACACACATATATATGGTTGGGAGTTCTACGCTGCCTCAGCAGTGGGACTTCATGGTAAAGGAATACTGCAGCTACCAGTCTCCGCTCTAACTGAGGAGTTTAAGTGCGACAAGGTCTAACTGGAAATGACATTAGTAGAGTCATGCGACAAATGCGTAAGGGAGGCAGCACCTGTGTTGAAAACTGGAAGAAAGTGGGCGGCAAAGAAAGCTGTGGAGGATGCAAAGGCTGCCCTTCGAATTAGTGATATCATAGGGCAAGTTCAGCATGGAAGAGGGGGTCTTGGTCTCAGTTCAGCTCCTCCTACATGGCACAAGGCAGCCCCAGCTCAACAGTGGAAGCTGGTAGTCAACGAGGTACAAAAGCAGGAGGAGAGAATGAGGTGCGTAAAAGCTGTTTCCCCGGCCAAGCAGGGAGAATGTATGAGATGGGAGAGTGTGGAACAACACAAGATTGGCTGGCAAGACCTTTGGTCAATGGAACAGAGCGAGCAGGATCAGTTTCCTCATCAGGTCAACATATGATGTTCTCCCATCACCACAGAACCTAAACCTCTGGGTAGGAGAGGATCCCTCATGTCCTTTGTGTTCATCACCTGCAACATTAAGGCACATTTTGACAGGATGTAAGGTGGCTCTTAGCCAAGGACGGTTTACTTGGCGCCATGACCAGGTGCTGCAATGTTTAGCCTTAGCATTGGAAGACAAGCGTAACATGACCAATAAGTTGCCACCAGTTCAAAACATTACACACAAAAGACAACATTCCTCTGACAGATGTTGGACAATGGCTTATTTTCCCACCTGAGATTGCCACCACTGACCTTCGACCTGATATTGTTTTGTGGTCTGGATCAGCACGCCTTGTTCATCTGGTAGAGTTAACAGTGCCATGGGAGGATGCTGTGGATGAGGCGAATGAAAGGAAGAAACTATGGTATGATCAACTAGCTGCTGAAGCAGAACAGCGAGGATGCAGAGTCCAGGTTTACCCAGTGGAGGTGGGTTGTCAAGGATTTGTGGCACAGTCCACAACCCGGTTTCTCAGAGACATCGGATTCAGTGGTCAAGAGTTGCAATGCATAGTGAAGAACTTATCTGAAGCAGCAGAGAGGAGCAGCAACTGGCTCTGAATGAAACGAAAAGATTCTGGTTGGGGACCTCAAGCACAGTAGAAAAAAAGTCAATGTAAGTAAGCTGGGCTTAGCTGAGTGGGGGATGGAGGGGGGTGGCAAAATAGGTTGATCCCTAGAGCCAGCATTACACTTCAGCCATCAACACCAGGCAGAAAGCTATCTACATCATCAGATGGAAGGAAATGCAGATGAATCACATAAGTTTACAGTAAAAGAAGCTACAGTGCCTTGCATAAGTATTCACCCTCCTTGGACTTTTCCACATTTTGTAGTGTTACAACCTGGAATTAAAATGGATTTAATTGGGATTTTTACCATTTGATTTACACAACATACTTAACACTTTGAAGGTGCAAAATATTTTTTATTGTGACACAAAAGTTAATTAAACAAAAAAAAAGACATTTGTTGGTTGCATAAGTATTCACCCCTCCTGATTCAATACTTGGTAGAAGCACCTTATTATTTATTATGAAACCTGGTAAAGATTAGCCTTTGGCAGCAATTACAGCTGTGAGTCTTTTTGGGTAAGTCTCTACCAGCTTTGCACATCTGGATCCTGCAATTTTTCCCATTCTTCTTGGCAACATTGCTCAAGCTCTGTCAAGTTGGATGGGGACCGTTGGTGAACAGCAATTTTCAAGTCTTGCCTCAGATTCTCAATCGGATTGAGGTCTGGGCTTTGACTGGGCCATTCTAAGACATTCAGGTCCAGAACAACTGGAAGCTGCTAGAGACTGGAAAATGCTGGCAGATGTTGGTCAACGGCTTATTTTTCCACCTGAGATTGCCACCACTAACCTTCGACCAGATATTGTCTTGTGGTCTGGATCAGCTGTAGATGAGGCGTATGAGAGGAAGAAACTGCGGTATGCTCAACTAGCCACTGAAACGGAATAGCGAGGATGGAGAGTCCTGGTTTACCCAGTGGAGATGGGTTGTCGAGGATTTGTGGCACACTCTACAACCCAGTTTCTCAGAGATGTCAGATTCAATGGCCAAGAGTTGCGTCGCACAGTGAAGAAATTATCTGAAGCAGCAGAGAGGAGCAGCAACTGGCTGTGGTTGAGACGGAAGATTCTGGCTTGGGATCTCAAGCACAATAGAAAGAAAGAAAGGCTGATATACAGGTAAGTAAGCTGGGCTGAGTTGAGTGGGGGACGGAGGGGGGTGATGCTGGGACGCCAGAATCACCATCGAGCCCTCTTGAGGTGTCGTGGGCTAGTCGACGAAACACCGAGGATGGAAGGTGCCCACTTGAAGACCCCAGAGATGTACCCTACTTAGCTCAATCCAGACGGTTGTCATGCTGATGCGCTGGGGAGACCGCACTATGGTTGATCCCCGGAGCCAGCATCGCAGCCGTTGTGTGTGCTGATGCGCCAGGGAGGCAAATAAGCTGATCCCTGGAGCCAGCATTACACTTCAGTCATCAACACCAGACAGAAGGATATCTACATCATCATATGGAAGGAAACACAAATGGATGGAGACACAGATGGATCACATTAATTTACTGTAAAGCTATGTCTTAGTTGGTGCTTATCTTGGCGACAGCCGAGTTCAAATCAGCATGAAGTTTTAACATTTTTTCTTAAGTACCATGTACTTAAGAAAAAAATATGGACATTCATTTTATGGAAATAAGTCCAAAAAATATCAACAACATTAAGGGAATTTTATGCCAGTGCAAGAAGTTCAGCTGGGGACCAGTATTCAGTCTCCAGTTTTATAAAGCTGAGCTGGACTAAATACATATTTTAACAGTAGAAGTTTTAACATCTCTGCTTACAGTGAGTTTAAAACCAGCAATAATGTATTCCTGTCAGTCAGGAAAACTCTTAGAAAAGCAGGTAAAGACAAGGCCAGACACCATTCCCCAAATTACCGGCCTGGATTTGAAGTGTCTGCGGGAAACTGAGGTACTGTCCCCTGACACCGCAGTTGGATTGGTGCGTAAAGTCTGGTTCGATCATCAATTTAATCTGGCACGATTTGGATGTGAGGGTGTCCAACAACTAACAGAAACATATTTTGAGATCCAAAAGGATGAAAACGTACTATAATATGTGTGCCTGGCATATAACGAGTTAACAAACTCACTTCAACATCCGGCTTCAGTCTCCATCGCAGCTGCTCCCCTTACTTTCTTAGTGTCATTTGAAACTCCACCCCTATCATCACAGCTTGTGCTCAGTCCTCTAGTTTCTAGTGAGATGGCACTTTCGATGCAGAAATTCACAATAAATTAACATGTGCAATTTATTTTTAATAAGTGAACAATTAATTAAATTAAATTAAATTTGGGACTATATTACACTGCGGATGTATACACAATAAAAGTTTCTGGTTTTGTCTTAATTTAAATGTGTTTTAATTATTTTAATTATTTTTCTTCCCACAAAACAGATAGCCATGTTATAAGCGGTATAAACCACTTCGGGCTGTGAAAATGTCTTGATTTCAATCACTTGACAACACCCACAGTACAGAAATGTCAATCAATGATCAACAAAATGAGAATACGTTAAAACAAAACAAAACAAAAAAATGATGTAAAACTGGTACATTCGTATCTCAGAGAAACTCGAGAGGAATGGGAAATTAATACAAGGTAAAGACAACCATCCAAATAAAGCTGAAGCACTAACGGATAACGACATAGAACGTCTGTACTGCTGAACCTCGTCTTCTTTAATATTAGCATCACAAGGCTATCCATGTATTATAAAAAATAATAGATGGGCCAATTCAGTGAGCTACAGGAAAACAATTCCATCTCGGGTTTTTGTGAGTTTATAAATTACTCGACGGAATTATTTTCCTGTAACTCATAGAAGACTTTCATGTAACTCATTGTGAAGTGCACACACAATAAATAGTGCCTGTACTTTTAAAATCAGAGGAGGAATGAGTTCAGACTCGAGCTATCGCTCTGCCTATGGGACTGTGTGGTGCTTCTGTCTCCATCCTACACACACCACAACCTTGCAGCTCCTAAACCTGTTTCTCTCACTCTTGACACACACACACACACACACATATTTTATTTTTATTGCCAGAATCTATTTCTATAATAGGTCCTGACTTATTGCAGCAGTGTGGAGTAGTGGTTAGGGTTCTGGACTCTTGACCGGAGGGTCGTGGGTTCAATCCCCGGTGGGGAACACTGCTGCTGTACCCTTGAGCAAGGTACTTTACCTTGATTGCTCCAGTAAAAACCCAACTGTATAAATGGGTAATTGTATGTAAAAATAATGTGATATCTTGTAACAATTGTAAGTCGCCCTGGATAAGGGTGTCTGCTAAGAAATAAATAATAATAATATTGAGCCATACAGTATTGTAGTTGATCTGTTAAATGACATGCTGTTAGTAACTGCATCATGACTAGGGAGTATTTTTATTTCTGCATGTGAAACATGAAATTTTGGACACTTTAACATTTCTTTTCACCTTTCTTTTTTTTTTGTGCTCTGGGAGTCTTGCCAAAAAAGGAAATCGATGAAGAGTTTAGTTTTCTTTCTCTTTAAAGTTTTTTGTGTTTATAAATTTCAAGGACAGGAAAGCCTTTTCTTGATTTCAGTGAGTTGGATTTAGAGGCAAAGCATGTTGAATACATTTATGGGTACCACCTAGTGGTTGCAAACAAATGTTTTATATTCTGTCCTCCAGCAAATTGGATTAATATGTTCCCAATTAAAAACAGCACAGCTGCTGTAAAAGCAGGGTAATGGGGTATTCCTTATCAGTAGAGCGTGGTAAAGGGTACACACTTTGTAGCGAGGGTACATAGGGAATTGGTAAAACTACTGGGTATACAACACTTGGTGGTGACTATCATAAATAAAATAAAAAGATAGTAATTTGTGTTTTCTTTTTTAAGTATGGGTGATGTGCTTAGAGA